>JARQOD010000001.1:669907156-669946632 GCA_033576555.1 Oophaga sylvatica | reverse complement strand
TGTCTGTGGAAAAAACTCATACCAATATTATTCAATAGGGCTGTTCACGACTGTCTTCTCCATATTTCAGATAAGACTTGCCTATTCAAGTCTATGGGTGTACAAAAAAAAAATCAGATACTATATAGTCAATGGAGTTAATAGGTAAAAAAGTTTAGATTGTCTAACTGCTTCAGGGAAAATAAACAGATGAGAAGAATAACAGAAGCAACTAGGATGAAGCTATGTTTTATTTTGGATTGTAACGCTCACATGGATGTGGGAATGTAAACCTTACTGCGTTAGATCTTGGGTTACCAAATAATAAAATTACTTGTTACTCCATTTTCGTGTATAAATGCTAAGTCAAAGGCAAGCAAGCAAGCACATATTCAAGCATGTTGACTCTGTAGATAGCAATCTAGTCTGGCAGTGATGGGTTTCCAGGTTGAAATCCCACCAACAAGGAAAACATCTGCAAGGAGTTTGCATGTTCTTCCGTTATTTACATGTGTTTCCTCCGGGTTTTACAGTATCCTACAACACTCTAAAGACATACTGATAGGGAATCTAGATTGTGAGCCTCAATGGGGACAACGATGATGATGTCTGTAAAGTGCCTGGGAAAATAAATATGAGTAAAATAAATTAAGAGAGTACAAAGGATTGTTACAGAATTGTAAGCATTTGCACTATTTTAAGGGTATTCTGGTTACCATAATAAGTGTTGTTCCCCATCTGAATGGAGTGTCAGTGTGCATGCCCGTATGCCTCTCCTTGCATTCCAGTAGAACTGCCGGAAATATTCAAGTGCATTGCTCAGCAATCGTAGAGGTCTCAGCTGTGTGATTCTCACACATCTAAAATTGATGATTTCTTGAAACCGGAATACCTCCTTTAACCCTCTAGCATGTGATGTCAAGTTCATTTTGTACAGTAAGTTAACAGGAAAGTTAATTTACCATTACTAACAATTTTTTCATTTTTTCCAAATCACACATTAAGGGTATGTGCGCAGTTGAGTATTTGATTGCAAAAATTTCTGATGTGACCTCTTGCTAGGATAGCAGGCTTTTACATTGACACACACAGCGGTGCCTTAAGTGAGATCAACGGGACTCATCATCTGATGAACTCAGGTGAACTTTCTCACCACAGCTCAGCGCTACACAGTGCAGGAGTGATTACACGCTCCTGTCAGTGTGTCAGCAGCTGCGTGGTAGAGCAGTCGAATCAACTGATGTGAATGCTCTACAAGTGATCCGAATCGTCGCGGGACATTATGGATTACAGCGGACAGGTGAGAGGTATGGTGGTTTATTATTTTTTCTCTTTTCCAGGTGACATGGGCATTGGGGATTAGGCATTAAGGTGAGTAAATGGTGTTTTTTATATTTTACAGATGACAAAGGGCTTCAGGGATTAGGTGAAGGTGAGTATACTGTGTTTTTTTATTTTATTTGTTTACTTTAACTTTTTTTTTACTTTTAGCACAGGCGTCGGTTGATGACTACACCCATCAGCCGCTGAAATCAGTGACAGCAGGCATTGACTGATGGCGTAGTAGTCGCTCATCAGCCGACACTGGTGACCTGTGTTAAGCTTTTTACCGTGGGTCAGTCACATTTGCAGGGTCATGATCTTACCGGCGGTAACGCTGCAGCAGAACAGCCATCCCGGTGTTTCTCGCGCTGTCACACAGATGATAACACCCGATATAAAGTACGTAAAAACGCAAGCAAAAACTCAACAAATACACAAACATTTTTATACCTGCATTTTTGCTGCGCATTTAACGGACTCAGCTGAAGTCAATGTGTGAAAAACACAGCAAAAACACACAAAGAATTGACATGCTGCGGATTTAAACTCACAGCAAATCCTGAAAGGAAAAGTACTGATCATTTGATCACTTCAGTATTCTTATTGTCTTTGCTGGCATAAGGATTCTTTAGCATTTTTTGGACCAATTCCGCGTGGTAAAACCGCCTCAAAAACACACTGAGTGCACACAGCCTTACACACTGGCTGGCATAATTGACTGTCCCTTTTACCAGTAAGTTACTAATTAAGAGGTTTTCTAAAGCTTTTTCTATAATACTATGTTCACACATAGAAATGTGTTTTGAGGATATCTTGGCTAAAAAGTCAGACAGGTTTTTGTCTATGGGACATCTTTTTGTTTGCCTTCAAGTGATTCAGCTGCCATACATGGAGCACTTTCCATGCAGAAAACTAATCAACATGATATCTGTTTTCTTTAGACAAAAAACATTGAATAAATGTGTTATGCACACTACAGGCAAATTCCCATTGAAATGAATTCGGTGCTTAAGTATATTTTGAGTGGTTTGAATGTGGCATTTAGTGCAGAATCCGTGCCAAAATCCACGTCTTCAAACATGGTTTGTCTAAGAATAGCCTTCTTTTTGTCCTTCCACCAATGTGAGCTCCTGTACATTCAGGAGCTGTTACCTGGAGAGGATTCCTCAGCGTCCCTATTATTATCTACTAACGCACACACCGTATAATCTTTACATTTCTTCATGTGACATAAGACTCCTTTTACAAGATTCTTCCACATGTCATGGCAAGCTGTGATATGTTCTTCTTCATTATGCTGGAACTGTCAGATGTACCCACAGGCAATGTGCAAACACCATCAGATGCTACTTCACACAGTGAAGACATTACTGACGGCAGTAATATCCATTGTTGCACAGAACTCTCACAATAGCTCTTCTCGGCTCTTATACCCGTTTTGAGGGAACGTTCTACTATTCTATATTTTCTGTGTTGCGTGTGCTGTAACTCGCCGGCCTTGGAGCTCAGGAATGCTTTCATGAAGGAGAAAACAAGAGTCATTAGTTCACCAGAGTCTTTTCTGGTCACAATTGGATTTCATCTTCACAGTCTTTGCCCAATCCCATCTACATCAAAAATAAACATCTGCTTTGTCAACTAAACTTGAATCATAGATAAAATGTGATTCGGTGCTATAGTTAGCATCAGAAATCCTATTTTATTTGTGCAGCTTTAGTGTCGTATTCCGTATTATCTCGCATGTGTTGCTCTAAAGTAAACATCAAAAATAAATCTAAAAATCTTAGAACTATACATGAGTTTAAAGTTTGAAAAATTGTAATTAAATGATCTCTTCATTTCTACATTTCATTTGACATAATGTTTGGGGAAGTGGTATGTGCACTCATTGCACAAGCAGATTTTTCTTTAGCAAAAGCCAGTGGTTTTGTCACATTTTTTGGTGTATTTTTTTTAATTTCACTTGATTGGGTGAAAAACACTGGAAGAATCGACATGTTGCAGATGTGAAAAAATGCTTTGAAGGTTGAAATATGCAAGGAAAAGAAGAAGTAGAATATGCATGAGATTTTAGTATTCTCATTCTCTTTGCTGGTGCTGAAAACCCTGCATTTTTCTCTTTCAAAAACATACAAAAAAAAATGCGGCCAAAGTGCAACAAATAAACAAGCCAAATTAAGCGGACGATTATTTAACGAGCAATAACTTGGGGAACAGCTGTTTTACCCTCAAAACTGTGTGATTGGCTATAGCAACCAAGTCTTTTTTTCTTTTACGGCCAGTGTCACACTTGCGAGTGCAATGCAAGAACCTCGCGTGAGTCTCTCGCCTCAGTACCTGACACTGCCGCCGGCACTCGGGACCAGAGTGTGCGGCTGCATGTATTTCTATGCAGCTGAACGTTCCTGTCCAAGAGCCAGTGGCAGTGCCGGGTATTGAGGCGAGAAACTCACACGAGGTTCTTGCATTGCACTCGCAAGTGTGACCCCGGCCTCCAAGAGATTGAGGCATTGTAGTTTTCTCAGTTTTTGGTCACATTAAGCATGTAACAGCTGCTCAGTTTGGACTTCCTCTAATGCCTGTTTCTGTTTTGTGCTTACCTTTCCTTTCCCATTGCACAAATATACAAATTCTGATTTTAGAAATATTTCACAGCTCAAATCTCCATGAAACTTGAAGCAAATTTGCATATACTGTACCTTTCTTTTCTTTACATTTGTGTCAAATTTGTGGTTTTTTATGTAATTTTTCCGTTAATGGCAACTGTCAAAATTCATTTGGAAACTGTTATGATCCAATATAATCTTAAGGCCCTTTATAGGTTAAAGCCTGCTGAACCTGATGTTTGAAGAAGGACCAGCAACCTTCTAATGTATATGTGGGGAACTCCCAACTCCCCCACAAATTATGTTGGTGAGATAGAGCATGCAGTTTGCATTGTTCTCTAGGTTGAACAGGTTGCTAGAGGAGTCTGTCTTTCAATGGCTTATTCTGCTCTACCCATAGAAAACACGTGAATGATAAGACCACCATTCATTTTGTATAGACAGATGAGTTGGGAGAGATAGTTGTTTCCTAATAAAGTGCTCACATGAGATCTGGCTAAGGTGTATGGGCTGCATTAGATGTAAGTAGCCCAAACCTTTTGATTTCTGCAGTACCAAAAAACTATTGACTCTACCATGGAGGCAATATCTTGGGTAAGAAGGTTCACACGTTTTAGATTTCAATATACAAAATTTGTTGCTTCTTGAGTAAAATAGACATAAAGTTGTTTGGCAGACACGTATCTCCTTTTTCTCACTGAAGAAAAAAGCGAAAAAAAAAAAAAACATGCAACCAACCTGAGTCTGCATGCCAATTGAAGTCTGGAGGACTAGTCAGAATGAATCTACTTGAATTGTCAAATCAGCACAATATGCAAATAGAGTACAGAATTACCGTATATACTCAAGTATAGATTGACCCCAGTATAAACCGAGGCAACAACTTTTGCCACAAAAAGCTGGGTAAACTTATTGACTCGAGTATGAGCCGGGTATACATTGTCCCCTCATCCCCATCCTTGTATGCATGGCTCCCCGTCGATGTCCTTATATGGATGGCTCCCCCATCCTGTCCTTGTATGCATGGCTCATTATCCCTATCTTAGTATGCATGGTGCCTATAAAAAAAAAATAAACATCCTGCTTACCTTGCCTGTGCGCCCTCGCTGCATCTCGTTTGGCACCAGCAGCTCTTCCTGCCGAGCGATCACATGGCCCTGCTTATTAAGGTAATGAATATTCACTCTACGTCTATGGGAGTGGAGAGGCGTGAATATTCATTACCTTAATAAGCGGGGCCACATGATCGATCGGCAGGAAGCTGCTGGCGCCGGTACGAACGAGATGCAGCGAAGGCGCGCAGGCAAAGTAAGTAGGATGTGTGCTGGAAGCTGGCATCTGCGGCTGTCACTGTGCGTTACTACAGAGAAATGAATATTCATTTATTTTTAGCAGCGGCACAGGCTTTAGCCACAGCCTTCTCCTGCCTCTGTGACCTGCCACTCCCCCTACCCCGCCGTCTTTCTTGGATAGTTGACTTGTGTATAAGCCGAGGGGACATTTTCACAAGTATATACGGTATGTGAAAATGAGCAGGAATACTCAGTGTAGAATGCCAAAGAAGACAAAACATGAAAAATACTGGAGAAAAATGGAGCTAAACAGCGTTTTTATGAATTTATAAAACATGAAATTTTATTACAATATTTAAACAAGTCAATAGACATAGATCAAAAAGCAGTAAATCAGGTAACAATTGCAATAAGACACCACCTAAACACCGCACCCTGTTGCCAAAAATATCAGTGCATTAGATGGTTAGTATAGGTAATGACTGGCAAATCATAGTATATAATAGCAGTATATAATACATGTCCATAGGGTACAAGAAAAACAAATTTCTCAATAAAAACAGATGGAAACAAAGTGGATCGTACTTCTGGATACTGTCACACCAAAGGGCCTGAACGAATCCCTTACTTTTGCCCCATTTCTGTAGTCCTGTATCATTTCATTTTATTTTGCCATAAAAAATATGTATTTATATATATATATATATATATATATATATATATATTTTTTTTTTTTTCCCTCCTTATAGACCCTCCACCACCTCCCCTGGTATTCTAGGGATGGTTTTTCTTTTTTTATTGTATTACATTTTTTAACTATGTTTTTATTTCATGTTTCTATTCAGTAATTAGGGTGACTGCTTGTGGGTCTTACTTGCCTCTTGGGGTTTAAATGGAATCACTTCCAGAAAATGATATCTGCAAAGGAGATATAAATGAAGAAGAACTTCTTTTGGATTGAACCAGGCTGCTATTGTCACGTGATCATCTGCTCGAATTTTTTCATGATGTCATAATATAACATGATCTATATGTATATTGGATAATGATGATTCATGTATATGGAAACACTCTTTCCTCTGTTCTATATGGAAAACAATAGTTATATTTATACATCTTTATTATCTCCCCTTGCTTTCCTCTCCCCTCGGAGTCTTTACACTAGTATCCCCTGCACATTTGTGCTGCGGTGGTGGTGCGCATCGCCCCATGCCCCCTGGTGGCTGGTCGGCGTGGGGACGTCTTCAGTGACGTCTCTCCGCCTGTCTAGGGCCGTGTGGGCCTGGTGCGCATGCGCCATACTTCCCACCGCTCCACAAACTTCCGGTTTCACTTTTACATGGGACTGAGATCTCCTACACAGCTGAGGACTTATTGTTCTCTACTACCCATGCGCGTATTACGCGCAAAAGGATTGGCTACTATAAGCAAACACATGACCGGGACTCGTGGGCCTTTAAAAGATCCCCCTGCACTCACCACACTAATCCCCTTGAGGAAGCGACACCGAGGTGTTGCGAAACGCGCGTCGGGGGCGATCACCATCCCCTGCATACCCTCTGCTGCCTCCATACTTCGGTAAGACTGACTGTATACATTGTATATACCCCTCATACATCAGTATAGGACACTTAGGTTTTTTCAGCTGCACATGCAATGCTGTTTCCCCTGTGAAATCCTTTTCTTGGACACACTATGGATAAAGGTGTATGTGGCTTTATAGATACTGTTGGTCCTAAGCTGCACATGCAATGCTGTTTTTATTGAGAAATTTGTTTTTCTTGTACCCTATGGACATGTATTATATACTGCTATTATATACTATGATTTGCCCGTCGTTACCTATACTAACCATCTAATGCACTGATATTTTTGGCAACAGGGTGCGGTGTTTAGGTGGTGTCTTATTGCAATTGTTACCTGATTTACTGCTTTTTGATCTATGTCTATTGACTTGTTTAAATATTGTAATAAAATTTCATGTTTTATAAATTCATAAAAACGCTGTTTAGCTCCATTTTTCTCCAGTATTTTTCAGTCTTTTGGGAGCTGGTGTATTCTACCCAGATGTGGTATCACTGTATATCCCGACTGGGCTCTTGTAAATATAGATATTTGGGATTATATGTGTTAAGAAGACAAAACATGTAGAAAATATCTTCAATGATGTTAACAAAGACATTGGAGAATAAGTTGATCTTTGAATATGTTATATAGACTCCTCAACATTGAAATTGCAACAGCAAGAAGGACAAGTCGTGAAATTATGGAAACTACAGAATTGATAGGAATGTTAATGATATACAAATGATAAAAAAAAAGCAAACAGAATTTTCTAAACATCTTGAATTATTCAGTATCGAGTAAGAGTGCCTCGTGCTCATGAAGGGACCATCACAAGGGAATGTCACACCAGTCCTACTCCCAGAAATACGGTATGGGGTGGCATGATGCATGGTAGCCTAACCCCTCTAGGCTTCATTTCAAGTACTCTGCATTACATTTATTTCATGGTGGAACCAGTTGTACAGCCATTTCTTTAAAGTGTCTCAGGAGCAGTTTTTCCACATGACAATGTCAGGCTGCATGTTAGTCATGCTATTGTAACCAGGTTGCATGGCTTAAGTGTAGCTTCACAACCATTTACAGACTTTTCTACCATCGAGCACATCTGGGACGTCATTGGACAACAATTGCAAAAGGAGCTGCCAGCAATGGATCTTGATAATTTGTGTGCCCAGGTGCAATCCACATGGCAGAACATTCCTTAGACAAACATTAATACACTCAATAACATGATAACATGACAAGGTAAGTGTGTGTAATTCTGTGCTTGGTGCTCATACTCAATATTGATTGCATCGAGATGTTTTGAAAATTTTGTTTCCATTTTTTTTTTCATTTCATTTGCATTTGCATGTCAATAATATATATATTGATCCTGTGATTTCCCTAATTTTATGAATATTTCATCCTGGTCTAGCAAATTTAATGTTGTAGAGTGTAGATTTCTGATGATCTAAACATCACAGTATCTGAAACATAATTTATATGGTTACCAAGAGTTAAAATGAACAATTCTTATAATAATAATAAAAAAGAATGGATCTACCTGTGGCCAAACAGTTTTGTGTTGTGAATATGCTGGAGGCGGCTTCTGAGCTGGGGCTCCCTCCGGTGGTTGCTGAGGGTAATGAACTGATTAATGAATGGCCTTCAGCTGGCGCTGAATGGTAGGATATAAGTGGCCTGATTTCCCAGCAGCCTTGCCGGTTATCAATTGTTCTTCTGGTCTTGCTTGAAGCACTGCTAGTTTCCTGATCTCCTTCAGATAAGTGTTTGCTGTTTTTTTTTCTCTGTTTGATTTTCTCTGCTGGTTTGCTGCCTGCAGTGGACTGCAGCCTGTCCCCTTTTGGGGGTCTGGCACTGCAATTGTGCTCCGTTTGTGTCTGCACTTTTGCTTTGCTCTTTTGTTACTTTTATTTGCTGAATAGCATTTTGTTACACCAGAGATCTGATTTAGGTGGAAGAGGTCATGTGATCTCAGGTTTTTTTGGCAATCAGAAGTGTTGGTATTTTTTGTTAGGGTTTTTGTTGGATTGCAGTCAGAATTCTTTCCTGTACTTTTCTGTCTAGACAGATTGGGCCCCAGCGTTTGCTCAGTCTATTTTCTGTCTGTGTCCGTGCTTCTTGTCTAACCGCCATTACATGTTTGGGGGCTTCCTATTTTCTTTGGGGATCTGCTCCGGGCAGATAGCTTTCATCTTTCTGCCTTTAGGTGTAGTTATCTCTCAGGCTGTGACGAGGCGTCTAGGATCAACGTAGGAACGCTCCACGGCTACCTCTAGTTGTGTGGTTAGTTCAGGTTACTACAATCCAATAGGTTCCAGCCTCTCTGGTGTATTACCGCTTTTGCTATTTTTTGACATTTCTCCTCAGTTACCGAAACATAACAGTTTTGTATCCACGGTCATAGTATGATGGACATGAAATTACTTGTATTAAAAGCTAAATTTAAATCTGAGAGAAACAGAACAGTTTGGGAATATAAACTCATGACGACCTTTGATACACTCAGTGCTGGAATGAATGTATTGCATGGATTTATATCAGGGGTGGGGAACCTCAGGCCCCAGGGCCATTTACGGCCCTCGATGACCTTTTATCCAGCCCCCGGGCAGATTCTCAGGAACCGCATTCTTGGGCAGGGAGCTGTATTTTGATTGCCACCAGCTTATTAATTTCTTCTTGCTCTGTTAGCACATACAAGCAGTGTTCACTACTGAACACTGAAGGGCATGCAATGAAAGATTATGTCCTGACACCAGTGACAGAGTCAGGATGTACTTTGTGGGCGGAGTTTATGCGGCCCCCGAAGGATGGTATAAATATCCAAATGGCCCTTGGCAGAAAAAAGATTCCCCGCCCCTGATTTATATCCTTGTACATCAATTAAGGAATTTGCTCCTCAGACCTTCTGGGGTCATCACACAACACAAAACCAGACCCCAATCAGAGGGCAATAAAACTTTCACACTCTTTATCTGTGAACTGTTCCAATATTTATGTTCATCTCTATCTCCCATAATGACAGTTCTGCTTCACATCACTTGTCTTACCTATTGCATTGTTTCTGTGCTGTGTTGTGTATAAATATGTGATTCTTCAGATTTTGTATTAGTCTAGCCTGATGAAGAGACCTGAGTAGTCTCGAAAGCTTGCAATTTGTTACTATCTTTTCAGTTAGCCATTAAAAGGTATCAACCACTGAGGACTCTCAATTCTAAATATTTTTCTATAATAATAATAATAATTATATGGGAAATAATACCCAATGAAAAATTATAATGCCAAGAATGTCTGCATCTTCTTTTGCTACCAGTCTCGCCATAATGTGCATTTTTCTAGCACAAGTGTTAAATTAAGCCATATGCCGATTAGTGAATCTAGTATCCTCCAGAATATAATATAAAGCAATAGAACAGAGCTTACATACCTGTAGCAGCTAAAGAGAATCACAGTAGAGGCCCAGAGGAAAACAGCTGTTCAGGGGAATTGAAACAAGATTAGCCAATAACTATAAATGCTAATTAAAATGTAGTGTTAATAACCTGTGCAAGTCTCCCCTTTCATTACCCTCCTGTATAGACCACTCATGTAACAGAGTACTCATTTTATGGGCTGGAAACCATTATTTGCACAGAAGTATTCTGGCAGAAGGAGATCAATCACATTGCAAGTGCCTATTTTCTGGCATTCTCGAATAAGTTTATTCTTCTGAAGCTATTATTTTTTTCCTGTGTTATTAGTAGTTCTATGGAAGCGACATCGAGCTGCCTGCGGGCTTCACATGTTAATTATTCCCTTTTGATAGAATTTTTTTATGCAACTCCATTTCTGTAGTACCCAGGGTTGTGCTTTCAAAAACACGTTCCTAGTGCAGGCTAAATGCAGATCTGATACTATGGCTCCCATAGCCTCCAGGCTAATGCCCCGTGGAGTAGCTTGAAATTCAATGCATGTGAGGAGCGTGCTAAATGCCATACTCACCTCACCAGGGCTTATTTATGACCTGGACAAAGTGCAGATACATTCATTTTATTAGAACAGAAATACATATTTTTACGACAAAGTAAGCACTTATATAGTCATTTTAAGGCAATCAATCTTTTAAAAGTGAGCTATCAGAAGAAAATCATCAAGTGTTTAAATGAGGTTTTTGATGTAAATGTGTTTTTGGCATTTTTTTAACATAACACAATCTGTATTAAAAATTAAAAATAGAAATTTTGATATTATCACTCTGGCCACTGAGGCTTTTATTCACTTTAATATCCAGTAGTTTCAAGAAACAACACATGTACAGAGCCATAATGGTAGACCCCAATCCTATGTTTTGTATTGAAATGTCTATGAAATGTCTAATAATCATGTGTAAGGCTAGGGTCACACGACAAAATATTCTCTTATCTGAGAAAATTATGTCAATTATACAAATCACACTCTGATCAAACTCTGCTCAGAGCCTGATCAAAATATGATCATAGTGTGATTCTATTCTCTCGGATGCGGAGAAGATGGAGAAAAATATTTCTCCATTCTGAGACTCATTGACTTGCATGGCCAAGTGTGCTCGGAATATAGGATCAAACTCGGGCATGCCGCAAAAATTTCCTTGGGCAGACTCTGTCCGAGGAAAAAATCAGACATGTGCACGGCCCAAAGTCTGACATTGGTTAGAGTTAGTGATGAGCGAGTATACTCATTTCTCGGGTTTTCCGAGTGTGCTCAGATGTCCTTCAAGTATTTGAGTACGTGCTCAGAGACTTAGTTTCTGTCGACGCAGCTGCATGATTTATGGCTGCTGGACAGCCTGAATACATGTGGGGATTGCCTGTTTGTTAGGGAATCCCCATATGTATTCAGGCTGTCAAGCAGCTGCAAATCATGCAGCCGGTGGCGATAGAAACTAAATCTCCGACCACGCCTAAATACTCGAAGATCACCCGAGCGTGCTTGGGAAAACCTGAGCAACAAGCATACTCGCTCATAACTAGTTAGAGTGCGATCTGATGTCTTGTCCTCTGCAGAAGCCCTCATGTTTATTATGAAGGGAAGGTGAGTAGGTCAGTGTGAAATCACATATTGTAATTGATGGATCTTGTCTTGTCCGCTGTTACCTACCAATGTTGTCCTGCCTCTGATGATAAGAAGCCTTGCTGAAAACACTGCCAATTTAAAAAAAAAAACATACATAGAATACAAAAACCTGATTTAAAGTACCAGTGTTTTTTTATTTTTATTTTGCCACTGCTTAGGTAGTAGTAATGTACAGGGTGGGCCATTTATATGGATACACCTAAATAAAATGGGAATGGTTGGTGATATCAACTTCCTGTTTGTGGCACATTAGTATATGGGAGGGGGAAAACTTTTCAAGATGGGTGGTGACCATGGCGGCCATTTTGAAGTCGGCCATTTTGGATCCAACTTTATTTTTTCCAATGGGAAGAGGGTCACGTGACACATCATACTTATTGAGAATTTCACAAGAAAAACAATGGTGTGCTTGGTTTTAACGTAAATTTATTCTTTCATGAGTTATTTACAAGTTTATGACCACTTATAAAATGTGTTCAAAGTGCTGCCCATTGTATTGAATTGTCAATGCAACCTTCTTCTCCCACTCATGACACACTGATAGCAACACCGCAGAAGAAATGCTAGCACAGGCTTCCAGTATCCATTGTTTCAGATGCTGCACATCTCTATCTTCACAGCATAGACAATTGCCTTCAGTTGACCCCAAAGATAAAAGTCTAATGGGGTCAGATCAGGAGACCTTGGTGGCCATTCAACTGGCCCACGACAACCAATCCACTTTTCAGGAAACTGTTCATGTAGGAATGCTCGGACATGACACCCATAATGTGGTGCACCATCTTGCTGGAAAAACTCAGGGAATGTGCCATCTTCAATGCATAAAGAGAACAACAGTTTCCTGGAAAGTGGATTGGTCGTCATGGGCCAGTTGAATGGCCAACAAGGTCTCCCGATCTGACACCATTAGGCTTTTATCCCTGAGGTCATCTGAAGGCAATTGTCTATGCTGTGAAGATATGAGATGTGCAGCATCTGAAACAACGGATACTGGAAGCCTGTGCTAGCATTTCTTCTGCGGTGTTGCTATCAGTTTGTCAAGAGTGGGAGAAGAGGGTTGCATTGACAATCAAACACAATGGGTAGCACTTTGAACACATTTTATAAGTGGTCATAAACTTGTAACTAACTCATGAAAGAATAAATTTATGTTAAAACCAAGCACACCATTGTTTTTCTTGTTAAATTCTCAATAAGTTTGATGTGTCACATGACCCTCTTCCCATTGTAAAAAATAAAGTTGGATCCAAAATGGCCAACTTCAAAATGGCCACCATGGTCACCACCCATCTTGAAAAGTTTTCCCCCTCCCATGTACTAATGTACCACAAACAGGAAGTTGATATCACCAACCATTCCCATTTTATTTGGGTGTATCCATATAAATTGCCCACCCTGCATGCTCTAATTATATGCTAAAATACTAACCGGTTACCACCTTCAACTGTTTCTAGCGCCACTCCAGTCCTTCTGCACTGCAACTCTGACTGGCCAGAAATCAATGCTAAGTACTTTCTCTCTTAGGGTTCGGTCACACTGGCATGTATTCTCTCTGCGAGAGAATTATGCTGATTATGCTAATGACACTCGGATCAAAATCTATCAGAATGCCATCTGAGTGAGCCTCAAGTGGGGAGAGCACTTGTGTTATGGAATCAGTTTTGGGAGTTCCAGTACTACTACTGCCAGTGTTGGACTCTACCTCCATGATAGCCCACCACCAAGGAAATCATCTCCGCTACAGAGATGTGCCAGTGTTTATTGATTCCAACACAGAGATTGATGAACATCTGCAAAGATTTGAGACCCTGATGATGATCCACCAGGTTCCCACAGCTGATTGGGCCAAATATCTGTCCACTAGTTTGACTGGCAGGACACAGGATGCTGTCCAGTCGCTTGGGTCTCAAGACTGCCTGGACTATTGGACCATTAATGTTTAAATATTTTTTATCATTCAAAAGGCCAGTTGAATATGTTGGAAACACAGGCTTTATCATTGACTGAAAAAATCCAACATGGCTAATGCATTTGAGATTATGATGCAGAGTCATACTCGCGTGCAAGACGTGAGACCGGGTAGTCAGGAGGTCCGAGGTCACATACCAGGAGGGCTCATAGTACAGAGCAGTGATACAAAAGCATGGTCAAGTAACAGTCCAGGGTAAGATGCCGGAAGGGCTCGTAGTACAGAGGGGTGATATAAAAGCATGGCATCCTCAGTGTACTGAACCATCGCACAACCAGCTCTACCCTCTCCTAGTGTATTCTCACCCATCCTGTAGACTGTGAGCCCTCGCGGGCAGGGTCCTCTCTCCTTCTGTACTTATGCGTCCCTTGTCTAGCACATGTTTATTGTATCTGTCTATATTTTTCCCCTTTTCATATGTAAAGCGCCATGGAATAAATGGCGCTATATAAATATATAATAATAATAAATAATGGTCAGGTAACAGTCCGGGGTCATATGCCAGGTGGGTACGTCACAAGCCGAAGGGGAAATCCAAGAGAGTAGTCACAACAAAATCCAGGGTCATCCGCAAGATCGGAGACAGACACTGAGCAACCAAACACACCTACCTAAAGCAAATCTACAACTGACACAGACTACTAGCAGCTAGCTAGCTAAATACCTTGCAAATGATTAGGGATGGGAGGCACCTGATGAAACGCCCGCAGACTAAACCAGATTGAGTAGCAGGGTTGTCAACTGTTGACAACACAGCATGCCCCAGGATAAGATTGGATAACTGGATTGTCACTCACAAAACTAACAGTCCAGCACACTCCAGATCCCATAGGGCGGCTGAATTGTCACTCACAGCATTCCTTGGCCACAGTTAATGTAGAGTCCGTGACAGAGATGGTTTTTTTTTCATGCCGGTAAACAACTGATCATCCAACTGATGAACTGTCATTTTTCAGCCCACTTTTGCTTTGTGTTTGCAGGCCTTAAATGATGCTAACCCTTTTGCCAAGGTTTAGTAATGCAGTGAGACCACTAGGACAATAGAATTTGGTATCTGGAGCTGTCAACTAAATTTAAATACAAAGGATCTACATTGAGTTCAAATCTACTACATGGAAAAAAAAATAAGATATGGTATTAACAGTAGCAGGAACCTAGTGCCCATGTCCACTATTGTTTAGCAAGCACACTTTTATATTGCTTATATGCGGTTTTAGAATTTTTCTTAAACTTCATTGTAATTTATACAAAACGAGTATTCATTTAATTTTTGTTAATCTATTGTGCATTCTGGCATTTATCTTATTTTTCATACACTGTTCTTTATAGTAAAACTCCTGCTGAGTGGAGATATAAAACTCAATTTTAATTGAAACCGGGGAATAAATATCTGGAAAAAAAATGCATTATTGCTAAATGGAATTGCAAATTGAATTATTTGATATTTAAGTAGTTTCTGAAACCTAGTGTATAGTTTAATTGAGGGCTCCCAGCAAAAAATGAAAATTCAGTTCTCTCTTAAAAATGAGCCATCAAGCCCAAGTTGCAATGTGGTCCTGGTGCCAGAGTGTGCATGCAGACCTCTCTGCCACATGAAAAATTTAGATTTCAGCCAATTTCTGGTGTAATTTATAGTAAAATTGTTGGGCTGTGGTTTATGGGTAAGGCACAAAATCAAGCAAAGTAAAATATGCTGTGAAGAACAGGGAAATCTGTTGCAAAAAAAAACAACCAATAGATCTCCCTGTATGCTTTAGGCCACATTCTCATTCATTAGTATCTGTAAGCCAAAACCAGGAGTGGGTGATAAATACAGAAGTGGTGACGTCTCTATTATATGTTTCCTCTGATTGCTCCACTCCTGGTTTTGGTTTACAAATACTGATCACATACTGATCGTGTGAACGTGGCCTTAAAGGTGTTACCTTGAATCAGGAACAGGCTCCATCATGGCAAATATCCATGTTTTGGGGTGAGTTTCCACGGTCAGGAAACGCTGCGTGTTTGGTGCTGTGCGCTGGCGCAGCGCCAAACACGCAGCTCCAGATGTTACAGCATAGTGGAGGGGATTTAAAGAAATCCCTCTCCACTATGCGTAACAATACGCAGGTGGCAAACCTGCGTAAACGGACATGCGGCGCGTCTTTTTAGACCGCAGCATGTCCTCGCGTATTGCGGCGACGGTGCGTCGCCGCAACAGAATATTACACAGGGCTATGTAGCCCTGCGTTCTTTCCGGAGGTGTTCCGGAGGTGTCCTGAACACCTCCGGAAAGATCGCGCGTCATAACGGGGGCGGGGCTTAGACGGAGCGGAATTTCCGCTCCGTCCAAAGCGCTGTGGTTCCGGACCGTGGAACCACAGCCTTGCTCTGAGAATTATTAGCATTTCAGAGAAAACATAATTTGAACGAGAAGAGAACAAGGTGTCTATGAGGACTAGTTACGGGGGAAGAATTACGCCGGGCTTTCCATGCTCAGTACTGCTTGACTGCCAAGTCTCTCCCTGTTCACACACATTTATTTGAAATGATGGAGCTCATCTCATGCTGCACATAATCACTTTTACATGTGCCGCAGTAACCATTTTCTTGTAATAATCCTTAGGCTATTTGACCATTCCATGGAAGGATTTAAGAACTGGGAGTTTATGACAACACACTGTTGGGGTGAAAAAGCTTCTGGAGATTGGATACTGGAGATCTATGATACCCCATCCCAACTGAGAAACTTCAAGACACCAGGTAAAGATCTTTTGGTGTAAAAACTAGTACTGCAGATACAAAAGAAACATAATATTTTACTATAAAATATGAGACTGACACCATGTCACCTCAGCAGATGTCGCGAAACTAGAGGTTTGCAGCATTTTGTACAGCTTTATATTTAGCAATAAATTGGTAATATGCCCTAGAATTTTACAGGTTAAGCTTTGGATTATTTTAGGTTTTTAGATATGATTGTTGAGTCATTCCTGCTCACTTGCTCTTGTCCTCATTTATAGTGTGAAATATAGGCAGCAACCAAAGAAAAATCATTTCTTTTTCAGTTTTCATCCTCAACATTGTACTACACCATAGTTAAACCATTTGACTACATCAGGAATTCTGTTTATGACACTAAAGCCTAATCACATATATAATTAAAAATGATGCACATTTCTGGTATCTTGCATTTTTTCAGCACCTATTGTTTCCAAGATGACTGCTTCTGGTCAGCGAGGCATTACACCTGTTCTGACTAAGTTCCACATCTGGATTGCTTTTATACATTTCATTTTTTTTCTTACTACATGTACTCAAACTTTTGACTTTTACATCTCCAAAATCTTGCTCTCCGCAAAGAGAAACGTTACCACTTGGATCCCAGTCAGACGCCTCTCACACAGCCAAACCAGATCTCACACGTTGCACTGACGAGAGGCAGCACCCCGAAACACAGTGTATGCAATTTGAGATTTTGGTTTTGGCTTTTATCCTAAATCACGTGACAAGGCTCGATAAAGGGTCAACATTGACTTTTAGGATTGCTACTTCCTGTAAGTGGCACTAAGTTCTAGTCCTCTTCCTCTCTGGAGAGACAGAATAGACAATTTGCACATTACCACAATGAAATGATCCTTAAAAATTATTTCCTGTCCAATATTTATTATGTACAAAAGCAAAACTGGCTCTAATACATAGTCGAAGCCAGTCTTCAAAGCCACATGCACAAGTTTGGTCAGTATTACCTCAGTATCTGTAAGCCAAATCCAGGAGTGGGTGATAAATACAGAAGTGGTGACGGGTTTCTATTATACTTTTCTCTGATTGTTCCACTCCTCATTTTGGATTACAGATAACTGATGTAAAACACTGACCAAATATTGAACTTGTGAACGTGGCCTTACCATGGTACTGAGATGACAATGAATTGTGGGTTGTTGTTTTTTTTCTCCTTTTCTTATTAAAATGAAAGAAAAAAAATTGGGCTATGGCTGTGTGGTGACGATGAGTTTTTGGTGTGTTTTTAATGCTGCTTATTTTACTGCATCAAAAGCGTAGCATCTTTCAGTTCCAGCAAAGTGGATGAAATTTATAGAAACCTCATTCCCACTCTGCTTCATTTTTACTCAGCATAATCTGACCTGTGGTGATGGTTTCAAATCCGCAACATGTCAATTTCTCTTGCGGGTACACTGATCTTTATGTGCAGATTATGCCCATGTGTCTTTAGCGTGATTCTGTGACGGAAACTCATAAAAAAAGTACGAAATTCATCTAAATGCAAGAGCTGACATGCCATTGGTGCAACCTGTGCATCCACACAGGTGCTCAAGAGATAAAAGATGATGAGCTATTGGACTGCAAAGGGCCCATATATTCATCTTGCTTAAGTGCCCTCTTCTATCTGTGTTCACCAGTGCTTAAAGTATCTCCCCTTAACCCCTTTCTGACCTTGGACGGAATAGTACGTCCAAGGTCAGATTCCCCACTTTGATGAGGGCTCTGGCGGTGAGCCCTCATCAAAGCTGGGACATGTCAGCTGTTTTGAACAGCTGACGTGTGCCTGCATTAGGCGCAGGTGGAATCGCGATCCACCTGCGCCTATTAACTAGTTAAATCCCACTGTCAAACGCTGACAGCGAGTTTTAACCAGCACTTCCGGACACCGGGCCAGAATTATGTGCATCGCTGACCCCCATCACGTGATCGGGGGTTAGCGATGCTTGCCATAACAACATGAGGTCTCATAAAGACCTCTGGTTGTTGATGAGGCATTGCTCTGAGCGCCACCCGGTGGTTGGCGCTCATGGCAATACTGTAATTCTGCTACATATAAGCGATCTGCTTATCGCCTATATGTAGCAGAGCCGATCAAGTAGTGGATGATTCTAGCCTCCCATAGAGGCTATTGAAGCATGCCAAAATTAAAAAAAAATTTTTTTAAAAAAATGTGAAAAAAAAAATAAAAAATATAAAAGTTTAAATCACCCCCCTTTCGCCCCATTCAAAAAAAACAATAAAAAAAAAACACACATACACATATTAGGTATTGCCGTGTTTAGAATCGCCCGATCTATCAATAAAAAAAAGGATTAACCCGATCGCTAAACAGCGTAGCGGTAAAAAAAATCGTAACGCCAGAATTACGTTTTTTTTGGTCGCTACGACATTGCATTAAAATGCAATAACGGGTGATCAAAAGATCGTATCTGCACATAAATAGTATCTTTAAAAACGTCGGCACGCAAAAAATAAGCCCTCACCGACCCAAGTTTACGAAAAATGGAGATGCTACGGGTATCAGAAAATGGCGCAAATTGTTTTTTTGGTTTTTTTTTAGCAAGCTTTGGAATTTTTTTTCGCCACTGAGATAAAAAAGAACCTAGACATGTTTGGTGTCTATGAACTCGTAATGACCTGACGAATCATAATGGTAGGTCAGTTTTAGCATTTAGTGAACCTATCAAATAAGCCAAACAAAAACCAAGTGTGGGATTGCACTTTTTTTGCAATTTCATCGCACTTGGAATTTTTTTCCTGTTTTCGAGTACACGACATGCTAAAACCTAGACATGTTTGGTGTCTATGAACTCATAATGACCTGGAGAATCATAACGGCAGGTCAGTTTTAGCATTTAGTGAACCTATCAAAAAAGCCAAACAAAAAACAAGTGTGGGATTGCACTGTTTTGCAATTTCACCGAACTTGGAATTTTTTTCCCGATTTCGAGTACATGACATGGTAAAACCAATGATGTCGTTGAAAAGTACAACTCGTCCCACAAAAAATAAGCTCTCACATGGCCATATTGTCAGAAAAATAAAAAAGTTATGGCTCTGGGAAGAAGGGGAGCGAAAAACGAAAACGCAAAACCGAAAAAAGCTAAGTCATTAAGCGGTTAAAACAGTCTTACCACAGATTATAGTTAATAATTCTAATTTTTCATACATCTATTTATATTACCATAATTTTTTAATACGTCCATTTATTTTTTGGGAACATTAGACTTAAAAGTTTTGCAGGAACTTTTAAAATTTTAAAAAAACTTTCAGAAACTTATTTTTTATAGGGTTCGATTCAGTTATTTTTAAATTATACGTTGCTTAATATCATATTCCGTAGTGCTTACACACATCATCATCACTGTTCCTACTGGGATTCACAATCTAAATTCCCTATCAGTGTGTCTTTGGAGTGTGGGAGGAAACCGGGGAACAAGGAGGAAATCCACGCAAAAAAGGGGAACATACAAAATCCTTGCAGATGTTGTGGAATTTGAACCCAGGACTAGAGATGAACAAATATATTCAGAAAACGATTACCAAGCGTAAATTCGGCACAAATTTGGCACATTCGGAGTCGTGATCGGAAACACAAGCATTTTTCTTAAAATTGGAAAAAGTCAGTAAAATTCGGTAAAAGTGTGGGAAAATAATTGCCACTAAAATATTTTAAAGCAGATGATAGATAGAGAGAAAGATAGAAAGATAAAAAGAGCAAATTCATCTGCTGCGTATAGTAAAATCACAGCGGGACCCGACAGAATAGAATAGACAGATTACATAAAGTATATACACAAAGAATAGGTAGATATATAGATGTCAGTGACACACACACATATATATTATGTATATATATATATTGCATAGATAGAAGAAAAGTCTGCAATTCAGCAGCCACGTACTTTAAAATCACAGTGGGACCCGACAGAATTGAAGAGATAGATTACATACATTGTATGCACATAGAATAGAGAGATATTTAGAGGTCAGTGACCAATACAATTAGTACAGTCTGTGTGCAGCTTACTGTATATGTATTTAATTATTAAAAGATTATTTTTCTGAAAAAAAATGGGTGGGCTATCCACACGGGCCGGGGGGCAGATAATTATAGTCTGGGAATGGTGTAATACCCGTGGAGCTTCCCAGGCTATTAATATCAGCTCACAGCTGTATACTTAGCCTTTACTGGTTATTAAAATGGGGGACCCCAACAAAAAATTAGGGTCCCCCTATAATTAATAACCAGCAAAGGCTAGTGTAGTGCAGCGGTAGCACACTATGCAGTGATGAGGCAGTGACCCTGCAAAGTTCAAAGCAAATCGTCTCTTTAATGTTCAACTCAGCAAAACACAGCACACAATATCCTCTGGTGAAATTAGAAAAAAGCCAGGCGCACAGCCATTTGTAAATATATCACGAATAGGGGTGCAAAGCCAGTAGTGGATAAGGGAAGGAACCAAGAAAAAGATACTACTGCAAGATATGCACTCCATGAAAGCTATGTACTGAATAATAATAAACAATTTTTATTGGCACACAATGACATCTTAAAACACAATTAAAATCAGAAAAACAATAATGTCCACTCAGAATAATGCCCAGTATGCACAAGGGAAAATATACATGAAAAATCCCTATCAAAACCCACTGGCTCATGAGGCAAAAAATATATTTGTGTATATGTACAGCAATATACCCAAAATAGTACCAAGACCCTAAGGAGTCATAAATGGGAAAATAGCTGCCCCAGATGAACCATAAAAGGGCCACAAATTATAAATAAAGCCCTAAGTATACCAGCCAAATGACCAATAATTCCAAAGAGACCCAACAGGTACCCATGGGATAGAGTGAATAACCATGGAAGCCTATGGTGGCCAGAGATCAAATTACCAGATCCGCAGCATGTAGAAGGGCAAAGACCCCCAAAATCCAGAGCCTGAGTGCAAAAAGAACATGGCCCCATGCGTATCGCCCCAGCAAGTGGAGCTTCGTCAGGGGAACACTGACCCACTGACCTCTGGCCGCCTTAGGCTTCCATGGGTTATTCACTCTATCCCATGGATACCTGTTGGGTCTCTTTGAAATTACTGGTCATTTGACTGGTATACTTTGGGCTTTATTTATAATGTGTGGCCTTTTATGGTTCATTTTGGACTGCTCTTTTAGCATTCATGACTCCTTAGTGTATTGGTACTATTTTGGGTTTATTGCTGTATATACACATATATTTTTTGCCTCATGAGCCAGTGGGTTTTGATAGGGATTTTTCATGCATATTTTCCCTTGTCTATACTGGACATTATTCTGAGTGGATATTATTGTTTTTCTGATTTTAATTGTGCTTTAAGATGTCATTGTGTGCCAATAAAAATTGTTTATTATTATTCAGTACATGTCTTTTGTGGAGTGCATCTCTTGCAGTAGTGTCTTTTTCTCTGTTTCATGTCACAATATCCTCTGGATCGCAGCCAAGAACTATATCCTCCAGTTTACAGTCACTAAACACCCAGTCCACCTCCTGAGACCTGTTGCCATGGGCAACTGCAACACCGTGTTAATGTTCTACTCACAGCATTACACAGTACACGATATCCTCTGGATTACAGCTGGGAACCATATCCTCCAGTCTACAGTCACTAAACACGCCAGTCCTCCTATGACCTGTCGCCGTGGGCGACTGCACCGCTGTGTAAGCTGTGGTGCCAGGCTTCTCTGCTGCCTTGGTTGTTTGGCCTCCGCTGACCTGTGTTGCCTCACACAAGTGGAGCACTGCAGAGCATTCTGCTGTGTACTCTTCCAAGCACCAGACTGACACTGACTCTGAACCTGGCACACTCAAACCCTTTACTGCAGGGCTTTTAACTAGAATTTGTGGCCATGGGCCATATGGAAAACCTGAGCCTGGAATTAAACGAACTGCACCACTAACATCCTGCTGTCAGTTTAAAAACACAAAAACCAAGAGCAGGTTTTCCCTAAATCTGCCTTGGACAACCAGCATGTCCAAGATCTATACTCGTTATCCTGCATTGCAACCACAGCTAAGCTTGTGACTGCAATGCACTCTTATGGCCTCAATACGCCTCCGTGCGCCTCCTGGGGGGAACATACAGTGACCCTCACATGTAAAACCAGTCACTGCCTCATACTAGGCAGACAGCTGTCGGCTGATGTTAATAACCTAGGAAGTGGCCATGGATACTGCCCCCCCAGGCTAAAAACATCAGCTCTCAGCAGCCCCAGAAAAGGCATGATGCACCAATTCTGGCACTTAGCCTCTCTCTTCCCACTTGCCCTGTAGCGGTGTCAAGAGGGGTGATAGATGGGGGGTTGATGTCACCTTTGTATTGTCAGGTAACATCAAGCCCTGAGGTTAGTAATGGAGACACCCCCATTACTAACCCCATAGTCATATTGTATAAAAACACATACACCCAGAATAAAGTCCTTAAATTGGAAGAATGACAGACTCCTTTAATAAATCTTAATTAAACCAGACTTACTGCATCGCCCATTCCAGTGACACCATTGTCTCTTGCATGAGAATTAAATGAAAAAACAATATTCCTCACCTTTCCGCAGAGAAGATAATAATTTATTTGTCCCACGACGGGTCTAGCTCTGCTACATCTAGATGGCAGGTTGAATGGTTGCATGATGTGACCATACAGCCTGTTATCCAGCAGAGACACTGAGCAACATCTGCTATCGCAGCCCAGTGTCTCACAGTGAACTCGTAGGACCTGACAGACGTCACCGCGAGCGTGAGAAAGTTCTCACGCTAGCAGTGCCATTAGGGAGGTCCTGGGAGTTCACAGCCAATGAACTTACTTCACCTATCAGCATAAGCACCGTGTGTCCGTAATACGTGTGGCAACTGTGTGCCTCCCGGGTGCCACACGTATTACACACACGGACACTGACATCTCAGGTACCGTTTTTTTCTGGTACTGGAAATATCAGGACGTGTGAAACAAGCCTTAGAATATACAGTACAGACCAAAAGTTTGGACAGACCTTCTCATTCAATGATTTTTCTGTATTTTCATGGCTATGAAAATTGTACATTCACACTGAAGGCATCAAAACTATGAATTAACACATGTGGAATTATACATTACACTTTACAAAAAAGTGTGAAACAACTGAAAATATGTCTTATATTCTAGGTTCTTCAAAGTAAATTTCCCTTAAAAATTAAATCTTTATTAAATCTATTAAAAAACACCAAACCCAGTGTATGTGGTTTTTTAAAAAAAATGGTAAACCAAATGGATCAATGATATTCAGACCAATCCTTCCTATCAAGACCCTAATATACGCCTCCTCTCACCCTTCCTTGCCGTGGAGGTTGGTACCCTAAGAAACGATTTTTTGGGGCCCCCACTCAACGTAATAATAATAATATAATATTATATAATATATGGAATGGACATTGCTCCAATCATTTTCAGCATGTTACATCATTTTCTATGTGACCTTACTATCAGACCTGTATGCTAATATAATCAAATAGAATATAAGGATCTATTCCTTTTCATCTCTCCCCTTCATTATATTGTTTTCCCACCTATATTATTAGGGTATTATCAGGGAAGAAAGGGATAGTCCACGTTGAGTGGGGGCCCCAAAAAATCGTTTCTTAGGGTGCCAACCTCCACGGCAAGGAAGGGTGAGAGGAGGCGTATATTAGGGTCTTGATAGGAAGGATTGGTCTGAATATCATTGATCCATTTGGTTTACCATTTTTTAAAAGAACCACATACACTGGGTTTGGTGTTTTTTAATAGATTTAATAAAGATTTAATTTTTAAGGGAAATTTATGTGCACAACTGATTCCTTTTCCCTCAATTATTTTTGATTAAGTGAGTAGGTTCTTCAAAGTAGCAACCTTTTGCTTTGATTACTGCTTTGCATGCAGAAAAGGTGAACGGATGGACTCTACATGCCTGGTTCCCACCGTGAAGCATGGAGGAGGTGGTGTGATGGTGTGGGGGTGCTTTGCTGGTGACACTGTTGGGGATTTATTCAAAATTGAAGGATACTGAACCAGCATGGCTACCACAGCATCTTGCAGCAGCATGCTATCCCATCCGGTTTGCGTTTAGTTGGACCATCATTTATTTTTCAACAGGACAATGACCCCAAACACACCTCCAGGCTGTGTAAGGGCTATTTGACCAAGAAGGAGAGTATTGGGGTGCTACACCAGATGACCTGGCCTGCACAGTCACCAGACCTGAACCCAATCGAGATAGTTTGGGGTGAGCTGGACCGCTCACCGCTTCAATTTTGAATAAATCCCCGACAGTGTCACCAGCAAAGCACCCCCACACCATCACACCACCTCCTCCATGCTTAACGGTGGGAACTAGGCATGCAGAGTCCATCCGTTCACCTTTTCTGCGTGCAAAGCAGTAATCAAAGCAAAAGTGGCTACTTTGAAGAATCTAGAATATAAGACATATTTTCAGTTGTTTCACACTTTTTTGTAAAGTGTAATGTATAATTCCACATGTATTAATTCATAGTTTTGATGCCTTCAGTGTGATTCTACAATTATCATAGTCATGAAAATACAGAAAAATCTTTGAATGAGAAGGTGTGTCCAAACTTTTGGTCTGTACTGTAAATCAGATGCTAAGTGTTAAAAATTGAATTGTACACACATGAAAAGCATGTGACACTTGCATTACACTTGTCCGACTTTGCAGGAACAAAATCGTACCGATTTAAAATCGCTAGTGTGACTCCAGCCTTAGGGTATGTGCGCACATTGAGAATTTGCTTGCAGAAATTTCTGCAAGGTTTCTGCATCTCTTGGCAGCAAAAACATGCATTTTGCTGCAGTTATTTTAGTGTGGTTTTGCTGTGTTTTTGTACAGCAATGAAGGCTTTTTTGAGCTAAATAAAGATATTTAAAAAAAAGGTTTATGATGTAGTTTCTTGGATCAACACCTTCTTTTTCATTGTGATGCAGTAGCATCAGGGTAATGGGATTAGGGCTTGGTGTCAGCAGCTGTCATTGAAACCAAGCCCTAGGTTTAGGAATGAAAAGGTGTGTCAGCCAGACACCCTCATTACTAAGTCGGTAAGTAAACACATACGCGCATTTGCACGAACGCACACACTGTAACCAGCCTATGTAGGAGCTTTAACAGAATGAACATACATAGGCTGTAACCAAACAACAACTGTTAATTAAAAAAAAAAATGCTTGGGCTCCCACGTAATTTTCATAACCAGCAGAGGGAAAGCCGATGGCTGTGCTGATGTTAATATTCTGGGTAAGAGAAAATAACCATAAAGGTTCCCAGGCTATTAATATCACCTCATAGTTGTTTGCTTAGCCTTTACTAGCTAGTTTACAATGGGACACCAGAAAAAATTGACATAGGGTCCCCCTATAAAACCTAACTAGCAAATACTAGGCAGACAGCTGCAGGCTAATATTAATAGCCTAGGGAGGGGCCATGGATATTAGCCACCTCCCAGACTAAAAATATCAACTCTCAGCCGCCCCAGAAAAGGCGCATCTATAAGATGCCCAAATCCGGTGCTTAGCCTTGCTCTTCCCACTTTCCCTGTAGCAGTGGCAAGTGGGGTGATAGTTGAGGGGATTGATGTCACCTTTGTATTGTCAGGTGACATCAAGCCCACAGGTTAGTAATGGAAAGGTGTCTATAAGACCCCTCCATTACTAACTCCATAGTGATGTTATAAAAAAAAACACACACCCTAATAAAGTCCTTTATTTGAAATAATGAGACAGACTCCTTTACTGAATCTAAATTAAACCATACTTACTGAACGCCTAGTTCACTGAAGCCGTCTCCTGCAACAAAAATAAAATAATAAACTTCTGTCTGCAGAGAAGATAATCCATAATATCCTACAACAATCCTGATGACTTTGAGAGCAGTCACTGATGCCAGCGATACACTGACAGGAGGTAATCACTCCATCAGTGTATCACTGAACTACCGTGAGAAAGTGCTCACGCAGCGGTGCCATAAGTGAGAGCACCAGAGCTGATCAGCTTATGAACTACAGTGATCTCTCTCACGGCAGCTCAGTGATGCACTGCAGGAACGATTACCTCCTGTCAGTGTGTCTCCGGCAGCTGGGTAGAGCAGTCACATCTCCCGATGGACTACGTGGACTATGTCGGACAGGTGAGTATATGTTGGTTTATTATTTTAAATTTTTTCTAGAAGACGAGGGCATTGAGGATCTGGTGTTAGGTGAGTATAATGGGTTTTTATTTTTATTTGAATATGTATGTAATTATTTTACTTTTTTTTTTAACTGTGATCACAGGCAACGGCTGATGAGACTACGTCTCCCATCAGCGGCTCCTGCGATCACTGTTATCAGCCTGAAGGGAGCAGTAGTCTCATCACCCCATGTCTGCTGACCTTCGGTAAGCTTTTTACTGCAAGCCACTGCTGCAGGTCACAGTCACAGCTGCTAGGTCACATTGACATTTGACAGCATAATCCTGCAGCGCTCTGACCGACGGTCTTACCGGCAGTAGTGTTATCGCCAATAAGAACCTCCAAGCCTGTGTTTCCCACGCTGTCACACAGATGACAGCGTGGGAAACACCATACTAAGTACGTGAATACGCAAACAAAAACTCAGCAAACATTAATGGATGAAAAACGCTGCAGAAAGAGCACAAAGAATTGACATGCTGCAGAAAAAAACGCACTGCAAATCTCAAAGGAAATTTACTGATCATGCGCATAACACTTCAGGATTGTCATTGAATTAGCTTGCATAAGGATTCCTAGCGTTTTTGGCCCATTTCTACGCTGAAAAAACGCTGCAAAAATGCATCAAAAACGCAGTGTGCACACAGCCTAATAGCTCTTTTCCGTCATGATTCAAGGAATTTCGTGTTATTTACGTATGATGCACATACTTTATTCTAAAGCAGCCAAGCTCATCTAATCATGTAAATGGAAAGTCCTATTAAAATATACAGTTTGGCATCAGAAAGTTCACAGATATTGTTCTAATAAATTTTGAACATGAACTGTATTATAATACCCCCTGGGGGCTGCGGGCACATGCAGCCTCATTACTTATTTCTGGTATACTTTATTGTTACATACACAAAGTCTAATTCAGCTGGTGCAGATAGTACCTGAAAATAAAATATTTTTACAAACATTTGTGTCTACAGAGAAGAGGTTACATTTGTATATGTACCATTTGGATAACCTTTAGCTTGGTACAATCATGTGCTTTGAAAGTTAGTATCTGAAAAAGCTGCGGTATTTATTTGGCAGTCTCTACATCCTGTCCTCTAATCTCAACATGACTACATAAACCTCTGTTAATTGAAGTTGAAACATCAACATATAATTGTAAGATATAGACAGGCATGTGTTTCCTAATTTATATTCCTCAGCATTGAAATTGCAACACCAAGAAGGAAACGTAAGTGAATTATGGAAATCACTGTCTCTATAGACAATGTGAGACAGCGCTCCCTGAGTGTGTTGGGGGACACTCGATTGGCAACGGGATTAAGCACACAGGAACGGTTTCTCACAAAAAACAGTCTATTTGGTTTATTTACTCAGCATAAACCGCATAATGTAAAGTCCATTTCATTACATCTGCGAACATATCATGACCACCAGTCTGTTCATGTAGCAGATAAACCTCTCTGCCGCTCATACAACCCCCCTTGTCTGAGGTTACCTACCAGGAGCTCCGCTCCACACGCTGACTCCTTATCAGTCCTGGCTTCCAGGGAAACTGCTTACTAGGATTACGGTCCCACCCGACAGTTTCAGGCCCTTAAAAGGTCGGTAGCTTCCCCAACACAGTTAGCCGTCACAGGCTCTGCAGGTACATGGTCTCATACTTTTCTATTCAGGAATCCGGTCCACTCGCAGGACCTTCCAACACACAGAGACCTGTCCTCCTTCAGGCCCTTACAACAAAGACCATGTGACCAAACCATAGTCACATTATTTAGCTGTAACCACCCCCATAGGTGGAAGGTGTGTGTGGTTAGCCAGTCCCGCCCAACTCTCTGGCTAACCCTACAAGCCCAGCCCCTTATAAGCTATACAAGGCTCATGGTCCCAGAGCAACATTTCAGGCTTACAGCGCAAAGGACCTCCTCCTCTGTGACACATACCGGCCATTCACAACATATTAACGATATGCAAATGATGAAAAAATGGAAACAGATTTTTCAAAACATTAAGATTTATTCATTAAGGAGTATGAGCGCCATGTGCAGAAATACACACACTTATACACTTTGGCTGCTATCAGTGAGGTTAATAATGGTTGTCTTGAGGAATACTCTGCTTAATGTACATGGGCACACAAATCATCAACATCCATTGCTGACAATTGCTGACAAACAACATTCCAGATGTACACAATTGGTCACAAGTCCAGAATTGCTGCAGGTCATGGTTGCATGTTTAGGTAATAGAGTAGGCTCAAAGCAGCATGAGCAACATGGGACCTTATGTTGTCATGTTGACAACTGCAGTCACCAGATAAATTTAAGGCCAAGCTTTCAGTATACCAGGAATGAAGATTAAAGGGGTAAATTATGCCATCCCGCATCACAATGCCAGGTGCAGAAGTGGTGTGATATTACCTCAAAGGCCTCTTTGTGGCTTTGCCCACATGGTCTCCAGACCAATGTTTGGCTATCATTGCATTCAAGACAAAAGTTGGATTCATCACTGAAGGCCTCTATTACAGCCTTCATTAGTGTCTTGCTCTACACCATAGTAGCCTTTGAGAGTAGTGGCGTGAAGTCAATGGAATTCGTGATGGTGTGTATAGACACTGTTTGATGCCTTAGTCATGATACTGTGACGTCCAAGCTTCACTTGATGTACAGAATAGATCAATCGTGGAACAAGTAGTAAGAACGTTTCTCCAACGTGTCCCAGGAGCTATTTTTAAATATAACCATGCCATTGCTATTGGAAGTATCCTGTGTGGACTAAATGTGCAACCATCGCCTGCAGCGTCTCCGGACTTATCTCCCATCAAGCACATTTGGGACGTCATTAGCAGTAAAGAAAGCTGCTAGCAGTGGATCTTGATGATTTTAGTGGCCATGTGCATTTGACTTGCAAAACATTTCTCAGACAACCATTCATAACCTCATTGATAGCACACAATGTATTTAAGTTAACGGATTTCTTTTCGTGATGCTCATACTTGATACTTGATGTTTTAAAAATGTTATTTCCATTTTTCATCATTTGCATATCATTATCATGTCTATAGAGCCTGAGATTTCCATAATTCCACAACTTATACATTTGTATATACAGTGTCATGTAAAAGTATGGGCACCTCTGGTCAAAATTACTGTTATTGTGAACAGTTATGCAAGTTGAAGATGAAATGATCTCTAAGAGATCCTACATTAAAGATGAAACATTCCCTTTGTATTTTAGAAAAAAACTATAGATTGTCATTTTTTGCATTTTAAAAATGACATAAAGGAAAATGGACCGATACAAATGTTTTGGCACTCTTGGACATTTGTGTGCTCAGTTACCTTTGATCAAGGTTTCAGACCTTAAATAGCCTGTTAGAGTTCTTGTTCACTTCTTAACTTTTAGGAAAGACCAACTGATGCAAACTTCCAAGCTTTATAAAAACCCAGCCTCCTCTAACCTTGTGCCAGAAAACAGCAGCCATGGGTTCTTCTAAGCAGCTCCCTAGCACTCTGAAAATGAAAATGGTGAAGGCCCACAAAGCAGAAAGCTATAAGAAGATAGCAAAGTGTTTTCAACTTGCCCTTTCTTTAGTTTGAACTGTAATTAAGAAATGGCAGTTAACAGTAAGGGTCCCATCATAACTCACCAGCGATCCCGACAACGATGTGAACTTGTCAGGATCGCTGCTGAGTCGCTACATGATCGCTGCTGAGCTGGCAAACAGGCAGATCTCAGCAGCGATCAGGACAGCGAGTACGCCGGTAACAAGCGACACACGTCGCTTAGTTACCGGCATACCAGCGCGCTGGTGCAGGGAGCTGGTAACCAAGGTACACAGCGGGTTTCTAGGCACCGCTCGGCGCTTAGAAACCCTCTGTGTACCTTGGTTACCAGCTCCCCTGCATCTCGCCTACCTTTAAGCATGGGCGTGGATCAATCATGTTATGGGGTTGTGTTGCAGTCAGTGGCACGGGGAACATTTCACAGATGGAGGAAAGAATTGATTAACCCCTTCCGGACATTGGAGTTTTCTGTTTTTGCGTTTCCATTTTTTACTCCCTGTCTTCCCAGAGCCATAACTTTATTTTCGGTCAATGTAACCGTGTGAGGGCTTGTATTTTGCGGGACGAGTAGTACTTTTGAACGACACCATTGGTTTTATCATATCTCGTACTGGAAAACGGCAAAAAAATTCAAAGCGCGGTGACATTGCAAAAAATGTGCAGTTCCTCAATTTTTTTTTTTTTTTCAGATGCTCAATAAATTCTAAAACTGACCTGCCATTCTGATTCTCCAGGTCATTACAAGTTTACAGATAGCAAACATGTATAGGTTCTGTTTTATTTAAGTGGTGAAAAAAAATCCAAAGTTTGCAAAGAAAAAAATGGTGCCATTTTCTGAGACCCATAGCGTCTCTATTTTTTGCGATCTGGGGCTGGATGAGGGCTTATTTTTTAAGCGCCAAGTTGATAGTTTTTATTAATACTATTATAGTGTACATTGAATATTTTGATCGCCTATTTTTGCAGTTTATTGCAATCTTGCCGCAACTAAAAAACGTAATTTTGGTGTTTTCATTTTTTTTCTCATTACGCCATTTACCTATTGGATTACTTCTTTTTATATTTTGATAGATCGGGCATTTCTGAACGCGGCTATACCAAATATGTGTATTTTTTTAATTGTTTTATTTTGAATGGCACAAGTGAGAGGTTATTTAAAAACTTTTTTTTACCTACTTCAATATTCTTCATTCATTCGATCGCCTCTGCTACACATAGCAGGGATGTAGCTCTGCTATTTGTAGCTAAAATGCTTATCTGCTATGAGCGCTGAAGTTGAAAAGAGAATGCCTTCTACAAATTTATAATGATCCTAAACGCACATCAAAATCCACAACAGACTACCTAAAAGGCGGAAGCAATGGCCCTCACAATCTCATGATCTGAACATCCTTGAAAATCTGTGGCTAGACTCAAAATAATGCATGCAAGATGACCCAGGAATCTCACAGAACTGTAAGAATTTTCCAAGGAAAAATCAATGAAAATCCCTCAAACAAGAATTGAAAGACTCTTGGCTGGCTACAAATAATTCTTACAAGCTGTGATACTTTCAAAAGGAGGTGCTACTGTGTACTAACCATACAAAGTGCACAAACTTTTGCCTCCACCCATTTTCTTTTTGTAGTTGTTAAAATGTAAAGGAAGAAATATATATATATACAGCTCTGGCAAAAATTAAGAGACCACCACATCAAAACCCTGTCATGGGCAGCCCATTCTCCAGACCAGAACCCCATTGAAAACCTCTGGAATGTGATCAAGAGGATGATGGATAGTCACAACCCATCAAAGAAGAACTGCTTAAATTTTTGTGCCAGGAGCTGTGTGAAAGACTGGTGGCAAGCATGCCAAGACGCATGAAAGCTGTTTTTAAAAATCATGGTTATTCCACAAAATATTGATTTCAGAACTCTTCCTGAGTTAAAACATTAGTATTGTTGATACTAAATGATTATGAACTTGTTTTCTTTGCATTATTTGAGGTCTTAAAGCACAGGTTTTTTTTTAATTTTGACCATTTTTCTTTGTTAGAAAAAAATACTAAATTTTTTGCTTGGAAATTCGGAGACATGTTGTCAGTAGTTTATAGACTAAAAGAACAATTTACATTTTACTCAAAAATATACCTATAAAGCAAAAAATCAGACAAACTGAACATTTGAAAGTGGTCTCTTAATTTTTGCCAGAACTGTATATATTTTTTGCCTAAAATACAAAGGAAATGTGTCATCTTTAACTTTAAGCCTTTTAGAGATTATTTCATCTTCTTGCTTAACTGTTCACAACTGTTCAAACAGTAATTTTGACCAGAGTTGCCAACATTTTTACATGCCACTGTATGCACATTATTGTACAATGTAATGTTATGTTCACCATGTTAGACATATCTGAGCTAAATTTTTTCTCTTACTATGCATGCTGTGACCCTCAAGATGAGGGTCAGCGGATCCACCTCATCAGGTGAGTCTAAGTCTCGGGTCCGGGTGGGCACACGGGCTTCAGGCGTTGGTACAGCAGGCGGGAAGGCACGTGTGAAGCAAGGAACTGACATACTGGAGACCACAGGTACAGAGAGGATGCAGGCAAGTTAGAAGCAGCAATCAAGCAAAACAGAGGAATCACAAGCATAGCGCAGTAACGAAGGTTCAATATGAACAGTGTCCAGCAACAGCACACAGTAGCTTACTGCAACCAAGGGGCGACTCCAGGAAAAGTATGGCAGAGGATTGACCTACAAGGAAAAGGCGATTCGGGGTTGCAAAGGTCTAGTGAAGTGAATCCAATAGGAGCTGAACGTGGCGCACATCAAAGAAACTGAACACATAAGTCTTAATCCTAAAATACAGGTGTGCGTCTTAGAGGGCCATAAATAAACCTGACAAATTGCAAATTCACCAGGCAATTTGCAAATTCGATGTGTATTGAGTTAGGCCATGGTCACACTATCAGTATTTGGTTAGTATTTTACACCAGTATTTGTAAGCCAAAACCAGGGGTGGGTCAAAATTGCAGACGTGTAAGTGTTTCTAAATGCAAGTGTTTCTAAAAGCCTGGAGTCACACTAAATGTATAAAAAATCTGTCCGATTCTCACTGCCGAGAGTCGCACGAGTGTAATGCAAGTGTCATGTGAGTACAACCTGATTTTTCACACCTAGCATCCGATTTACATCCAAATGCAGTGAGATTGCTATGCGACTGCAATGCGATTTTTTTAACACAAGCTTTTACATAGAGCAACTTTCTGTCATTTCTACATCATTTTCAAAGGAAAAATTCCTTTATGATAGATAGATGTCAGTGAAACACATATATTTACATATATATTCAATTCATCTGCCGCGTACTGTAAATTCACAGAGTGACAGGTTAGAATAGAATAGATAGAATAGATATATACAGTCATGGCAAAAGTTTTGAGAATGACACAAATATTAATTTTTACAAAGTCTACTGCTTCACTTTTTCTAATGGCAATTTGCATATACTCCAGAATGTTATAAAGAGTGATCAGCTTAACAGCAATTACTTGCAAAGTCAATATTTGGCTAGAAAATGAACTTTATCCCCCAAAACACATTTCAACATCATTGCAGCCCTGCCTTAAAAGGACCAGCTAACCTCTTTTCAGTGATTGCTCCATTAACACATGTGTGGGTGTTGATGAGGACATGGCTGGAGATCAATCTGTCATGATTAAGTAAGAATGACACCACTGGACACTTTAAAAGGAGGCTGGTGCTTGGCATCATTGTTTATCTTCTGTTAACCATGGTTATCTCTAAAGAAACACGTGCAGTCATCATTGCAATGCACAAAAATGGCCTAACAGGGAAGAGTATCGCAGCTAGAAAGATTGCACCTCAGTCAACAATCTATCGCATCATCAAGAACTTCAAGGAGAGAGGTTCCATTGTTGCCAAAAAGGCTCCAGGGCGCCCAAGAAAGACCAGCAAGCGCCAGGACTGTCTCTTAAAAGTGTTTCAGCTGCGGGATCGGGCTACCAGCAGTGCAGAGCTTGCTCAGGAATGGCAGCAGGCAGGTGTGAGTGCATCTGCACGCACTGTGAGGCGGAGACTCTTGGAGCAAGGCCTGGTCTCAAGGAGGGCAGCAAAGAAGCCACTTCTCTCCAGAAAAAACATCATGGACAGACTGATATTCTGCAAAAGGTACAGGCAGTGGACTGCTGAGGACTGGGGTAAAGTTATTTTCTCTGATGAATCCCCTTTTCGATTGTTTGGGACATCAGGAAAATGCCTCATTCGGAGAAGACAAGGTGAGCGCTACCACCAGTCTTGTCTCATGCCAACTGTTAAGCATCCCGAAACTATTCATGTGTGGGGTTGCTTCTCAGCCAAGGGAATCGGCTCTCTCACAGTCTTGCCTAAAAACACAGCCATGAATAAAGAATGGTACCAGAATGTCCTCCAAGAGCAACTTCTCCCAACCCTCCAGGAGCAGTTTGGCGATCAGCAATGCCTTTTCCAGCATGATGGAGCACCTTGCCATAAAGCAAAGGTGATAACTAAATGGCTCAGGGAACAAAACATAGAGATTTTGGGTCCATGGCCTGGAAACTCCCCAGATCTTAATCCCATTGAGAACTTGTGGTCAATCATCAAGAGACGGGTGGACAAACAAAAACCTAAAAATTCTGACAAAATGAAAGCAGTGATTGTGCAAGAATGGACTGCTATCAGTCAGGATTTGGTCCAGAAGTTGATTGAGAGCATGCCAGGGAGAATTGCAGAGGTCCTGAAGAAGAAGGGTCAACACTGCAAATATTGACTTGCTGCATTAACTCATTCTAACTATCAATATAAGCTTTTGTTACTCATATGTTTGCAATTATATTTCTGTCTGTGATAAAAACATCTGTCAAACACACATAAAAACCAGAGGGCAGCAGATCATGTGAAAATATAATATTTGTGTCATTCTCAAAACTTTTGGCCATGACTGTACACATAGAATACATAGATACAGAGCCTTGCGAAAGCATTCGCCCCCCTGGAATTTTTCAACCTTTTCCCACATATTATGCTTCAAACATAAAGATACCAAATGTAAATTTTTGGTGAAGAATCAACAACAAGTGGGACACAATTGTGAAGTTGAAGGAAATTTATTGGTTATTTAAAATTTATGTTGAAATACAAAAACTGAAAAGTGGGGCGTGCAATATTATTCGGCCCCTTTACTTTCAGTGCAGCAAACTCACTCCAGAAGTTCATTGTGGAACTCTGAATGATCCAGTGTTGTCCTAAATAACTAATGATGATAAATATAAATTCACCTGTGTGTAATGAAGTCTTCGTATAAATGCACCTTCTCTGTGATAGTCTCAGAGTTCTGTTTGAAGCACAGAAAGCATCATAAAGACAGAGGAACACAACAGGCAGGTCCGTGATATTGTTGTGGAGAAGTTTAAAGCCAGATTTGTATACAAAATGATTTCCACAACTTTAAACATCCCAAGGAGGCACTGTGCAAGTGATCATATTGAAATGGAAGGAGTATCATACCACTGCAAATCTACCAAGACCCGGCCGTACCTCTAAATTTTCATCTCAAACAAGGAGAAGACTGATCAGAGATGCAGCCAAGAGGCCCATGATCACTCTGGATGAACTGCAGAGATCTACAGTTGAGGTGGGACAGTCTGTCCACAGGACAACAATCAGACGTACACTGCACAAATCTGGCCTTTATGGAAGAGTGGCAAGAAGAAAGCCATTTCTCAAAGATATCCATAAAAAGTGTTGTTTAAAGTTTGCAATAAGCCACCTGGAAGACAAACCAAACATGTGGAAGAAGGTGCTCTGGTCAGATTAAACCAAAATCGAACTTTTTGGCAACAATGCCAAATGATATGTTTGGCATAAAGGCAACACAGCTCATCACCCTGAACACACCATCCCCACTGTCGAACATGGTGGTGGCAGCATCAAGGTTTGGGCCTGCTTTTCTCTTCAGCAGGGACAGGGAAGGTGGTTAAAATTGATGGGAAGATGGATGGAGACAAATACAGGACCATTCTTGAAGAAAACCTATTGGAGTCTGCAAAAGACCTGAGACTGGGACGGAGATTTGTCTTCCAACAAGACAATGATCCCAAACGTAAAGCAAAATCTACAATGGAATGGTTCACAAATAAACGTATCCAGGTGTTAGAATGGCCAAGTCAAAGTCCAGACCTGAATCCAAACGAGAATCTGTGGATAGAGCTGAAAACTGCTGTTCACAAGCGATCTCCATCCAACCTCACTGAGCTCGAGCTGTTTGCCAAGGAAGAATGGGCAAGAGTTTCAGTCTCTCGATGTACAAAACTGATAGAGACATACCCCAAGTGACTTTCAGCTGTAATCGCAGCAAAAGGTGGCGCAACAAAGTATTAAGTAAAAGGGGCCGAATAATATTGCACGCCCCACTTTTCAGTTTTTGTATTTCCACAAAAATTTAAAATAACCAATAAATTTCGTTCAACTTCACAATTGTGTCCCACTTGTTGCTGATTCTTCACCAAAAATTTACATTTGGTATCTTTATGTTTGAAGCATGATATGTGGGATAAGGTTGAAAAGTTCCAGGGGGGCCAAATACTTTTGCAAGGCCCTGTATATAGATGTCAGTGACACACACACACACACACACATATATATATGCATATATATTACATAGAAAAGTCGATAATTCAGCAGTCATGTACTGTAAAATCACAGCAGGAGCCAACAGGATAGAATAGGTGGATTACATACAGTAAATATACATTGAATAGATAGATATATAGATGTCAGTGACAAATACAATTAGTGCAGTGTGTGTGCAGCTTACTATACATGTATTTAATTAATGAAAGATTATTTTTCTGAAGAAAAATGTTGTGGGTTCCCACTTCATTTTCTTAACCAGCAGAGGGAAAGCCGACAGCTGGGGGCCGATGTTTATAGCCTGGGAAGGGGGTAATACCCATGGAGCTTCCCAGGCTATTAATATCAGCTTACAGCTGTATACTTGGACTTTACTGGTTATTAAAATGGGGGGAACCCCCAAAAAATTAAGTAGGGTCCCCCTATAATTAATAACCAGCAAAGTCTATGCAGACAGTTGTGGGATGATAGTAATAGCCTAGGAAGGGGCCATGGATACTTTTCTTCTTTCTATCTATCTATCTATCTATCTATCTATCTATCTATCTATCTATCTATCTATTTTTAGAAAAAATGGAGCAGCACAGAATTAAATAACAGATAGGTGCAAATCCTCTTCAGCAATAATCCAATACCATCATCATTGCCATCAAGGTGGAAGTGCCCATTCCCAGGTTCTCGATTCCCTTGTTGGGAGTAACTAATAGTAACCACAAGGAAATGGAGGACGCCGATAAAGAAATTTTATTTTTCTTTTATATCCTTTATTCCACATTTTTGAATTTGCGCGGAATTATTTGTTGATGTCTCTTCTGACAATAATCTTTAAATCAATCTAATAGGATTGTCGACCATTAATCTCTGTGGTTACTATTAGTTACCCCCAACAAGGGAATTGAGGACCTGGGAATGGGCACTTCCACCTTGATGGCAATGGGGTTGAGGGACCTGGACCTGTAGGTGCAGAATACCTCCCTGATGCGCCATCGGTAGTGGGAAGTTACCCATAAAAAGGAACGGTCCCACATACCAGGGTGGTTATGATGCCTAAAGATCCCTTACGGTATATGAACCCTTTGGAAAATGGGTCTGAATATATAATATTCCTGCGCATTGTAATGTTCAGGTGTTATCAGAATATGGTATTGACTGCTAATATTTTGGAAATAATAAATAGAGAAACAGGAGAGAAGTGGGAACATAATCGCATTATGACCCTTTAGATATGGTGCTTTTATATGGTTGACAGCCTATTTTGAAGATTAGAACGTCTTTGCTATAGTTTGCCACACACAAGATGGCGCCGCGGAGCTGATAATGCGATAGTGCGCATGCGCACTTAGTAAAATGACACACATTTGCTCTGATTGGCTACAAGCCTTGACACTGCAATGACGCGCAAAGGACATGCGCAGTTGGCATGTGTACATGCTGAACATAGCGTCTATGGCGTCCTCCACGTGTATCACTATCCCACCTGTTATGTGAGTACTTCTACGAATAGTTGTCGTCACAGCTGTGCTAACTTGTTTAATATTAACAATCAGTGGATTGTATAAAGGTTTATGATCATATAGGTGAAATCACCTTTATTGAACACGGTTTGTGATATAAGTATGAGTTGTCTATTCATGCTAATTTATTCTATGAGCGTTTCTTGTATAATATGCATATGATATTTATGTGATATGATAATTGGACATAATGACACATTGTGAAGCATTGATCCTATAAAAACCTGCATATGTGTGTTAATCATTGCTTGAGGAAGGCTCATGGAGCTGAAACGTTGCCATAGTATGTGGGTGTAATAAATATCCACTTTTTTCTACTGACCTATGGAGTGCTGCCTGTTTTTTGGATATCTATCTATCGATCTATCTATCACTCTGTGATTTTACTGTATGCAGCTGCTGAATTGAAGGCTTTTCCAAGGACGTCTGTGTGTAAATATCGGACAGCACTCGCATGGCCATTTTTTCTCGCACCCATAGGCTTGCATTGGCGAGTCTCGGCCGAGTCTCGATGCTAATCGCACTGCTGCGATTTTATACTCACGACGAATACAGCTGAGAAAATAAATGCTGATGTGAGCTGCCCCATACCTTAACATTGGGCCAAGTGCTATGCATGTTTTTTTTGCATAGCACTCGGCCATATTCTACGGTAGTGTGACTCCCGCCTTATACTTTTTCTCTGTATGTTCCTCAGCTGGTTTTGGCTTACAAATACTGATGTGAAATACTGACCAAATATTGTTAGTGTGACTGTGGCCTAAAAGGCAGGAATAGGTCCAACCACAAAAAAGACTGATTGCTCCTCTCCTTTTTGTTTTTCACCATGTGAAAAATCTGTCACAAAAACTGTTACTTTAACACATAATCTGAGGACCAAAATGTTATTGACTATGCAAAAAAACACCAGAAAGATTTAGTTAAA
>JARQOD010000001.1:669863410-669907056 GCA_033576555.1 Oophaga sylvatica | reverse complement strand
TTTCAGTTGTTTCACACTTTTTTGTTAAGTATATAATTCCACATGTGTTAATTCATAGTTTTGATGCCTTCAGTGTGTATGTACAATTTTCATAGTCATGAAAATACAAAAAATCTTTAAATGAGAAGGTGTGTCCAAACTTTTGGTCTGTACTGTATATATATATATATATATATATATATATATATATATATATATATATATATATACACATATATAATATGCAATAACAAGCCCGAGGTTTAGTAATGAAAGTAATGAACAGGTGTCAGCCAGATGCCCTCATTAATAAAACGGTACATAAAGAGTTAAATAAAGACACACACACGCCTATGTAGGAGCATTAACATAATTAACCTACATATGCTGGAACAAAACAGAACTGTCTGAAATCTGCGGAATGCATATCTGTTTATTTTTAAAAATGAAAAAAATTGCCTAAACTCCGCATAATTTTCATAACACAGAGGAAGGCCGACGGCTGAGGCTGATGTTAATATTCTGGGAAGGAGCCAATAGCCATAAAGGTTCCCAGGCTATTAATATCAGCTCACAACTGCTTGCTTAGCCTTTACTGGACTGGCTATTTACAGGGGAACCCCAGAAAAAAATTGACATGGGGTCCCCCTATAAAATCAAACAACAAAGCTAGGCAGACAGCTGCGGGCTGATATTAATAGCTTGGAAGGGGCCATGTATACTGGCACCCCCCCAGGCTAAAACATCAGTTCTGTCCCCCAGAAATGGCGCATCTTATAGATGCAGCAATTCTGGCACTTAGCCTCGCTCTTCCCACTTGCTCTGTAGTGGTGACAATTAGGGTAATATTTGTACCGGGCAGCATGGTGGCTCAGTGGTTAGCACTGCAGCCTTTCAGCACTGGAGTTCTGGGTTCAAATCCCACCAAGGACAATATCTGCAAGGAGTTTGTATGTTCTCCCCGTGTTTGCGTGGGTTTCCTCCGGGTACTCCGATTTCCTCCCACGTTCCAAAGACATACTGATAGGGAAATTAGATTGTGAGCCACATCGGGGACAGCGATGATAATGTATGTAAAGCACTGCGGAATATGTTAGTGCTATATAAAAATGAAGATTATTATTGTGAGGTTGATGTCACCTTTCTATTGTCATGTGACATCAAGCCTACAGGTAGTAATGGAGAGGCGTCTATTAAGACACCTATCCATTATATTTTTATAGCTATATGGTAAATAAAGACACAGCCAGAATAAAGTCCTTTATTTGAAATAATCACGCAGACTCTTTTATTGAATGTTAATTAACCATACTTACTGAATGCCTAATCCCCGATGCCCTTGTCTCCTGCAACAAAAATAAAATAATAAACCAACATATAATGCTATCCTGTACGATGTAGCTCATTGAATACCGAGTGTCCCACGGCGATCTCACATGTAGAACAGTCACATCGGGAGATGTGACCGCTCTACCCGGCCTCCGGCGATACACTGACAGGAGGTAATCGCTCCCGCAGTGTATCACTGTGCTGCCGTGAGAGTTCACCGGAGTTCATCAGCTATTCATCGTTATAAGGTGTGCTATGCATTTTAAGTGAGCGTGATGGATTGCCACATCTGGCGTAGGAATTTCAGATCTGTTATCTGGGATCTTGTTACATTCAATGATCGTACGTAGTGGTAGGCAGAATTGTCCGTCTAAGGACTCGATTTTATAGTCAGTAGCTTTCCTGCCTGCTGTTGTCACAGTACCTGCACAGTCTTTAATGAGTAGGGAGTGCTTGGCCCTTTGATGTTGAATAGGTCAAAGAATGTTGATCTAGCCAAGATTCGATTACTTTGATCATCCAAGATAGCATACAGTCTTATGGCTTTATCGCTATGTCCTTTCAGATACACTCAGACGAGGCATATTTTTGAACAGGACCTACTGTCTATTGTCCCTTTGCAGACTTCTGTACATTGTAAAGTGATCTCTGGCGTAGCTGTAGCAGTGTTCCTTTCCTCCCCGCCATGCACTTCAGCTGCGTTTGTGTACTCCTGGAGTGGCAGGTGTGAGTGTGTTATGATCTGGTCACATTCTGTGCATTACTTGACTTGCAATCCTTGGCGAGATGATTGTGGATGGCGCACTGTAGCAGATACCATTTTCTTTCAGGAAGCTTCTGCAATCTGGCATAGATTTTCCTCTGAACGCTCTGCATTTCAGGAGAGGATGAGGCTTCTGATGGAGCGGCACTGCTTGTCAAGGTCCTTCATCTTTGTCTCTGATTGGGATTAGCCAGTAGACCTGTGATTAGAACCTGGAGGAGAAACATAAGTCTTGTGTACTGCCACAGACACTCTACGTGGATTTGCAGCTGGTGACTGTGTGGCATATGACATTGCAAAGTCAAAGCTTGGATCGTTTCTAATTCTCGCTTGTTGGTGTATAAAGTCTACAAAAATGGAGAAGGGAGGGAATGGAACACTGTGCTTGTATTTGTACATGGAACCATATGTGAGCCACCTCTCCTGTAGATTGTAGGGCAACTTTTGGACTGTAGGGTTAACACCTCTGGCTGTGTCGAGGAATGCAAGTCCCTGTGGTTCATCATCGTATTTGGCAACTTGGACTTCCATAAGCAGGTCGCTTAGTTCTCTAAGTTTCTTGAGTCCTTTGTTAGATATTTTAAGGAAAGCCATCGATTCTTTTGAACAAGGCTCTTTCTATTACTTCTGCTGAGCTGTAACACTCATCCAGCCTCTTCCAGATCTCTTTGGGCCAGTCTCAGGGCAGTTTATATTAATGTCTCTGATCCTCACTGCATGTTTGACTGACTCTTCTCCCAGGTATTTGCCTAAGAGGTCTATCTCTTCCCTATGTAGTAGCCCAGGTCTCTAGTGACATTTTGGAAGGAAGCTTTCCAAGCTCTGTAACCTTCAGCTTGGTTAGTGAATTTCATGAGTCCCTTGGTACCAGTTCACGTTGTGTAAAGAACTTAGCAAATTCTGTTGTGAACCGGTTGTCAGCAGAGTATACTGGTGATGGGTCACCTGATAGTGATGTGAGGTGTTTCGTACATGTTAGTATCCTCAGGGTGGCGCCAGCGGTGTCGTATTGCTTTGGTCTGACATACGATGTATCAGCAAGGTGATTTACTTGGTTACCTGGTGAGGGGCACGCTAGTCATTACAGAGTTGTTTTGCACCATGTTTTTCGAGTTTGTATCTGTCCTGGAGCTGAGCCTCATTATGGTTGTCGCTCGCTTCATGGAGATGTGTTCTCTTTTGGTACCGACTCAGGTCATAGTTTGGATCAGGAAGTTCATTAATGTACTGAGATGTGCGTTGTGGTGAATCTTGCAGTGAAAACTCCAGACTCGGCATTCTGCTTCGCCTATGCAGCTCAGGGATTTGCAGGCTCCTGCTTCGGCGAGGGCGGCTGCAGCTTCCCTTTTTGGTGCTAGATTTTCTAAGGCGGACATGCCTTCTCTAACTGTGACCTTCTCTCTTGGTCATATAGGCGTGCATTCTCTAATTTAAGTTACATCTCTTGGTCAGCAAAGCTTGCTTGCATTTCGGCGGTTTCAGCATTTGCGCGGGCATTGGCGACTGTGCTGCTGATGGATGTTGTCTTTGAGGAGACAGAAGTAACAGATCTTGTCCTGTGTGATTTGTGGGAAGCTTGGCTGTGCAGAGATTGCTGTAGCTGTGTTAAGTCTCTGTGTAGCCGGTGACTTGAATCCCACTAGCTGGATGGCTGCAGTTTCACTGTTCTGTCCTCACTAAATGAGCTGGGCTCATGTAGATATACTGGCAGATAAACCGCTATACCGGGGTACAATAATAATATAATCTTTATTTTTATATAATACTCTTTATTTTTATATAGCGCTAACGTATTCCGCAGCGCTTTAAGGAAACTGTGGTTGAGTCTGTGCTTTTATTGAACTTGATAGTATATTGGTGTGGTGAAACTGGAAACAATCATAATGCATACAATCAGTGCATGATACAGCAGAAATACATATTACACATGTTATACATTACGTATGAACGTTTACAAAGCTAGTAACTGAACTAGGGGTACGACTGACTAAGCTAGGTTAACATTAGAGCAGAAATTAACTATAGAAAGCATAAATACATACCAACAATGCAGTCGCAAGGGGACTATAATGGAGATGTCTCTTCTTGAATGCAGTGTGAAGGTAATGGACGCTGATCTACCTCAATACATTGCAAAAGGGGAGGAGAATCAGACACAAGAAATAGAAAATAGAGAATAAGACCGTAAACATGACTTTGGTCGCTTTAGGCCTCTTTCACACTTCAGTCGTTTGATGTCAGTTAAAATCCGCCAAAGCGTGAAAAAAAAACGGATCCGCATCAAAATTGCAAAAACGGATACGATTTTAAGGCAGGTCCGTTGTGAACTTTTCAACCCGGAAAATGCATTGTACGCATGTCTGGAACGGCGGATCCGTTTTTTTGACGCTTTGACGGATTTTGACTGACGTCGCACGACTGAAGTGTGAAAGGGGCCTTAGGGAGCCAAAACACTACAGAATAAATAAAGATTATTAACCTTCTGAAGATACAAGTTTTCTATATTCGTACTATTGAATAACATGCGGCATTTATACAAAACAAATAATTAGAGGTAATAAATTTGATGTTGGAGACAGAAAACACATAATGAGTGCAATGTGAGAAAACATCGCATTGCAATCTGACCAATATTATTAACCCCTTCCCGACCTTTGACACATCGTATGCGTCATGAAAGTCGGTGCCAATCCGACCTATGACGCATACCCTGTGTCATGAAAGGATCGCGTTCCTGCGGGCCGAGAGACCGGGGTCACTCAAAGGTCACCCGACTCGCAGGCACATGACCCTTTGTGCTTCACCACAGGGGGTTGGCTTAACCCCTCCCGTGGCCACGATCGCTCTGATTGGCTGTTAAAAGTGAAACAGCCAATCAGAGCAATCTGTAATATTTCACCAATTTAATTGGTGAAATATTACAATCCAGCCATGGCCAATGCTGCAATAGCATCTGCCATGGCTGGACACCGAGCCCTGACCCCCCCACACGTAGTCACGGCAGCGATCGGCCGCCGCCACCGAAAAATGGCAGCGTTCGGTCACCGCCGTCACTAACAGCTCCCCTGCTCCTGCGATCCGCTGCCCCCACCTACCGATCCCCCCCCTCACCTTCCGACCCCCCCTACTCACCTCTTCCGGTCCACCGATGTCCCTGGATCCGTCCCGGCGGCTGCCCGGGATTCTTCATGGGCGCCGCCATCTTGGAAAATGTACAAAAATTTATTTTGATCACTGTGATAAACTGTCACAGTGATCAAAATAAAAAAAAAGTAAATGAACCCCCCCTGTCATAGGTAGGGACAAATAATGAAATAATTTTTTTTTTTTCTCCTAGCGGATTTTGCTGCTGATCCGCGGCGGATTTTGCTGCTGATCCGCGGCGGATTTTGCTGCTGATCCGCGGCGGATTTTGCTGCTGATCCGCGGCGGATTTTGCTGCAGATCCGCAGCGGATTTTGCTGCTGATCTGCGGCGGATTTTGCTGCTGATCCGGAGCGGATTTTGCTGCTGATCCGCGGCTGATTTTGCTGCTGATCCGCGGCGCATTTTGCTGCTAATCCGCGCGGATTTTGCTGCTGATCCGCGGCGGATTTTGCTGCTGATCCGGGCGGATATTGCTGCTGATCTGCGGCGGATTTGCTGTCTGATCCGGGGCGGATTTTGCTGCTGATCCGCGGCTGATTTTGCTGTCTGATCCGCGCGCATTTTGCTGCTGATCCGCGGCGGATTTTGCTGCTGATCCGCGGCGGAATTTGCTGCTGATCCGGGCGGATATTGCTGCTGATCCGCGGCGGATTTTGCTGCTGATCCGCGGCGGATTTTGCTGCTGATCCGGGGCGGATTTTGCTGCTGATCCGCGGCGGATTTTGCTGCTGATCCGCGGCGGATTTTGCTGCTGATCCGGGCGGATTTTGCTGCTAATCCACGGCGGATTTTGCTGCAGATCCGTGGCGGATTTTGCTGCTGATCCGCGGCGGATTTTGCTGCTGATCCGGGCAGATTTTGCTGCTGATCCACGGCTGATTTTGCTGCTGATCCGCGGCGGATATTGCTGCTGATCCGCGGCGGATTTTGCTACGGATTCGCAGCGGATTTTGCTGGGGATCCTTGGCGGATTTTGCTGGGGATCCGCGGCGGATTTTGCTGGGGATCCGCGGCGGATTTTGCTGGGGATCCGTGGCGGATTTTGCTGCTGATCCGCCGGAGATTTTGCTGTAGATCCTCAGCGGATTTGGCGCTGCGGATCCACAGCGGATTTGGCGATACGGATCCACAGCAGATCCAGAAACCATGTACAGTACAATGCAAATAAATGGTTAAAAAAAACGCTGTGCACATGCGAATTTGCTGCGGTTTTAAATCCGCAGCATGTCAACTCTTTGTGCGGATTCCGCAGAGGTTTTACACCTATTCCATTAAAGGTGTAAAACCGCAGGGAAAAACCGCAACAAATCCGCGCTAAATTCGCAGGTAAAACGCAGGTCATTTTACCTGCGGATTTAAGAAAAATCCGCAAGTGAATCCGCAACGTGTGCACGGGGCCTCAGGGTTAGGGTTAGGCTGGGTTCATATTGCATTATGGCAGTCCGTTAGATGGACTGCGTTTCACCGCGGTATAACGCGGTGTAACGCAGTCCGTTAACGCTGCCATTCACCCCATTTGTGTGCGCATCGCAACGCATGCCGTAAAGCGGCATGCGTTCGCGACGTGCCATCATTCAGTGACGGAGCCTCGGACACGGGCTGCAGCATCTGGGCTCCATCACCGCTAGCACAGATGAATCATCTGCTGATTCATCTGCGCTAGCGGGTATAGCATAATGCGATCGCCTTATGCTATACCGTTACCAGCCGGTCAACGCTACGTGTTGAACGGGCTGGTAAAACGCAATATGAACCCAGCCTTAGGGTTAGAACTAAGGTTAGGGTTAGCATTAGGGTTAAGGTTAGAATTAGGGTTGGAATTTGGGTTAGGGTTGGAATTAGGGTTAGGGTTGGAATTAGGGTTAGGCTTGTGGTTAGGTTTATGGTTAGAGTTGGATTAGGGTTAGGGGTGTTGGGGTTAGGGTTATGGTTAGGGTTTGTATTAGGGTTAGGTTGTGTGTAGGGGTTAGGGTTGGGGTTAGGGGTGTGTTGGGGTTAGGGTTGGAGTTAGAATTGAGGGGTTTCCACTATTTAGGCACATCAGGGGGTCTCCATACGCGACATGGCGCCACCATTGATTCCTGCAAATTTTGCGTTCAAAAAGTCAAACAGTGCTCCCTTTATTCCAAGCCCCGACGTATGACCAAACAGTGGTTTATCCCCACATATGGGGTATCAGCATACTCGGGAAAAATTGCACAACAACTTTGGGGGTTCTAATTTCTCCTGTTAACATTGGGAAAAAAAATTGGGGACTAAAAATTATTTTTGTGGAAAAAAAAAGATTTTATATTTTCACGGCTCTGCGTTATAAACTTCTGTGAAGGACTTGGAGATTCAAAGTGCTTATCACACATCTATAGGAGTTCCTTGGGGGATCTAGTTTCCAAAATGGGGTCACTTGTGGGGAGTTTCTACTGTTTAGGCACATCAGGGACTCTGCAAACGTAACATGACGCCCGAAGACCATTCCATCAAGTGGGCATTTCAAAACGTCACTACTTCCCATCCGAGCCCCGACGTGTGCCCACACAGTAGTTTTCTCCCACATATGGATATCAGCATACTCAGGACAAATTGGACAACAACTTTTGGGGTCTAACTTCTCATGTTACCCTTGGGAAAATAAAAAATCGGGGACTAAAAGATCCTGATTGTGGAAAAAATATGATTTTTTTATTTTCATGCCCAGGCGTTAGAAACTTCTTTGTAGCCCTTGGGGGTTCAAAGTGCTCACCACACATCTAGATAACTTATTTGCGGGGTCTAGTTTCAAAAATGGGGTCACTTGTGGGGAGTTTCTACTGTTTAGGCACATCAGGGGCTCTGCAAACGTAACAAGATGCCCGCAGACCATTCCATCAAGTCGGCATTTCAAAGCGTCACTACATCCCTTCCGAGCCCTGACGTGTGCCCAAACAGTGGTTCCCCCCCACATATGGGGTACTAGCATACTCAGGACAAACTGGACAACAACTTTTGGGTCCAATTTCTCCTGTAACCATTGTGAAAATAAAAAATAGTGGGCTAAAAAATCATTTTTTGAGAAAAAAAAAATGATTTTTTATTTTCACGGCTCTGCGTTATAAACTTCTGTGAAGCACCTGGGGGTTCAAAGTGCTCACTATGCATCTAGATAAGTTCCTTAGGGCGTCTAGTTTCCAAAATGGTGTCACTTTGTGGGGAGCTCCAATGTTTAGGCACACAGGAACTCTCCAAATGTGACATGGCAACCGCTAAATATTCCAGCATATTTTCCATTCAAAAAGTCAAATGGCGCTCCTTCCCTTCTGAGCCCTGCCGTGCGCCCAAACAGTGGTTTATGACCACATATGAGGTATCTGTGTACTCAGGAGAAATTGCCCAACAAATTTTAGGATCCAATTTATACTGTTGCCCATGTGAAAATGAAAAAAACTGAGGCTAAAAGAAAATTTTTGTGAAAAAAAAGTACTTTCTTTTTTTTAAGGATCAATTTGTGAAGCACCTGGGGGTTCAAAGTGCTCACTATGCATCTAGATAAGTTCCTTAGGGGGTCTAGTTTCCAAAATGGGGTCACTTGTGGGGGAGCTCCAATGTTTAGGCACACAGGGACTCTCCAAATGCAACATGGCAACCGCTAAATATTCCAGCATATTTTCCATTCAAAAAGTCAAATGGCGCTCCTTCCCTTCTGAGCCCTACCGTGCGCCCATACAGTGGTTTATGACCACATATGAGGTATCTGTGTACTCGGGAGAAATTGCCCAACAAATTTTAGGATCCATTTTATCCTGTTGCCCATGTAAAAATGAAAAAATTGATGCTAAAAGAAAATTTTTGCTGGAAAAATTAAAATGTCCATTTTTTCCTTCCACGTTGCTTTAGTTCCTGTGAAGCACCTGAAGGGTTAATAATCTTCTTGAATGTAGTTTTGAGTAGATTGAGGGGTGCAGTTTTTATAAAGGTGTCACTTTTGGGTATTTTCTGCCATATAGACCCTCAAAGTGACTTCAAATGTGAGGTGGTCCCTAAAAAAAATGGTTTTGTAAATTTTGCTGTAAAAATGAGAAATCGCTGGTCAACTTTTAACCCTTATAACTTCCTAACAAAAAAAAATGTTGTTCCCAAAACTGTGCTGATGTAAAGTAGACTTGTGGGAAATGTTATTTATTAACTATTTTGTGTCACATAACTCTCTGGTTTAACAGAATAAAAATTCAAAATTTGAAAATTGCGAAATTTTCAAAATTTTCGCCAAATTTCCATTTTTTTCACAAATAAACGCAAAAATTATCGACCTAAATTTACCACTAACATGAAGCCCAATATGTCACGAAAAAACAGTCTCAGAATCGCTAGGATCCGTTGAAGCGTTCCTGAGTTATTACCTCATAAAAGGACACTGGTCAGAATTGCAAAAAATGGCAAGGTCTTTAAGGTCAAAATAGGCTGGGTCATGAAGGGGTTAAATGAGTCAGTGCTGATCTGTGATTTTTTCCTCAGCTGTAATCGGACGGAAAAAAATCGCATTCTGTGATTGACTGCGTATATCGGACAAGACTCTGCAATGCAAGTCTTTGGGAGCGAGAAAAAAATCGGACGGCACACGTACCATGCATATGCCTCCCAATTTTTAAGGAAACATCTCAAAGGAAGCTCAAAATTTGATCAGCCAAGTACAGTAAATTCACAGCCAGAACCCTCACAATAGATCAATAAATACAGTAGATAGATAGATAGATAGATAGATAGATAGATAGATAGAGATAGCTAGATGTCCTGTAGATATATAATGTCACAAGCCCCCTACATATAATAAACATGTGCCTTTCATGTGGCTCTAAAGGGTGTTTTGCCTTATTTAACCTAGTAAATAAATAATTTTAAAAAATGACGTGGGGTCCCCTATTTGTGATAACCAGCAAAGATAAAGCAGACAGCTGTGGGCTTATATTATCAGGCTGGGAAAATCCCTGGTTATTGGGCTCTTCCCAGCCTAAAAATACAAGCCCATAAATACAAGTGCACAGCCACCCAAGAATTTGTGCATCACATTAAATGCGCCAATTCTTGCACTTGGCCTGGCTCTCCCTGATTGCCCTGGTGTGGTGGAACTTGGGGTAATGGTAGTTGGGGTTGATGACAGCTGTAATTTGTCAAAACTCACAGCTGCCATCAAGCCCTGATGATAGTAATGGAGAGGTGTCTTTCAGACACCCCCATTACTAAAACAGTACTCAAAAAATAAAAACACACAAAGAAAATGTTTTTAAGTAAAGACTCCCCCACATTATCCCTTGTTCCTTAATTTATTTAAAAAAATAAATCCCATGCAGGTCCGCTGTAATCAAACGAATCCGATCTAGTCGAGAAGTGGTACCTAAAAAATATAAAAAGATACAAGTAAAAACAAGAGACAGTCCTTCGTTCACCAATTTAGTATCAAAAGTGTTCCCACAAAGCTCCAATGTAGTCCACGTTCCCCGAATCTGGCTCCAGCGACTGTGAATAGCAGTAAAGTAACCCTTATTCACAGGCGCTGAATACTGACGACAACATATCCTACTTGCAGTCACATGACTGCAAGTAGGATACTTCCTAAATAGGTTGGTATAGGTAAAATGGCACAGCAGCTACGAAAAGATCTTGTTACAGTCACATGACCGTATATATGAACGTGACTAATGACGCAATAAAAAAAGATAGCAATGTCACGTTACATGACCACAGAAGTATGTTATTGAAGCCGCACAACACATGAAACAGATACCAGGCAAACAGCATCAAGATCACAAACAGACTAAAAAGAACACAGCAACTGGGAACTCTAAACATATACAGTACAGACCAAAAGTTTGGACACACCTTCTCATTCAAAGATTTTTCTGTATTTTCATGACTATGAAAATTGTAGAATCACACTGAAGGCATCAAAACTATGAATTAACACATGTGGAATTATACATTACACTTTACAAAAAAGTGTGAAACAACTGAAAATATGTCTTATATTCTAGGTTCTTCAAAGTAGCCACTTTTTGCTTTGATTACTGCTTTGCACGCAGAAAAGGTGAACGGATGGACTCTACATGTCTAGTTCCCACCGTGAAGCATGGAGGAGGTGGTGTGATGATGTGTGGGTGCTTTGCTGGTGACACTGTTGGGGATTTATTAAAAATTGAAGCGGTGAGCGGTCCAGCTCACCCCAAACCATCTCGATTGAGTTCAGGTCTGGTGACTGTGGAGGCCAGGTCACCTGGCGTAGCGCCCCAACACTCTCCTTCTTGATCAAATAGCCCTTACATAGCCTGGAGGTGTGATTGGGGTCATTGTCCTGTTGAAAAATAAATGATGGTCCAACTAAACGCAAACCGGATGGAATAGTATGCTGCTGCAAGATGCTGTAGTAGCCATGCTGGTTCAGTATGCCTTCAATTTTGAATAAATCCCCAGCAGTGTCACCAGCAAAGCACCCCCACATCATCACACCTCCTCCTCCATGCTTCACGGTGGGAACCAGGCATGTAGAGTTCATCCATTCACCTTTTCTGCGTGCAAAGCAGTAATCAAAGCAAAAGGTGGCTACTTTGAAGAACCTAGAATATAAGACATATTTTCAGTTGTTTCACACTTTTTTGTAAAGTGTGATGTATAATTCCACATGTGTTAATTCATAGTTTTGATGCCTTCAGTGTGATTCTACAATTTTCATAGCCATGAAAACACAGAAAAATGTTTGAATGAGAAGGTGTGTCCAAACTTTTGGTCTGTACTGTATATATATAAATGTGTAAGATGTGAATGTATATAAATGTGGATGCGTATGCGTGTAAGTGTATATAGGAGAACAAAAGGACACAAGAAGACCAAGATGGGGCAGCTCAACTTGTGACAAGTGTGTTGCCTCCCTCAGTGTTGAAAGATGTACCCACTTTTCCAAATCTAATAGCACTAAATAATAGAAAATTACCCATTCCATCAACTGTAACACCACTGGGGTCATTTATTATGCCACCTACCCATGCCAAAAAATATACGTTGGCATGGCCTCATGTGAATTTAAATAGAGGTTACGTGAGCATGTATTGGATATTGGGCAGCTAAGGCTAGTTTCACACTAGCATTTGGCAGGGCTGCGGAGGGCTGCGTAGTTCCTCCATGAAGCCCCACTCACTGCAGCACCTCTTCCTTTAGCTCCGCCTACATCTACATGCGTCCCGCGTACCCTATCTTTAACGTTGGGTACGCAGGCCATGCGAATATATGCGGATGCCTGCGCATGCGTTGTTTTGACGCTGCGCCGAGCTGCATCGAACGCAAAATGTTGCATTTTGTTGCCGTTGGCGCAGTGTCAAAACGATGCATGCGCAGGCATTCGCGTACATTCACATGGCCTACGTGCCCAGTGTTAAAGATAGGGTACGCAGGACGCATGCCGATGTAGGCGGAGCTGAAGGAAGAGGTGCAGCAGTGGGCGGGGCTTCACGGAGCAACTATGCAGCCCTCCGCAGCTCTGCCGAATGCTAGTGTGAAGCTAGCCTAAGGACGCACCATTCACCATTGGCTTAAAACTAATCCCTAAACCTCTATGACATTACTGCTGATCACTGAAGCAGTGCTCTGATGCTCGGCTCAGTGTCTCCTCGATTTCAGGCTGAACGGTTTGCATCATACCACCGTTCAGCTTGAAATCCAGATGAAGCAGAGATGGATTATGGAGTGGGACAAATCGATTATCGTCAGACGGGTGAGGAATGTTTTTTTTATGATTTTTATTTTTACAGTAATAAATGGGAAAATGAGGGTGGGGTGTGTTTATTTCAATTAAAGGACTTTATTTTTGCTGTGTCTTTTTTTGAAATATGACTATGGTTTTAGAAATAGGGGTGTCTTATAGACAACTCTCCATTACTAACCCCTAGTCTTGATGTTAGCTAACAATACAAAGCTGACATCAACCCCAACCCTGTTACGCCACTTGCCACTGCACCAGGGCAAGTGGGAAGAGTGAGGCTAAGCACCAGATTTGGCGCATCCTATGGATGCGTCATTTCTAGGGCGGCGGAGGGCTGATCTTGGAATCCTGGGAGGTGGCCAATATCCATGGCCACTTTACTGGCTATTAATATAAACCCACAGCAATCTATTTAGTCCATTTAAAGCACCACTCTGGCCTTTTTTTTATTGCAGCACCCATGTTTTTCACAGACCGTGTGACCATACAAAACACATGTAGTCATGTCTAGTTTTTCCAATAGCATGGATGACAAGGGCCAATACAAGTCTATAGGTCTGTGAAAAACTTACAGCCATGAAAGGCATCCGTCTGCTTTCCTTGTTTAACATTGCACAGTATAGGAGAAGCTTTGCAAATTATTTATTAATTTATCCATCTGTGAAAAACACTGATAAAACATGGATGGTAAAAATGGACACATGGATGACCATTGATGATACACTGATCCAAAAACACTGATGGTAAAAACGGACACACTGCTGCACTTATGACGCTGGTACCATTTTTTATGTAGGTATTTAAACACAGATATGAGAATGAGGCCTTAGAGAGACCGCCCGTGGTCACAAATGGCATAGTCTCTATTAAAAGTAGCCTACTTTTTCTAATATCTTCCAACATCTTTAAAAGGATTGTCAACTACATGGACAACCACTTCTTAAATATCTGAGGCTTATGCTCACCTTCAGCGCCAGCACCATTCCAGCAATTTTAGCGCTGGGTATCATTGTTATGTCAAGTGAGCGAGCGCTGCAGCCAAACAGTGATTGCGGATGAAAGAGTAAAGGCCCAAAAATTGTACAAAATATTTTTATACCCAACTACATGCATTTAAGTAAGAAAAACATTGTGCGTAAATGTGGACAAGCCTTCACTCTGATGACTATTTCTATGCTTATTTGGCATTATTCCTGATTATCTGCTCTATTTTCATCCAGTGACCCACAATCTCACTTTCAGGTCTCTGTGGACCTGAAGTTGTTTTTTGTATGCATTAAGGCTGTCATTGCTTACTGTGCTGATTTATCTGTCCTTGAGAGCTGTTTGTTCTTTAGTTTGCAGGGATCCCGATGTCTCACCAGTTGTGATGATGGAAAATTCTACAGCATCATGAAGAAGGAGTGTGACCCATGTCACAGATCCTGTGCCACATGCTTAGGTAAAGTACATCTTATTACACTGGGTGCATTTATGTGTTACTTGATATGGAACATTCTTCACATCACGTGAATAAACTACCGCTCTTTCATACTATGTGTTTTATATCTATACAGTATTTATATATACAGTGAAGGAAATAATTATTTGATCCCTTGCTGATTTTGTAAGTTTGCCCACTGACAAAGACATGAACAGTCTATAATTTGAAGGGTAGGTTAATTTTAACATTGAGAGCTAGAATATAAAAAATAAAATCCATAAACTCAAATTGTATAAATTATATACATTTATTTTCATTTTGCAGTGAGAAATAAGTATTTGATCCCAGTGGTGGCAAAACCCTTGCTGGCATGCACAGCAGTCAGACTTTTTTGTAATTGATGATGAGATTTGCGCACATGTAAGGAGGAATTTTAGTCCACTCCTCTTTGCAGATCATCTCTAAATCATTAAGATTTTGAGGCTGTCACTTGGCAACTCGGAGCTTCAACTCCTTCCATAAGTTTTCTATGGGATTAAGGTTTGGAGACTGGCTAGGCCACTCCATGACCTTAATGTGCTTCTTTTTGAGCCACTCCCTTGTTGCCTTTGCTGTATGTTTTGGGTCACTGTCTTGCTGGAAGACCCAGCCACGACCCATTTTAATGTCCTGGCGGAGGGAAGAAGGTTGCCACTCAGAATTTTACGGTACATGGCTCCATCCATTCTCCCATTGATGCAGTGAAGTAGTCCTGTGCCCTTAGCAGAGAAACACCCCCAAAACATAATGTTTCCACCTCCATGCTTGACAGTGGGGACTGTGTTCTTTGGTCATAAGCAGCATTTCTCTTCCTCCAAACACGGCGAGTTGAGTTAATGCCAAAGAGCTCAATTTTTGTCTCATCTGAACACAGTACCTTCTCCCAATCACTCACAGAATCATCCAGGTGTTCATTGGCAAACTTCAGACTGGCCTGCACATGTGCCTTCTAGAGCAGGGGGACCTTTGAGCACTGCAGGACAGTAAACCTTTACGGAGTAATGTGTTACCAATGGTTTTCTTGGTAACTGTGGTCTCAGCTGCTTTGAGATCATTAATAAGTCCCCCTGTGTAGTTTTAGGCTGATCTCTCACCTTCCTCATGATAAAGGATACCACACGAGGTGAGATTTTGCATGGTGCCCCAAACCGATGTCGATTGACAGTCATTTTGTATTTCTTCCATTTTCTTACTATTGCACCAACAGTTGTCTCCTTCTCACCCAGCGTCTAAAGGTACTGCCACACTACACGATCCCGCTAACGATCTCGTTAGCGTCGCATACTAATGAGATCGCTAGCGGGATCGTTTACAATATCGCTAGTGTCGGCCACATTTAGCGATGTCGTTAAGGACGCTATCGCGGTTAGCGATCTCCTTAACGACTTTAGCGGTACAAAAGTACCGATAAATCGCTAAAAAAGGTGCCACACTCAGCGATATATACTTACCCAGCGGGACGCCGACGATCAGAATAGGGTCCGGAACGATCAGGACGACGGACGAGATCACAGCAGGGGCCACGTCGTTGCTGCATGCCGCACACAACAACATCGCTAACGGGATCGCTAAATAGTGAAGTTTTTTAGCGATCCCGTTAGCGATGTTGTTTAGTGTGGCATACCCTTTACTTATGGTTTTGTAGCCCATTCCAGCTTTGTGCAGGTCTATGATATTGTCCCTGACATCCTTATAAAGCTCTTTGGTCTTGCCCATGTTGTAGAGGTTAGAGTCTGGCTGATTAATTGAGTCTATGGACAGGAATCTTTTATAAAGGTGACGACTATGTAATACAGCTGTCTTTAATGCAGGTAACAAGTTGATTAGGAGCGTCTAACTGATCTGTAGGAGCCAGAACTTTTAATGGTTGGAAGGGGATCAAGTACTTATTTCTCACTTTAAAATGCAAATAAGTGTATATAATTTATACAATGTGATTTTCTGGATTTTATTTTTGATATTCTATCTCTCAATGTTAAAATTAACCTACCGTTAAAATTATAGACTGTTCATGTCTTTGTCAGTGGGCAAACTTACAAAATCAGCTAGGGATCAAATACTTATTTCCCCCACTGTATGAGTTTCACTTTTTGTATTGAAGAACTGAAATAAATTAACTTTTTGACGATATTCTAATTTTTTGAGAAGCACTTGTATTTATATATAGTTGTTCTGTTTATCTTATATAATGAATATCATATCCTCTTAGAGCCTAAATGAATCTGAATGTCAGTTGATTGATTGTAATATCCCTTTATTCTATTTAATATCTGTAAGAGAGATTTCAAAGATTGTTTTTTTACAATTGTTGTGCATTTTTTAAGGCATTTTTTTTCCTTTCAAAAAGTAGCACACCCCTGGTTTTGTTTTTCTTATTTTGTTTTGATATATCCAGTCCAACAATGTGTCTTCTGACCTGAACTCAACAGCCTCATACATGCCTACGTGATTGTGGAGTTTAGGTCAGGAGATCCATGGTCAGGAGGACTCGGAGGTCCGGTTGATTATTAGTTCAGCAGACCTGACCTGATTATTGCCTATATCATATGTACGTACTAGTCAATTCTAAACCTTTCATATGAAAGGTAAAATAGGTAAAGATATTTTATGTAAATCTACATATTTTTCTTATATCTGATTTATCTAGGTCCTGGAATAGATAATTGTTTAAATTGTGCAAAAGAAATGTTCTTTGAAGAAGGACGTTGTGTCATATCATGTGGCTCCCAGTATTATATGGCACCACCCAAAGCGAATGGGTTTAAAACCTGTAAAAGGTAAGCAGTACTGATGTACAGGAATGTGCCTTAAAGAAGAAGAAAATCTGTTTGGAGGGCGAGATGTTAGAATTCAATACATCAATATTAGATTTGCAACATTAGTGTATGTCCTCAGGCAATAATGATCTAATAACTAGAAGTGTGACATTAATAATGTATAGAACATGATACAGGAGGCGTAGTGAACATATACATATAAATAGTCCAGAGAGAAAAACATTCCTGAAATATCACAGAATATGCAGCTGTAGAATATCTATAATATGATGCAATCAGAATACATACTCATCTAGAGCATTTTCAGTCTTGTTTTGTAACTTTAGTAATTTCCCACATATGAGCAAAACTGCACATATGATACATAAAACATGAGTGGCAATCTTTTTTTCACAAAGTGAGTCTATGGCAGTATTCAATTCCAGTTGTAAGTATACATTGGGAATACTCAAAGTATTTCCCCAATGGAAGCAAAAAAGGAGGTGTGAACAGAGCCTTATGGTCGTTTTGGATGAGCCAACTCTCATTTGCGAGTATTGGCTCGTGTATATATGCCACGATCACCCAACAGACAAGCTAAACGCTCATTCATTGGTCCATCAGATCATTTATGTTGGCACAATTGTAATCTCAAGTCTGGACTGCAGACTCATATATGGTAGGAAAATAATGGTGCATATAGATGTGCCTCATCAAAGCTTCGTAGCAACCTACATAACAAGTTGTCCTACGCACGTTTAATGGCCGTTGTTACACAGGTGATGAACAATGATAGCGACAGAATGATCACTAATACAATTGTTCTGTCCTCATACAGCAGCACACTGAGCAATCTGCTGCCGATACAGCATGCTGCTGTACGGAGAGAGAACAATTATATTAGGGATCATGCTATTGCTGTCATTATTCATCATCCATGTAAAAACAGGCCAGTAAATGAGGCCAGATCAACTTATTAATTATATGGTTGGTCATTGCTAATTAATGGACCAAAATCGTCATGCGTAAATGCATTATTAGGATACAATTGTTCCCGCTCCTGAGCTGAGAGGAGGTCTAAAGACCCCATATACATTACACTCATGTCAGACGAGCCTGCGGATATTGAAGGGTTCAGCCGATGATCAAATATGTAGAGGGATGCTAACCGACTCATGGGCAGGAGACATGTCTGATTTTGGACTGCTGATCGCATTGTTCTCCCGGAGATAAGGTGCCAGGGGAACAACGACATGGGAACGCTCGGCCAACCTAGCACTCCTTTGCATGGGAGAGTCATTGGAGAAGGCTGTTGGATGAATGATTCACTGATAGCCAACTAGGGTCCTATTCACATCTGCGTTAGACACTTGGAACGACTTTAGCAAATTCTGTCTTATAAGCTGCAAGACGAGCTCAGCAGTGCTACTTTTACTGTCATAACTATAGACACCATTTTGAAACTTGATGGACCCCATTATAAGTCAGTGGGGCTTGTCAGGCATTGTAGGTGTCACTTATGTGATCGATTTTCATCCTCAATTGAACCTACCTTAATTCAGTGTAGCTTTAAGCCATGAAATGGTGCAGAATTGAAACACAAAAGTAAATTAGAAAGTTGTGTCACTTTTCATTTCATCCCTTAATTCAAAACAGAAAGCCTCTGAGATGGATCCTAAGACTAGAACTATCTAAAAACTGGAATCTGTGTTCCTATTCCAACACATGGACGCATGCAGCATATTGGATTCTCCTGCGGTAAAAGAACATAAATGGATAATTTGGAGAGCTGCTGTGTTAGAATGAAGATGTCATTATTCACCGAAGTAAAGGACTTCGATGGGTGGGGGAAGGGTGCATAGCTTCTTTTAGTTGTATCTCCTAGGAGGGGATCCGCATACAGATATTCTCTATGAAATGAAGAAAATAAAGAAGCATACTTGTGATGCGACTGGTTAAAGTAGCAGCGATTGGAGTGTTTGTGCTGCAGAATAATAAGCAGCAGACCCAAGGCTTGGTGTTTGGAAGTGACGGCTATGGCAGGGGATTTTCTTAATGTATGAACGAAAAATGTGACGATTAATGTAAATTTCCCAATCTAATGAAACCCTTCAGCCCCCCATACACATCAGATTAAAACAGCGAGAGGCTGTCACAGCTAATTACATCAAGTGCAAGCAGGGAATTCTGCTTTCAATTCCGCACATTAATGCCATTACATAGCGTCAGAAGGCTTCAGTGCTGACAGTCAGGACGGACACATGATTTTATAGCGGAAAATGAGACCAGCTGTGCTGCTCGTACTGGAAGGATATGTGGCCAGTGAATGCGTTGTCATTCCAAATGGGATTAATGGAGATGCAATATGTGTTGTTAGAATGGAATCATTCTTGACAAGGTGTAAAAAGTGTCAACACATTCACAGTCCGACTCTAAGATATACTATCTCCTCCATCAGAGGTCCTCAATACTAACCTGAAGCAGAAAAATCCTAATCTGCCGCCTTCTGTGTCAGTCACTGGCCACTATCACCTGCATATTGATGCATATTGATGAAGAAATGTACTTGTATGCGTAGTTACTATAGCATTCTGTAAGCACACAGCTGTATGAAATTAGAAAACATGGCTGCTTTCTTTTACAGAAACAGTGCCACTCTTGTCCATAGGTTGTGCTTGGTATTGCAGCATAGCCGCATTGATTTAAATGGATATTGCCATCTCCAAGATCCTATCCCAATTTGTAGTAGGTGTAATAATAATATTAGCAAATTCCTTCAACTAGAAATGTATTATAGTTCTTCTGATTCGCTTTGTCTCCTCATGTGCAGACATTGCAAGACCTTAGGTATCCATGGTTACGACCACAAGCAGTTAGCTAACTGTCACTATATCAGTGGTTGTAACCATGGATACCAAAGATCCTGCAATGCCTGAGCATGAGGAAAGAGATATAGCGAATAAGAGGATGCTAGATTTCTCTTTGGAGCTATTTGCTAATATTATTATTATTACTACACATACTGCATATTGGGATAGGACCTTATAGATGAGAATACCTGTTTAAACAGAGCTGAGCTGCTATACCTGCATGAGTCCAGTGGGCGGTCCTACGCAGTGATTGACAGCTATCTCTGCATGCACAGTCATTCAGTTGCTGAAAAGGACCGTCCACAGAACTCATAGGCATGCAAACACCAGAGATTTCAATGAATAACATACAGATTTTACTGAAACTTTTCCCACCAAAACGTAGAGCAATCTACATAGCTGTTTCCTGTTCTATTAAATGCTGCCTGCAGATCAGACACCTTTTTCAAAATGACAGGTTCCTTTAAGAATTATTTTTCGGCGCCAGGCATTTTTAATAGCTGCTGTAGATTACATGGAACATGTTACTGATGTTTTACAGATGTGATGGCAGCTGTTTATCATGTTCTGGGCCCGGAGACAGGAACTGTACTAGTTGTCCGGATGGGTATCTACTAGAAGGCAGCACCTGTTTGGTTGGAACGGTCTGTAAAGATGGTGAGTTCATGCGTCAGTCAGTGTGATGCATACATCCAGTGTTCTATGTAGTACCAGAGGTAAGAACATGTGAAGGTTATTGGCTTAACCTGTCGTGAAATTTACACTGGTAAGAAAAAAAAAGCAATATTTTCTAGAGAAATGTGTTTCCATTAGCTATTCCGGTTGTGGAGCCGTATTATGATAAGCACTTTGATAACGGGCTGAATGCATGTCTGACGGGAGGATGAATGAAGGATTGCTCAGACGTGGATTGTAGTCTGCGGTGTATATTTATTTATCTGTGAATACCCAACCTTTATAACCACTGTGCCCTTCAGATAAATTGCAGTGTCCTACATCAATTTATTTTTACTGCCACTCATGCCAACCTTATGAAGAACGTCAATGTTAATGTAGTTTGAGCACATAGCACCGGACATCACGCTGTGAATGTTTTCATTTCAAGCAGCAGGTTTTTATTTTGTATAGACACGCGCCGAACTTCCATGGTGAAGCCAGGCAGGCAGCGTAGCAAACATTGGGACTGATACGCACCAGGCAATGTCATAGACTCAACCACAAGGAGCCGTCCAACAGAAGCCGCCGAGCTCATACTATAGAGCACATATCAGAAATGAGATGAGCGGTGTCACGCTTGTGTGAAATGTAAATGACCCATTTGTCAACAGGCACGCAGAACTGCCGTGTATACTATCCAGGATTGGCTTCTCACGGGTTAATGCCATAGACCACACTTATTTGTCATAATTCTGATAGCGATGAATTCATCTTCTCCACGTACTACTCACTGTCTCCATGATGACATACACTAAGCAGAGTATAGGCTTCCCGCATTCACATCGCGTCCCATCTGCAACAGAGGGGAATATAATGAAGCAGCTCTAACTAGATCATTGAATGATATCTAGTGATAAAGCATAAGCAATTACATGATTGTGTTTTGATGAAAAACCCATTAAGGTAAAATGTCTTTGTGTTTAATCATTCTCCTTCTGTGTGTCATGCTAGTTTCTCAAGTATCAGACAAATAAATGGATGCCGTCTGGCAGTCCATGGTCATTAGGGAAATCCACAAATAGTGCATGACTGGTAACTTATGGCCGGAATCAGGAATACACAGCAAATGCAACTGTATTATTATCTACAAGTGAGACTGAACGTCTGCCTCACTTTCTAAATTAAAATTAAGGAAATTGAACAGCTCTTCCGTGGGTATATACATTTTTCCTGGCATTGTAAAGATCAGGGTAATTCATTCCATATACTATATAATTGATATGAAGAACGTTAATGAATGGCCGATTCCACTATGGGCAACTAAGGTTAAATGAGCTCTCTCATTAAGGCAGCTTCATTCAAAAACCCTATAAGAACATTTAGATGTGTAATAAGTGGGTCCGCTGCTTGAGACCCCCTTTTATTTTTGTAGTGGATAACCACTCACAATAAATATATTTTGCTCTGGTAGTCCCTGAGCCATTCATGTTTTACATGGTCAGCTATTACGGGAAAAGGTTCAGACAAGGGTTGGTTATTTTAGGTCAAGTGAGAACCTAGTTCTTAACATTTGCATGAAAACAGTTTCATTGCCTGGTTCTGATGAGCTTCAGTTACCACCATGTGTGGTTGGGAATGCCAGATCAACTCTCAATGCCAGCTGCTCATCTCTGTTGCTGCAAAGCTTACCAACCAATGTTGCATTCAAGCTTACCCAATGGCTGTTGCGATGGGACTTACTAAAGGCCATTGCTATAGAGCTAACCCATGGCTGTTACTATGGGTTTAACCAATGGCCGTTGCTATAAGGCTTACCAATGGCCGTTGCTATAAGGCTTACCAATTGCCGTTGCTTTGAGGCTTACCAATGGCTGTTGCATGGGGCTTACCAATGGCTGTTGCTATGGGGCTTACCAATGCGTGTTGCTATGGGGCTTACCAATGGCTGTTGCTATGGGGCTTACCAATGGCTGTTACTATGGGTTTAACCAATGGCCGTTGCTATAAGGCTTACCAATGGCCGTTGCTGCTATGAGGCTTACCAATGGCTGTTGCTATGGGGCTTACCAATGGCTGTTGCTATGGGGCTTACCAATGGCTGTTGCTATGGGGCTTACCAATGGCTGTTGCTATGAGGCTTACCAATGGCTGTTGCTATGGGGCTTACCAATGCCTGTTTCTATAGACTTTACTAATCACTGTTGCTTTCAAGCTTACCAATGGCTGTTGCTATGGGACTTATTAATGGCTGTTGCTATAAACCTTACCAACTACTTTTATTTTGAAGCTTGCTAACATCTGTAAGGGCAAGTTGTATCGTTCAAGTGACAGTTCCTGTCAGCAGAGCTGTCTTATGGGTTTCCCACTGTGTAGTCATTCCTGAGTTCAGCCTACTGATCATTTGTCCGCTCGCTTCTCTATGTTCACATATCCTGCATGCTTGTTGGCTGTTCCTCTACCGTATATACAGGCGCTTCTCACTAAATTAGAATATCATCAAAAGGTAAATTTCAGTTCTTCAATTCAAAAAGTGAAACTCCTCTATTATATAGAGTCATTACAGAGTGATCTATTTCAAGTGTTTATTTCTGTTAATGTTGATGATTATGGCTTACAGCCAATGAAAACCCAAAAGTCATTATCTCAGTAAATTAGAATAATTAACAAAAAACACCTGCAAAGGCTTCCTAAGCATTTAAAAAGGTCCTTTAGGCCCCTTTCACACGTCCGTGTCTCCAGTACGTGTGGTGACAGTTTCCACACGTACCGGAGACATGTACACAGGTAGACCCATTCAGATGAATGGGTCTATGTAGATGTCAGTGTCCGTGTGCAAAACATGCAGACATGTCCGTTTTCACACGGAACGGAAAACGTGCTGCACAGACGGCCACCGGGGAAGTAGCGGCTGCTGTAAGCCGCTGTCCCCCTGCGGCTGGTGGTGAAGCCGGCTGTCATTCTCCCTGCTCTCTCTGCGAGCAGAGGAGACTGATGAGCGTATATTAAAGTCCGAACGACAGCAGGTGACTAGCTTGTCACAGAATAGACACTGTAGCTTGTCACAGGAAGGACACTGTAGGACAATGTTCACAAGACATGAGCGTCCAGGAAGGACACTGCAGCATGTTCACAGAATAGACACTGCAGCTTGTCACAGGAAGGACACTGTAGGACAATGTTCACAGAAAGGACACTGCAGCTTGTCACAGAATAGACACTGTAGCTTGTCACAGGAAGGACACTGTAGGACAATGTTCACAGAAAGGACACTGCAGCTTGTCACAGAATAGACACTGAGCTTGTCACAGAAAGGACACTGTAGCTGTTCACAGAAAGGACACTGCAGCTTGTCACAGAAGACACTGTAGCTTGTCACAGAAAGGACACTGCAGCTTGTCACAGAAAGGACACTGTAGCTTGTCACAGAAAGGACACTGTAGCTTGTCACAGGAAGGACACTGTAGCTTGTCACAGGAAGGACACTGTAGCTTGTCACAGAAAGTACACTGTAGCTTGTCACAGAAAGGACACTGTAGCTTGTCACAGAAGGACACTGTAGCTTGTCACAGAAGGACACTGCAGCTTGTCACAGAAAGGACACTGTAGCTTGTCACAGAAAGGACACTGTAGCTTGTCACAGAATAGACACTGTAGCTTGTCACAGAAAGGACACTGCAGCTTGTCACAGAATAGACACTGAGCTTGTCACAGAATAGACACTGACTTGTCACAGAAAGGACACTGTCAGCTTGTCACAGAATAGACACTGTACTTGTCACAGAAAGGACACTGAGCTTGTCACAGAATAGACACTGTAGCTTGTCACAGATAGGACACTGCAGCTTGTCACAGAATAGACACTGTAGCTTGTCACAGAATAGACACTGTAGCTTGTCACAGAAAGGACACTGCAGCTTGTCACAGAAAGGACACTGCAGCTTGTCACAGAAAGACACTGCACTTGTCACAGAATGACACTGTAGCTTGTCACAGAAAGGACACTGTAGCTTGTCACAGGAAGGACACTGTAGCTTGCGAAGACCTGCTTCAAAGACTGCAGTTGTACAGAAAACTGCAGCTGTCACGAAAGACATGAGCTTACAGAAGGACACTGAGTTGTCACAGAGGACCTGATTGACAGAAGACACTGGCTTCACGAAGACCGAGCTGTCACAGATGACATGCACTTCAGAAAGACACTGAGCTTGTCAAGAAGCACGAGCTTTCAGAAAGACACTGAGTTCAAGAAGACACTGTGCTTGTAAGAAAACCTGACTGTACAGAGACATGAGTTGTACAGAAGACACTGGCTTACAGAAAGACCTGACTGTCACAAGAACGAGTTACAGAAAGACACTGAGCTTGTCACAGAAGACCTGGCTTGTCACAGAAAGACATGCGCTTGTCACAGAAAGACACTGAGCTTGTCACAGAAAGACATGGCTTGTCACAGAAGACACTGCAGTTGTCAGAAGGACATGCAGCTTGTCACAGAAAGGACAGCTTGTCACAAAAGGACACTGTAGCTGTCACGAATGAACTGACTTGTCACAGAAGGCACTGTACTTGTCACAGAAAGACACTGACTTGTCACAGATAGCACTGATTGTCAGAAAGCACTGTAGATACATGCACTGCACGAGAACTGAGCTTGTCACAGAAAGGACACTGTGTTGTACAGAGACACTGAGCTTGTCACAGAAGACATGCTTGTCACGAAGCACTGCGCTTGTCACAGATAGACACTCAGTTGTCACAGAAAGCACTGAGTTGTCACAGAAAGACACTGTAGCTTGTCAGAAAGGACAGGCTTGTACAGAAAGACCTGAGCTTGTCACAGAAAGGACACTGCAGCTTGTCACAGAAGACTGAGCTTCACAGAAAGACACTGCAGCTTGTCACAGAAGGACACTGCTTGTCACAGAAAGACACTGCAGTGTACGAAGACAGCACTTGTCCAGAAAGGACACTGAGCTGTACAGAAAGACACTGGCTGTCACAGAAGGATGACTGTCACAGAATCACTGCGCTTGTCAGAAGACACGCGCTTGTCACAGAAAGGAACTGGTTGTCCAGAAGACACTGAGCTTGTCACAGAAGACACTGAGCTTGTCAGAAAGGACTAGCTTGTACAGAAGACACTGCGCTTGTCACAGATGACAGCAGCTTGTCACAGAAGGACACTGACTTCAGGAAGACACTACCTTGTCAAGAAGACACTGCAGCTTCACGAATCTGCCTCAAAAAGACACTGCTCACAAAAGACTCAGCTGCAGAAAGACACTGAGCTTGTACAGAAACTGCTTGTACAGAAAGAACTTACTTGTCACGAGACATGCTTGTCAGAATAGACCGAGCTTGTCACGAATAGCATGCAGCTTGTCACAGAAAGAACTGAGCTTGTCACAGAAGACACTGAGCTTGTCAAAGACATGGTTGCACAGAAAGACACTGTAGCTTGTACAGAGGACACTGAGCTGTCACAGAAGGACACTGAGCTTGTCACGAAAGAACGTGCTTGTCACAGAAGACACTTAGCTGTCACAGAAGACATGAGCTTGTCCAGAAACGTAGCTTGTACAGAAGACATGTACCTTGTCACGAAGACACACAGAATAGACACTGGCTTGTCACAGAAGAACTTGCAGATGCACAGAAAGGACCTGCAGCTTGTCAAAATAGACACTGAGCTTGTCACAGAAGAGCACTTGCCAAAGGACACTGACTTGTACAGAAAGGACACTAGCTTGTCACAGAAGACACTGCAGCTTGTCACAGAATAGACAGAGCTTGTCACAGAAAGACACTGAGCTTGTCACAGAATAGAACTGAGCTTGTCACAGAAAGACACTGAGCTTGTCACAGAATAGACACTGTGCGTCACAGAAAGACACTGAGCTTGTACAGAATAGCACTGAGCTTGTCACAGAAAGAACTGAGCTTGTACAGAAAGACACTGAGCTTGTCACAGAAAGACTAGCTTGTCACAGAAAGACACTGCATTGTACAGAAGACCTGAGCTTAAAGACACTGAGCTTGTCACAGAAGAACTGACTTGTCACAGAATAGACACTGCTAGTACAGAATGACACTGCAGCTTGTCACAGAATGACACTGAGCTTGTCACAGAAAGAACTGCAGTTCACAGAAAGACCTAGCTTGTCACAGAAGGTAGACATGCTCTTCACAGAAGGACACTGCAGCTTGTCACAAAAGACACTGAGCTTGTCACAGAATAGGACACTGAGCTGTCAAGAATAGACACGTAGCTTGACAGAAAGACCTTGTGCACAGAATAGAACTGAGCTTGTCACGAAGGACACTGGCTGTCACAGAAAGGACACTGTACTTGTACAGAAAGACACTGAGCTTGTCACAGAAAGGACACTGCACTTGCACAGAAGACACTGCAGCTTGTACAGAAGAATAGTTGCACAGAAAGCATTGTCACAAAGAACTGAGCTTGTCACAAGGACACGTAGCTTGTCACAGACAGACCTGATGTCACTAGAAAGACACTGCAGCTTGTCACAGAATGCACTGTCAGCTTGTCAAGAATAGACACTGCAGCTTGTCACAGAGAAGACTAGCTGTTGCACAGAATAGACACTGTAGCTTGTCACAGAAGGACACTGTAGCTTGTCACAGAAAGGACACTGTAGCTTGTCACAGAAAGGACACTGGCTTGTCACAGAATAGACCTGCAGCTTGTCACAGAATAGACACTGCACTTGTCACAGAAAGACACTGCAGCTTGTCACAGAAAGGACACTGTAGTGCGAAAGACTCAGCTTGTCACAGAATAGACACTGCTAGCTTGTCACAGAAAGGACACTGCAGCTTGTCACAGAAAGACACTAGCTTGTCACAGAAAGGACACTGCAGCTTGTCACAGAATAGGAACTGTAGCTTGTCACAGAAAGGACACTGACTTGTCAAGAAAGCACTGGCTTGTCACAGAATGACACTGAGCTTGTCACAGAAAGGACACTGCAGCTTGTCAAATAGACACTGCAGCTTGTCACAGAAAGACACTGGCTTCACAGAAAGGACACTGTAGTGTCACAGAAAGGACACTGTACGAAAAACTGTCTGTGAAAGACACTGTAGCTTGAGCTTGTCACAGAAAGGACACACTTGTCACAGAATAGACACTGCAGCTTGTCACAGAAAGACACTGTGAGCTTGTCACAGAAGGACACTGTGCTGTCACAGAATAGACACTGCAGCTTGTCACAGAAAGGACACTGCAGCTTGTCACAGAAAGGAACTGTTGCTTACAGAATGACACTTGTTGTCCAGAAAGGACACTGACTTGTCACAGAATAGACACTGCAGCTTGTCACAGATAGACATGCAGCTTGTCACAGAAAGACACTGAGCTTGTCACGAAATGGACACTGTACTTGTCACAGAAGGACACTGTACTTGTCAAGAATAGACACTGCAGCTTGTCACAGAATAACACTGCAGCTTGTCACAGAATAGACACTGTGCTTGTCACAGAAGACACAGCTTGTCACAGAAGACACTGTAGCTTGTCACAGAAAGGACACTGTACCTTGTCACAGAAAGGACACTGCAGCTTGTCACAGAAAGGACACTGGAGCTTGTCACAGAATAGACACTGCAACTTGTCACAGAATATACACTGCAGCTTGTCACAGAATAGACTCTGTAGCTTGTCACAGAATAGACACTAGCTTGTCACAGAAAGGACACTGTAGCTTGTCACAGAAAGGACACTAGCTTGTCACAGAAAGGACACTGGAGCTTATCACAGAAAAGACACTGCAGCTTGTCACAGAATAGACACTGCAGCTTGTCACAGAATAGACACTGTAGCTTGTCACAGAAAGGACACTAGCTTGTCACAGAATAGACTCTGTAGCTTGTCACAGAATAGACACTGTAGCTTGTCACAGAAAGGACACTAGCTTGTCACAGAATAGACACTGCAGCTTGTCACAGAATAGACACTGCAGCTTGTCACAGAATAGACACTGCAGCTTGTCACAGAAAGGACCCTGTAGCTTGTCACAGAATAGACTCTGTAGCTTGTCACAGAATAGACACTACAGCTTGTCACAGAATAGACACTGTAGCTTGTCACAGAAAGGACACTGCAGCTTGTCACAGAAAGGACACTGTAGCTTGTCACAGAAAGGACACTGCAGCTTGTCACAGAATAGACAGTGCAGCTTGTCACAGAAAGGACACTGTAGCTTGTCACAGAAAGGACACTGCAGCTTGTCACAGAATAGACACTGTAGCTTGTCACAGAAAGGACACTGTAGCTTGTCACAGAAAGGACACTGTAGCTTGTCACAGAAAGGACACTGCAGCTTGTCACAGAAAGGACACTGCAGCTTGTCACAGAATAGACACTGTACCTTGTCACAGAAAGGCCACTGTAGCTTGTCACAGAAAGGACACTGTAGCTTGTCACAGAAAGGACACTGCAGCTTGTCACAGAAAGGACACTGCAGCTTGTCACAGAATAGACACTGTACCTTGTCACAGAAAGGACACTGCAGCTTGTCACAGAAAGGACACTGTAGCTTGTCACAGAAAGGACACTGCAGCTTGTCACAGAAAGGACACTGCAGCTTGTCACAGAATAGGCAGTGCAGCTTGTCACAGAAAGGACACTGTAGCTTGTCACAGACAGGACACTGTAGGACAATGTTCACAGAAAGGACACTGCAGCTTGTCACAGAATAGACACTGTAGCTTGTCACAGAAAGGACACTGTAGTTTGTCACAGAAAGGACACTGTAGCTTGTCACAGAAAGGACACTGCAGCTTGTCACAGAAAGGACACTGCAGCTTGTCACAGAAAGGACACTGCAGCTTGTCACTAGTGTTGAGCGATAGTGCTCGATATCTAAAAGTATCGTATCGAAATTGTATCGCCGATAGCACTAAATATTGTCGATATCCGATTTCGATAGCGGAAGTCCATGTAAGTCTATGGGAACAAAATATCGCAACAAAAAAACCCTTTCTTACGTTGTAAACACAAAATATACACACATAGAATACGGTCATGGCCAAAAGTTTTGAGAATGACACAAATATTAATTTTTACAAAGTCTACTGCTTCACTTTTTCTAATGGCAATTTGCATATACTCCAGAAAGTTATAAAGAGTGATCAGCTTAACAGCAATTACTTGCAAAGTCAATATTTGGCTAGAAAATGAACTTTATGCCCCAAAACACATTTCAACATCATTGCAGCCCTGCCTTAAAAGGACCAGCTAACCTCTTTTCAGTGATTGCTCCATTAACACAGGTGTGGGTGTTGATGAGGACATGGCTGGAGATCAATCTGTCATGATTATGTAACAATGACACCACTGGACACTTTAAAAGGAGGCTGGTGCTTGGCATCATTGTTTCTCTTCTGTTAACCATGGTTATCTCTAAAGAAACACGTGCACTCATCATTGCAATGCACAAAAATGGCCTAACAGGGAAGAGTATCGCAGCTAGAAAGATTGCACCTCAGTCAACAATCTATTGCATCATCAAGAACTTCAAGGAGAGAGGTTCTATTGTTGCGAAAAAGGCTCCAGGGCGCCCAAGAAAGACCAGCAAGCGCCAGGACCGTCTCTTAAAAGTGTTTCAGCTGTGGGATCGGGCTACCAGCAGTGCAGAGCTTGCTCAGGAATGGCAGCAGGCAGGTGTGAGTGCATCTGCACGCACTGTGAGGCGAAGACTCTTGGAGCAAGGCCTGGTCTCAAGGAGGGCAGCAAAGAAGCCACTTCTCTCCAGAAAAGACATCATGGAACGACTGATATTCTGCAAAAGGTACAGGCAGTGGACTGCTGAGGACTGGGGTAAAGTTATTTTCTTTGATGAATCCCCTTTTCGATTGTTTGGGACATCAGGAAAACGCCTCATTCGGAGAAGACAAGGTGAGCGCTACCACCAGTCTTGTCTCATGCCAACTGTTAAGCATCCTGAAACCATTCATGTGTGGGTTGCTTCTCAGCCAAGGGAATCGGCTCTCTCACAGTCTTGCCTAAAAACACAGCCATGAATAAAGAATGGTACCAGAATGTCCTCCAAGAGCAACTTCTCCCAACCCTCCAAGAGCAGTTTGGCGATCAACAATGCCTTTTCCAGCATGATGGAGCACCTTGCCATAAAGCAAAGGTGATAACTAAATGGCTCAGGGAACAAAACATAGAGATTTTGGGTCCATGGCCTGGAAACTCCCCAGATCTTAATCCCATTGAGAACTTGTGGTCAATCATCAAGAGACGGGTGGACAAACAAAAACCTAAAAATTCTGACAAAATGAAAGCATTGATTGTGTAAGAATGGACTGCTATCAGTCAGGATTTGGTCCAGAAGTTGATTGAGAGCATGCCAGGGAGAATTGCAGAGGTCCTGAAGAAGAAGGGTCAACACTGCAAATATTGACTTGCTGCATTAACTCATTCTAACTGTCAATATAAGCTTTTGTTACTCATATGTTTGCAATTATTATATTTCTGTCTGTGATAAAAACATCTGTCAAACACACATAAAAACCAGAGGGCAGCAGATCATGTGAAAATATAATATTTGTGTCATTCTCAAAACTTTTGGCCATGACTGTACATATACATGTCATTGTGACATATATATACATATATTTATAGTTTATACACTTCTACATAGTAAAATAGACTCTGATTTAATTGCCGGGTAAAGCCGTGACATACCCCATAGAAGTCGACGGGCTCGGTGCCGAGTACCCCCAAAACCTCTGGCTCTGTGCGACTCAACTTGGGCGTCACGAACAGGATTCTGTAACTCGCTATAAGCGAGTCCTGTGTGCCTGAATTGAACTGGTTTTGTGCTTGAGAATTGCTAAAATCATCAGAGAATGTATTTGCCATTTTTCCGCCATATCTGCGTCACGACGAGGCACTGGTGAAGAAGAAGGGCGTGCTCTTCATGGGTGTACTGTACACTCACTCAGTGACGCGAAAACGATGGCTCTAAATGGTACTGCAATGTAAGATCGTGCCCCACAGCTCTTCAGTTCCGCCTCCTCATCCTCCTCAGTGTGTGGAAACTAACACGAAGGTCCCGCCTCCCTACAAAAGAGGGGCCCTCTCCAGATGCTAATGACACATGTGACTTGGCAGAGATGGCTAATGGACACGAGCAGAAGTGTGAAGGGATGGAGCAGTCAGAGCTCTCCCCCCACGGAAGCGACCCGATCGCCACGGAACCACCGTTGGGCACCCGGCCTGGAAACCCTCCTATGCTGCAAGAAGCGGAGGATACCCTAAGAGGCCTGGCCCGGCACCGGGAGGAGGTCGCCAGGATGGAAGCCAGCTGGCGTGCCCTAAAACTAAACTTGGAGCGGCGCCAATCCCTCTTACCTGAAGTGTCTGTACCGGAAGGTGAGGCACCCGTTCTAGTAGAGGAGTCCTTGCAATGTGATCCGGTTGACGTTGTCGCAGTGGAGGCACCCGTTCCTGCAAAAACCGCAGCACCGTCAGCACCCCAGATCCCGCTGTCTGCCCCCCGTCGCTGAGACAGAAGAAGCGACACCCGTCCTCATGGAGGAGGCCGCGCAGGCACCAGAGCACTACCTGCCTGTACCGGAGCCCCGACTGTCATCTGATTTAGAGCCGTCTGCTTCCTCCGCAGGGGAGCGCCGCCAGGACTGGGGGGCGACAGGAGAGCTGCCGCAAACCGGACACTGTAAGCTGCAGTGGAGTGGTGGAGACATGGAGCAGCTGGTGGAGGAGAATTTCAACCGGCGTCAGGAGGAAGAGTGGAGACGTTGGGAGCGGGAAGCAGAGCGACAAAGGGAGCAGCGAGAATCCCAAAAACTTCGGCAACGTAACCTGGAGAAGGACCGGGCAGATAAGGACCGGATGAGAAAGGATAAAGGAACCCTGTGTGAGCCGCGGCGTAAAGGTGCAGTACGGAGCTTTAAATTGAAAGGTGGTTGGGGCTTCATCAAGGAGCCTGGACTTTATTTAGAAGTCTTTGTGAACCGGCGGGACGTGGAGGCTCACCTCCCAGAAGGACACCCGGGGAGGGACCTGTTGCCAGGAGACTTGGTGACTTACACCCGACACTGGGGTTACAATGGATGGTACGCCCTAAATGTTACCAGGTGCGACCCCTACTCCCCAGTGTGTCAGGAACCTGTGAGACCCTCGGAGCCTTCAGCCTCCCACATCCAGGCCTCTGCAAAAGTGCCCACCCCACGCCGTAAATCTCCCAAGCCTCCCTCAGTGGTCTCCTCAGCAGCCCCAGCTATGGACATGATAAGTATAGCTAGCCCGTACCCGGCGCCTGTTAGGCCCCCTGGGGTTCGTTCAGTCCGTGACTTAGGGCTCCAGACCCGGAGGGAGATGAAAGAGGTGGCCACACAGACACAGATAGCGGGTCACGACTTGACTGTACAGGCCACACGACGTCATCAGGTCCTGGTGGTCCTTGGTGTCTCGGATGTTTGGCAAGCACCAGAAGAGTACCAGGTGGTACCTGGAACACCCCTGCCAAAGAATTATAAATAACCCGGACAGGGTCCCTGTATGTAAATAGTTAAATTGTTTATGTACCCGGACGGGTGAAGGTTCATAAAAAAGTTTTTTAATTTAATTAAAAAAAAAAAAACACAGTTTTCATTACTTTTATTAGTCTCATCCTGCGACGCCATCGATCTCCTGTAAAAAAATGAAAAAAAAAAAAAGTATACCACCTGACCGACGCAGTCCATAGTAACGAGTGTCCCACGACGATCCAGCTCTGCTACATCAGAATGACAGGCAGAGCCTGTCATCCCGGCGCAGCACAGCTGATTACCTGCTTCCCCGGCGGTGACGTCATCGGACTGACTGCTTTACGGCCGGGATTACCCAGCAGTCACTGCAGTTATCGCGAAAAACTGCATGTGACCGCCAGGGAGAAGATAATGGCGGCCATCAAGCAGTCCAGGACGTGACCGCCGGAGATCTTCTGCCAGGTAAGTGCCGCTGACTCCTGACAGACCCGACCGACGGACACTCACAGTGACAGTGACAAATCCGATTCCGGTATTCGATAAGACGAAAATATCGAAACGAATTATCGAAAGGCCGATAGAGCTAATATCGGCCGATAGCCGATATTTGCATTATCGTATCGCTCAACACTACTTGTCACAGAAAGGACACTGCAGCTTGTCACAGAATAGACACTGTAGCTTGTCACAGAAAAGACACTGTACCTTGTCACAGAATAGACACTGCAGCTTGTCACAGAATAGACACTGCACTGCAGCTTGTCACAGAAAGGACACTGCAGCTTGTCACAGAAAGGACACTGTAGCTTGTCACAGAATAGACACTGTAGCTTGTCACAGAAAGGACACTAGCTTGTCACAGAATAGACACTGCAGCTTGTCACAGAATCGACACTGCAGCTTGTCACAGAAAGGACACTGCAGCTTGTCACAGAAAGGACACTGCAGCTTGTCACAGAATGGACACTGTACCTTGTCACAGAAAGGACACTGTACCTTGTCACAGAATAGACACTGCAGCTTGTCACAGAATAGACACTGCAGCTTGTCACAGAATAGACACTGTAGCTTGTCACAGAAAGGACACTGTAGCTTGTCATTGAAAGGACACTGCAGCTTGTCACAGAATAGACACTGCAGCTTGTCACAGAATAGACACTGCAGCTTGTCACAGAAAGGACACTGCAGCTTGTCACAGAAAGGACACTGCAGCTTGTCTCAGAAATGACACTGCAGCTTGTCACAGAATGGACACTGTACCTTGTCACAGAAAGGACACTACAGCTTGTCACAGAATAGACTCTGCAGCTTGTCACAGAATAGACACTGCAGCTTGTCACAGAATAGACACTGCAGCTTGTCACAGAAAGGACACTGTAGCTTGTCACAGAAAGGACACTGTAGCTTGTCACAGAAAGGACACTGTAGCTTGTCACAGAATAGACACTGTAGCTTGTCACAGAAAGGACACTGGAGCTTGTCACAGAAAGGACACTACAGCTTGTCACAGAATAGACTCTGCAGCTTGTCACAGAATAGACACTGCAGCTTGTCACAGAAAGGACACTGCAGCTTGTCACAGAAAGGACACTGCAGCTTGTCACAGAATATACACTGCAGCTTGTCACAGAAAGGACACTGCAGCTTGTCACAGAAAGGACACTGAAGCTTGTCACAGAAAGGACACTGCAGCTTGTCACAGAAAGGACACTGCAGCTTGTCACAGAATGGACACTGTACCTTGTCACAGAAAGGACACTGTACCTTGTCACAGAATAGACACTGCAGCTTGTCACAGAATAGTCACTGCAGCTCATCACAGAATAGACACTGCAGTTTGTCACAGAATAGACACTGCAGCTTGTCACAGAATAGACACTGTAGCTTGTCACAGAAAGGACACTGTAGCTTGTCACAGAATAGACACTGCAGCTTGTCACAGAAAGGACACTGCAGCTTGTCACAGAAAGGACACTGTAGCTTGTCACAGAATAGACACTGTAGCTTGTCACAGAAAGGACACTGTACCTTGTCACAGAAAGGACACTGTACCCTGTCACAGAATAGACACTGCAGCTTGTCACAGAATAGACACTGCAGCTTGTCACAGAATAGACACTGTAGCTTGTCACAGAAAGGACACTAGCTTGTCACAGAATAGACACTGCAGCTTGTCACAGAATAGACACTGCAGCTTGTCACAGAAAGGACACTGCAGCTTGTCACAGAAAGGACACTGCAGCTTGTCACAGAAAGGACACTGTACCTTGTCACATAAAGGACAATGTACCTTGTCACAGAATAGACACTGCAGCTTGTCACAGAATAGACACTGCAGCTTGTCACAGAAAGGACACTGTAGCTTGTCACAGAATAGACACTGTAGCTTGTCACAGAAAGGACACTGGTGCTTGTCACAGAAAGGACACTGCAGCTTGTCACAGAAAGGACACTGGAGCTTGTCACAGAAAGGACACTGCAGCTTGTCACAGAAAGGACACTGGAGCTTGTCACAGAAAGGATAAAGGCCTGAAAATGGCCGAAACGTCGTATTTTATAGTGGCTGAATAAAGACTTGTTATACTTCACCTGAATTGGATGCTGTTCCTATTTTTTCGTTAGACACTGCAGCTTGTCACAGAATGGACACTGTACCTTGTCACAGAAAGGACACTGCAGCTTGTCACAGAAAGGACACTGGAGCTTGTCACAGAAAGGACACTGCAGCTTGTCACAGAATAGACACTGCAGCTTGTCACAGAATAGACACTGCAGCTTGTCACAGAATAGACACTGCAGCTTGTCACAGAAAGGACACTGTAGCTTGTCACAGAATAGACACTGTAGCTTGTCACAGAAAGGACACTGGAGCTTGTCACAGAAAGGACACTGGAGCTTTTCACAGAAAGGACACTGCAGCTTGTCACAGAAAGGACACTGGAGCTTGTCACAGAAAGGACACTGCAGCTTGTCACAGAAAGGACACTGGAGCTTGTCACAGAAAGGACACTGCAGCTTGTCACAGAATAGACACTGCAGCTTGTCACAGAATAGACACTGCAGCTTGTCACAGAAAGGACACTGGAGCTTGTCACAGAAAGGACACTGCAGCTTGTCACAGAATAGACTCTGCAGCTTGTCACAGAATAGACACTGCAGCTTTTCACAGAATGGACACTGTACCTTGTCACAGAAAGGACACTGCAGCTTGTCACAGAAAGGACACTGGAGCTTGTCACAGAAAGGACACTACAGCTTGTCACAGAATAGACACTGCAGCTTGTCACAGAATAGACACTGCAGCTTGTCACAGAAAGGACACTGGAGCTTGTCACAGAAAGGACACTGCAGCTTGTCACAGAATAGACTCTGCAGCTTGTCACAGAATAGACACTGCAGCTTGTCACAGAAAGGACACTGTAGCTTGTCACAGAATAGACTCTGTAGCTTGTCACAGAATAGACACTGCAGCTTGTCACAGAAAGGACACTGTAGCTTGTCACAGAATAGACTCTGTAGCTTGTCACAGAATAGACACTGCAGCTTGTCACAGAATAGACACTGTAGCTTGTCACAGAAAGGACACTGCAGCTTGTCACAGAAAGGACACTGCAGCTTGTCACAGAAAGGACACTGCAGCTTGTCACAGAAAGGACACTGTAGCTTGTCACAGAAAGGACACTGCAGCTTGTCACAGAATAGACAGTGCAGCTTGTCACAGAAAGGACACTGTAGCTTGTCACAGACAGGACACTGTAGGACAATGTTCCCAGAAAGGACACTGCAGCTTGTCACAGAATAGACACTGTAGCTTGTCACAGAAAGGACACTGTAGCTTGTCACAGAAAGGACACTGTAGCTTGTCACAGAAAGGACACTGCAGCTTGTCACAGAAAGGACACTGCAGCTTGTCACAGAATAGACACTGCAGCTTGTCACAGAATAGACACTGCAGCTTGTCACAGAAAGGACACTATAGCTTGTCACATAAAGGACACTGTAGCTTGTCACAGAATAGACACTGTAGCTTGTCACAGAAAGGACACTATAGCTTGTCACAGAAAGGACACTATAGCTTGTCACAGAAAGGACACTGTAGCTTGTCACAGAAAGGACACTGCAGCTTGTCACAGAAAGGACACTATAGCTTGTCACAGAATAGACACTGTAGCTTGTCACAGAAAGGACACTAGCTTGTCACAGAAAGGACACTATAGCTTGTCACAGAATAGACACTGTAGCTTGTCACAGAAAGGACACTGTAGCTTGTCACAGAATGGACACTGTAGCTTGTCATGATTCTGTTCAGTTTCTGCTAATAATATATTGCTTTGGAGAGCTGTAAGTGCAGTGTTGTTCTGACGATATTATGAAGCCAGATGTCGCTACATAATGTTCTCTTGAGCTCTGGGCAGATCTGTTGACCAAGGTAATGTGTGTCTGTCTGCAGTGCGTGTGGTGCAGAAAACAATATTCATGTGCTGTTTGGAGATTAATTCTTGCGTTTGACTCACATCAATATCTTTTTCTTCTTATCTTCAGAAATACTTCTTGATTGTTCGGTTTAGATGTTTTTTCCCAGTGAGCAATCATTTCACATCTCTAGTTCACATTTGATTTCCTTTCCTTTTTATCCCAATGACAGAATTTCCTTGAAATGTTTTCAGTGTATTGACAGCTAGAGGAGAAAGACATCTCACAGCGTAAACCTCTTCACACCAGCCTTATTTATAGAGTGTAAAAGCCACTTTTGTCTTTCTTTATAGTGTTAGATGTAATTGTCATCGAATTTTCCTAGACGCACTTTAAACACTTTAACTCTTGTAATTCCTGCTTGTGGCATGTGATGAGACCATGGCAGACGGCAGGTGTCCAGGGAAGAACAATGATTTTTTTCTGCAGTTTTTCCATCCTCATAACCTATGAAGGAGAGTTTTTTTTGTGGGACAAGTTGTACTTTTGAATGACGCCATTTTATCATGTGATGAACTGGAAAACAAAAAAATACTTTCAAGTATGTTGAAATTGCAAAAAAAAATATGCAATTTCACAATTTTCAAAATATTTTTTTTTTATTTGCCATGTTCACTGTACAGTAAAGCTGACCTGGCAATATGATTCTCCAGGTCAGTAAGAGTACATAGATACCAAACATGCATAGGTTGTTTTTTTTAATTTAAGTAATGAAATAAAGTTCGGAAAAAAAAATTTGCTTGGAATGCCATTTTCCAAGAGCTGTAATACTTTCATTTTTCGGCATCTGGGGCTATGTGAGACTTATTTTTTGCGCCCTGCGCTGACACTTTCATTTATATCGTGTTTGGAGTAAATATGATGTTTTGATCACCTCTTATTGCAATGTTGCAGCAGGTAAAGAAACTTAATTCTGGCGTTTCTATTTTTTTTCTCATTATGACATATACCGATCAGATGAATTTTTTTCTATTTTGATAAATAGGACTTTTATAAACGCAGATATACCAAATATGTTTATTTTTTTTAATTTGTTTTATTTTTATTGGGGGTGATTTGAACTTTTGTTTTTTTTTTTCATATTTTTAAAAACATTTAAGTTTTTTTTGTATTTAATAGTTTCCTTAGAGGAACTGAAGCTTCTTTCGTCTGATCGCTTGTACAATACATAGCAGTGCATCAGCACTACTATGTGTAATAAAATCACTATCTCCTATGAACACCAGCCACAGGCTGACTTTCACAGGAGAATAGTCATGACAAGCAGAGGCGCGCTGGTGGGCACGTGGAATGATGCACCCCCTGCCGGCGCATTTTAAATTCCTCTGTCAGAGATTGACAGGGCATTTAACAAGTTAACTGCCGTAGGTGGAGCTCGGCTATACTCGTGGTTGTCAAAGGCACATGATGGTGAATTAAATCAACCACCATCTGCCGGGAAAGATGCAGGCTCGGCGGAAATACCGTGGAGTTGTGATAGCATACACTGTTACGATTTGGCAGTCTGCAGTTACATTACATTGAGCAACTTCAGACTTCTGTCCCAACACAAAAATCTAAAGAGATGAACTAGAGTATATGTTGGTGTGCATGCAGTGTGTCGGCGCATGTTCACACTGGCCACTAAACAGACAAAACCCAAGATAGAAACAAAATAAGCAAATGCCCTGCAGTAAATAAATAAACAGCAATAGTGCATGGAAATAATATAGGTTACTTAGTTGACAAAATTTTGATTAAAAAACTTAAAAGCCATCCTACCACATCAAGGTGACCCTATTTGGGATGGTCCTAATCTCTAGTATCAAAACCTTACCATATGTCCAGTGATGTAATGTGAATAAGGGCTGAGAAGGACTGAGATACGGCTAATGGACACCCAGTCGTAGGGAACTATATGAATGTAATGTCCAGCTCAGAGAAAAGGGAGGTCACAACCTTATTTACACAGAGCACAAAAAAACAGACTTCTGTCCCAAACCTGGACAACCCCTTTATGTATGGGGCATGTACATTTGCAACATGACAAATTCCTTTTAAAAGCTGCTGCCCACTTTAGCCAAAATATTAGGATTTAGAAGGATTAAAAACAAACACCCCCTCCTTTTCCAAGTCAAATGAAATTTATAAAAATGACAGCCACTTTGGGATTCTGTGGAAAAAAAGCTCTTCCAGGTATTTAGAAGGTAGGCTCTCCAGTTTTGATTCCCAAGTCTTTCCACGTATACCGGTAACCGGTTTTATAACTGAATGTTGCAGTGTGAGTAATGGTACAGGTAAGCTCCTACATCCCTCTTAGCAGTTCAGATTGCATGTGGGCCTTAAAGGCTAAATTCCCATTATTTGTTAATGACATTTGCAGATCATTTAAATAATAATGGAATATGCTACATAAAAATATTTCCTTGTCTACCTAGGGCTATCAATCATGATGCATGTCAAGAATATCCATGATTTTCCAATTATATTATTTTCTTGTTTTTAGCAATTTTCTTGTTGATCGCAATTTTCATATTGACTATCTCTTACATTCCAGGTAAACTCAAATTTGGATGATTCTTCAAAGAGGACTTTTCAGCAGTTAGAACATTCACATCATGGAAAAGTGGCTGAATAATGTAGTTTTATTTTTTTCATTTCTCATCTCCATTGCGCAGATATATGATGTAAAGTTTTGGTCATAATTTATTATAAGTCCAACTGGGCTCTACCAGAAATTATTTTCTTGGGGGCGTGTACTTTGTCTCTTGCTTCACATTGACCAATCATAAGAAGAAGGCATCTTGCAGGAGGAAAAAAGAACACACCCCAGAAGGTCAGAAGAGCATACTTTCTCCTGTGAGATGTAATGACCGACAGCCCTGCTCTCAGCTCTTATCACTTCAGCTACTGTGTAGTATAGAGCAGAGTTGAGTTTGGTTACAGACATTTCTAGCCTTTGTCTCAAGGCAAACAGTGTACAGGGAGGGAGAATATAGCAGAGCTGAGTATGATTATAAACATTTCCAGATGTAAATCTCAAGACTATATCAGTGAGGGGGAAGCGGAAGAGCTGCAAGACAGAGCTCCAATTGCAGACTGTTTGTAATGACACTCAGCTCTACTATATTCTCCTTCACCACACTGATTGCCTTGAGAGGAGATCTGGTAATATTTATAATCACACTCAACTCTAATATATGCTACATATTAGCTGCAGAGATCAGATCTGGGAAGAGGGCGTGTTCTTGTCTCCTGCATGACACCTCTTTCATATGATAGGACAGCTTCATACCAGGGTCAAAGTACACACCCCAGAGAAGAGTCAGCATAAAATCATATATTATAATCTAAATATCTCCACAATGGAAATAAAAAATTAAAACATAAAAGCTACATTTTATCCGGCACTGCAGCCACTATACCATGATGTGGGCAGTTTAACATGCTCAAACTAGTAAAAGGTCCTCTTTAAATGCATTTTGTTTAAACATTGTTTCCTGCTACCTGATTCATTCTCTATGATTTTATTGAATATGACATTCTTTGCTATATTTATCACAATTTCTTGATGTTATATTCTAATTTTCTACTGTTTTTTTTCTATTTTTCTCTCTTTTATCAATGGATGTCAATCACTCACTATCCACGGACCCTATATTCCTACCTGTTGAAACCGTGTTGAATGAAATTTTAACTCTGATGGACCAAATTGCCATGTTTTCCTGCTGCTGAATGGTTTCTCCCATCCAAACTTCCTGTTCTTACCAATCAAACCTTCTTCCATATTCGTCTTGAAAATCTTGACATTTCTGCTCCTTCCTACTGTCAACCTCGGGAAAGCAACGGAAGAAGCGTGGGCTGAGGGTGGCTTCTGTATGCTAGTTAAAAAGAACAACCTGTGCATAAGGAAAGTACTTCAGCAACTCTGCTGCAGAACATGTACACTCAAGGTGTGATTGAACTGCTGCAGAAGCTTCCACTTATTAGACTTCTAGATTTTTCATATTAATAATAAAAAAGCCACCTCTTTCTCTCACTCTCTATTGCCCTCATCCCCCTTTTGGTTGGGGGATCGGTGAACTGTTTTGTTGGAACTTCAAAGAAGCAAACAAACTACAACAGACCTACCTTGTATCACCAGGTGTTTACTTTCAAGCACCTGGATCCACAGTCAGTATTGTGTGACCAAAGCATTGATGCCAAAATAAAGAGTCAGCTAATGATGTGATGTCAGCTTCAAGGTATTTCTTATTCTTGTTTATTGTTTGGCCTACCCAAGGCAGGATGGGCTCCAACGCGTTTTAACTCGTTTAGTATTGAGATGACCTGCCATTTAATGAAGGGATACAGTGATTTATGTCTTGTTTTTCTGTGAAATATAAAAATATTTATCCACATTTTTATTTCATTTGTTTATTTGTTTTCTGTTGATAAATTCGTTTGGCTATCACTTTTTGAAGAACAAATCTGATGACACCAGGGCATATTTACTATAAGTGGTGTTTATGTGTTATACGCTTGTAGAGATCTGCAAGAAAACTTCTCAGGGTTTATCTAGATGTAAAACATTCATGTATTCAGCCAATGGATCAAAAGAAATTACAATGAAAATAGAACTCAAGGCTTGATGGTGAAGAACACTTAGGGAACCTTCAACGTAAATGAAATGAAGCTGCGGTGTCAAGGGCAGTACTTGTATGGGTTCTCAGATTTTCATACCTGATCATGTTTCATACAGAGATATATAAAAGCCAGATCAGACCTTATGTGCGTGAAATATCAAGCACTTTTCATACTGTGTACAATTTAAAAGGTCAGAATTGCTTCCAAATACCTAACATTGCTCATAAATATATAAATATTATGAATTAGCTTGTTTGAAACCATGAAAACTACTGTAAGTTATTATGAAAGGAAAAGGGCTAAAAGCTTTGTATATTATTTTTAGCAATATTTATTTCAGAGACCATACATATATATCCGCATTCAAATTACTGTTGTAATTTAAAAAATCAGATAATTTAATTATTGTAAAAGTTATTTCAAGAGTGTCTTCTATCTGACTGTAAAATATATGCATGTATTGTTTTTTTATTTTATGTTTTTCAAATCTGCTCATTGCTTACACAAGACAAAGGTGGAGCTTGTTTACTACAGGCAACATACAGTATTTCTAGATTTACATGTATGTCTTCTCATGAACTCACTACTTTTATGTTAGTTTTACTGATTTGATACATAAATAAATATATTTTAGAAGGGATGCAATATATAACTTGCATGGTGCAAATGTCAGATGTGTTTGTATCCAACCACTCAGTTTATGCTGTCCATAGAAATTACATAGTTGTGGGTAGGCTCAGGCATTGGTCACTCAGTGTTTTTTGTTTTGGAATATAATCACATCAAGAGATTTTACCTGTTCAAATCCTTTCTTTCCCTACCTTTCCTCCATGAAAATAACATGCCAGCTTGGCTTACCTGCACAGGATGTCAAAGAAGAAAGCTGTCAGCCGAGTGACTGTTATGTCTGTGGTCAGTTTAAAGGGAATCTGTCACCTATTTTTTCGACTATAAGCTGCGGCCACTGCCTCTAGGGGCTTATCTACAGCATTCTGTAATGCTGTAGATAAGCCCCCAATGTAACCTGAAAGAGAAGAAAAACGAGTTAGATTATACTCACCCAGGGGCGGTCCGGGGTCCGGTCCAGTTCGATGGGTGTCGCGGTCCGGTCCGGCGCCGCCCATCTCCTAGCAAAGACGTCCTCTTCTTTGCTTCCCATCGCAGCTCCGGCACAGGCGCATTGCTCTGCCCTGTTGAGGGCAGAGCAGAGTACTGCAGTGCGCAGGCGCCGGGAAAGGTCAGAGAGGTCCGGCGCCTGCACACTGCAGTAATTTACTCTGCCCTCAACAGGGCAGATCAGTGCGCCTGTGCAGGAGCCGCGACGGGACGCAAAGAAGAGGAGGGCTTCGCTGGAAGATGGACC
>JARQOD010000001.1:669729411-669863310 GCA_033576555.1 Oophaga sylvatica | reverse complement strand
CCCGTATGACTTTCCTACAATGCTTGGGCATGGTCCTGATGAGGTGGAAGATGTTCTCCTGAGGGATCTCCTCCCAGACTTGGATTAAAGCATCAGTCAACTCCTGAACAATCTGTGGTGCAACATGGAGTTGGTGGATGGAACGAGACATGATGTCGCAGATGTGCTTGATTGGATTCAGGTCTGGGGAATGGACAGGCCAATCCATAGCATTAATGGCTTCATCTGGCAGGAACTGCTGACACACTTTAGCCACATGAGGCCTAGCATTGTCATGCATCAGAAGGAACCCAGGGCCAAGTGCACTTGCTTATGGTCTCACAATGGGTCTGAGAGTCTCATCCCGGTACCTAATTGCAGTCAGGATACCTCTGGCTAGCACATGGAGGGCTGTGCAGCCCCCCAAAGAAATGCCTTCCCACACCATTACTAACCCACTGCCAAACCGATCATGCTGGAGGATGTTGCAGGCAGCAGAACGTTCTCCACAGCATCTTCAGACTTTGTCCCATCTGTCACATGTGCTCAGTGTGAACCTGCTCTCATCCGTGAAGAGCACAGGGTGCCAATTTAGAATCTGATAATTTGGTGTTCTCTGTCAAATGCCAATCGCCCTGCACGGTATTGGGCTGTAAGCACAACACCAACTTGTGGATGTTGGACCCTCACACCACCCTCATGGAATCTGTTTCTGACAGTTTGTGCAGACACATGGATGTTAGTGGTGTGCTGGAAGTCATTTTGCAGGGCTCTGGCACTTCTCCTGTTCCTCCTTGCACAAAGCAGGAGGTAGCAGTTCTGCTGCGGTGTTGCCTTACTATGGTCACCTCCATGTCTCCTCATATAGTGGCCTATATCCTGGTATCTACTCCATGCTCTGGACACTATGCTGGCAGACACAGCTACCCTTCTTGCCACAGCTGGTATTGATGTGCTATCCTGGATGAGCTGAGCAACTTCTGTTGGTTGTAGACACCGCTTCATGCTACTGTACAGTACCTCTAGGGGTGAGAGCAATGACAAAATGCAAAAGTGATACCATATGGTATGTTTTCTCTCTGTGCGATGTCACCATTATGTCTCTTTTCTGGTCCAATTAGTCTGTCCTGAACTATTTGAGCACAAGCATTACTCTATTTAAAGATTACTGTCTTGATCAACCACGTTCATATCATGTTAATGTATATACCTTAGTTAATTTTCATACCTATATTTTATTTTGTGTTTTGTTTCCTTTTGAAAATACCTTTTCCTTGAACAAATTTTCTTTGTTTTACTTTCCTGTATTGCATTTATGTAGTGGCTGACGAAGGTCCGAATTTCAGGACCGAAACGTTTCACTACCGTGGACTACAATAAATACTTACCTTTTACGTTAAGTTGAGTGCCGAGTTCTCTTTATATTATTCTCACGGTGTAGGAACCTACTCTGGCACCTTTTTGGCTGTGCACACGATTTCTCTTTCCACTATGAAAATTGTAGAATCACACTGAAGGCATCAAAACTATGAATTAACACATGTGGAATTATACATTACACTTTACAAAAAAGTGTGAAACAACTGAAAATATGTCTTAAATTCTAGGTTTTTCAAAGTAGCCACCTTTTGCTTTGATTACTGCTTTGCACGCAGAAAAGGTGAACGGATGGACTCTACATGCCTAGTACCCACCGTGAAGCATGGAGGAGGTGGTGTGATGGTGTGGGGGTGCTTTGCTGGTGACACCGTTGGGGATTTATTAAAAATTGAAGCGGTGAGCGGTCCAGCTCACCCCAAACCATCTTGATTGGGTTCTGGTCTGGTGACTGTGGAGGCCAGGTCATCTGGCGTAGCACCCCAACACTCTCCTTCTTGGTCAAAAAGCCCTTACACTGCCTGGAGGTGTGTTTGGGGTCATTGTCCTGTTGAAAAATAAATGATGGTCCAACTAAACGCAAACCGGATGGAATAGCATGCTGCTGCAAGATGCTGTGGTAGCCATGCTGGTTAAGTATGCCTTCAATTTTGAATAAATCCCCAACAGTGTCACCAGCAAAGCACCCCCACATCATCACACCACCTCCTCCATGCTTCACGGTGGGAACCAGGCATGTAGAGTCCATCCGTTCACCTTTTCTGCGTGCAAAGCAGTAATCAAAGCAAAAAGTGGCTTCTTTGAAGAACCTAGAATAAAAGACATATTTTCAGTTGTTTCACACTTTTTTGTAAAGTGTAATGTATAATTCCACATGTGTTAATTCATAGTTTTGATGCCTTCAGTGTGATTCTACAATTTTGATAGTCATGCTAAATACAGAAAAATCATTGAATGAGAAGGTGTGTCCAAACTTTTGGTCTGTACTGTAGAAAATGGTCAAAGGAGTGCAAAGAACACAAGGACAAGGGAGTAATTTATTAAGCCCACAACGCACATGACAGAGTAAAATTAGAGGAAAAAACACAAGGGGAAGGAAACATTACAAGATTAAAAACACATATACCTAAAACAGGATTAAAAAATGAAGATAATAAATATGTATTATAAACAAAAAAAAAGGGAGAAAATGCATATGCGATCAAGTACAGTACATGGTATATAGTCAATAATTACTAATTTGAGCGATTTAGGATCTTTCTGATGCCTACTTAGAAGGTGTTTAGATAGGCTGTGCAAAAGATAGCCATACCGAATGTTTTGGCGGTGTTCGATAAGCCACGCGTGCATGCTCTGTATGGTGCGGCCCACATATTGGAGCCCACAGCTGCATTCCAATAGGTACACAACATAGATTGATTGAAAATTGACAAAATGATTGATTTTGTAGCGAATGCCTGTAGTGTTGGATCTAAATTCTTTAGCACCGTTAACAAATGGAGTTTTGTGACAACATTTAATCAATCACATGTGAAAATTAAAAAACTCCTGATGAAGTACTGCTGCATTCTTGAGGGTGACCCTATACTTTCTGGATATATCCCTACTCGGCCTAGAACGGTCTTTCGAAGAAGTCGCACCCTCCGTAACCTTGTCGCACTGAGCAATACAACCCTGAAACCGTCTCATGGGACTGGAATTCAACCAGTCAAGAACCCTGGTTGTTTTGCTTGTAGAGCTGCGAAGTGTCTTTGCTGCTCTTCTATTATTAACGGTGCTAAAGAATTTAGATCCAACACTACAGGCATTCGCTACAAAATCAATCATTTTGTCAATTGTCAATCAATCTATGTTCTGCACCTATTGGAATGCAACTGTGAGCTCCAATATGTAGGCCGCACCATACAGACCATGTGCGCGCTGCTTAACAAACACCGCCAAAACATTCGGAATGGCTATCTTTTGCACAGCCTATCCAAACACTTTCTAAGTAGGCATCAGTAAGATCCTAAATCGCTCAAATTAGTAATTATTGACCATATACCAGATACTGTACCTAATCGCTATAACAGTCTAATTAACCGGGAAAGTTTTTGGATTTTCATGCTAGGCATATTGGCACCTGAGGAACTGAACCTAACCATTGAAAAAGTGACAAAATAATTTTATTTATTTTTTTTATTCATATGCATTTTCTCCCTTTTTTTTTTGTTTATAATACATATTTATTATCTTCATTTTTTAATCCTGTTTTAGGTATTTAACTATGTGTTTTTAATCTTTTAGTGTTTCCTTCCCCTTGTGTGTGTTTTTTCCCTCTAATTTTACTCTGTCATGTGACTTGTTAATCATGTGTTCAATTGTTTTGACCAATTGATTGGTCGTCTGTCGCATATTTACCCCTTCCTGTCTTTTAAATAATAAATTGTCACCTGATGAAGACGATTTACCGTCGAAAATTGTGGGCTTAAGAAAATACTACCTTGTCCTTGTGTTCTTTGAGCTCCTTTGACCGTTTTCTACATTGTCCCAGTTACTATCCTCCATTGGAGGTTTATAGCTGGCGCTGCATTGGACTGCTCATTAATTTAATTTACTTCATTCACCGCTTTCCCGGCGCTCCCCATTGATCGCTACTTTCACTGACTTTTACAAACATTATTGGCACTGTCCCCAATGGGGCTCACAATCTAAATTCCCTATCAGTATGTCTTTGGAATGTGGGAGGAAACCGGAATACCCGGAGGAAACTCACGCAAACACGGGGAGAACATACAAACTCCTTGCAGATGTTGTCCTTGGTGGGATTTGTATCGAGGACCCCAGCGCTGCAAGGCTGCAGTGCTAACCACTGAGCCACTGTGCTGCTCATGCATATACAAAAATTCATATAAACATATATACTGTGTATATATCTAATATATATATAATATGTATATTTATATACAGGTGCTTCTCACAAAATTAGAATATCATCAAAAAGTTACTTTATTTCAGTTCTTCAAATCTTCAATACAAAAGATGAAACTCATATATTATGTAGAGTCATTAGAAACAGTGATCTATTTCAAGTGTTTATTTCTGTTAATGTTGATGATTGTGGCTTACAGCCAATGAAAACCCAAAAATCATTATCTCAGTAAATTAGAATAAATAAAAACACCTGCAAAGGCTTCCTAAGCATTTAAAATGGTTACTTAGTCTATTTCAGTAGATTCTACAATCATGGGGAAGACTGCTGACTTGACAGATGTTCAGAAGGCAGGCATTGACACACTCCACAAGGAGGGTAAGCCACAAAAGGTCATTGCTAAAGAAACTGACTGTTCACAGAGTGCTGTATCCAAGCATACTAATGGAAAGTTGAGTGGAAGGAAAAAGTGTGGTAGAAAAAGGTGTACAAGCAACCAGGATAACTGCAGCCTTGAAAGGATTGTTAAGAAAAGGCCATTCAAAAATTTGGTGGAGATTCACAAGGAGTGGACTGCTGCAGGAGTCATTGCTTCAAGATCCACCACACACAGACGTATCCAGGACATGGGCTACAAGTGTCGCATTCCTTGTGTCAAGCCACTCACGACCAATAGACAATGCCATAAGCGTCTTACCTGGGCCAAGGAGAAAAAGAACTGGACTGTTGCTCAGTGGTCCAAGGTGTTGTTTTCAGATGAAAGTAAATTTTGCATTTCATTTGGAAATCAATGTCCCAAACTCTGGAGGAAGAGTGGAGAGGCACTCAATCCAAGCTGCTTGAGGTCTAGTGTGAAGTTTCCGCAATCAGTGATGGTTTAGGGAGCCATGTCATCTGCTGGTGTAGGTCCACTGTGTTTTATCAAGACCAAAGTCAGTGCAGCCGTCTTCCAGGAAATTTTACAGCACTTCATGCTTCCTTCTGCCGACAAGCTTTTTGGAGATGTAAATTTCATTCTCCAGCAGGACTTGGCACCTGTCCATACTGCCAAAAGTACCAATATCTGGTTTAAAAACAACAGTATCACTGTGCTTGATTGGCTAGCAAACTCGCCTGACCTTATTTTCAAGAGGAAGATGAGACACCAGACCCAACAATGCAGACGAGCTGAAGGCAGCTATGAAAGCAACCTGGGCTTCCATAACACCTCAGCAGTATCACAGGCTGATCGCCTCCATGCCACGCCGCATTGATGCAGTAATTGATGCAAAAGGAGCCCTGACCAAGTATTGAGTGCATTTACTGAACATACATTTCAGTAGGCCAACATTTCGAATTTTAAAATCATTTTTCAAGCTGGTGTTATAAAGTATTCAAGATAATGGCTTTTGTGTTTTCATTGGCTGTAAGCCATAATCATCAACATTAACAGAAATAAACACTTGAAATAGATCACTCTGTTTGTAATGACTCTATATAATATACGAGTTTCATTTTGTGTATTGAAGAACTGAAATAAATTAACTTTTTGATGATATTCTAATTTTGTGAGAAGCATCTGTATATATACACATGCAAAAAATAGGGTGTAGTCAGCTTATCATGTGCTGTGTGAGGACTCCCTGCTACCAGCCAACGCCTCTCCCAGATCCGCTTGAGCAACCAAACGTAGAAAAAAAAAGGAAGGAAAAGGATCCAGCGATAGGCGGGGGTAGTTGAAAATTAACTTTTATTGCAAAAATAGTTAAAAATGATGGAAACACATATTGTCAAGCACTGTATAGACAGAGTGGCAGATCAACACATTTCAACGCTAGTCTTCATGGTCTGTTACATGATCAGATGGACTGTAAATAACTGCAGCCTTAAGTTGTGGGGGGACTAGCAACCTGTATCGCCTCTCTCGTTTGTTTTGAAAATGTGGGTTAAATAATCATGATTGCAACTGTACATCATCAGCAAACATATTTACCTAAAATAAAATTATATGCATATATTAATACGAGAGGGGGAGAGAATAAGAGAGAGGAGATAGGAAGAAAGGAGATAGGAAGAGAGGAGAAAGAGGGAAGAGAGGAAAGAGGAGAAAGGGAAGAGGGAGGGGGAGAGGAAAAAGGAGAAAGAGGAGAGAGGAAAGAGTAGAAAGAGAGGAAGAGACGGGAGAGGAGAAAGGGAAGAGAGAGGGGAGAGAGATTGATGTTATACAGTATGTTAAGGAAATAGGATTGTGAGTAGATATTATGTAACAGAGTATACAACATTGCTTTGTTGTTTTGCTGTGTACACTGTAAAGAGCACTATAACCCTTATTTAGAGCAGGTACCCTGCTATCAGTGCATGCATTAACACATTTTCATTTATCACCGATCAGTAGGAACTAGTGTCACCTTTATTCTATTTTAGTTAGTACCACAAGAATATACTTTTCTTCCAGGAAATGTCTGCCCTTGCCTGCAGCAGCACATTAGAATCTATGATCACAATTGTATGAAAGTTATGAACTTTCAAGGTTATGTTTATACTATATGGTAGTTGTATAAGGTTATCATATACGCCAGTAATGATCCTGTATATGCATGCATATAGATACTTTTGTGCTGGAGAAGGAATTTATACGTAGGCCGGGATCAAACTTGCGAGAAACTTGCAAGAGTTTCTAACATCATTAACACCCGGCACTGCATGAAATACATGCAGCTGCACACTCCGGTCTGAGGTCGGTGGCAGCGTCGGGTCTTGATGTGAGAGACTCGCACAAGAATCGTGTGAGTTTCTCGCAAGTGTGATCCCGACCTTAAAGTGTAACCGTCGTTTACATTTTTATTTATAAAACAATAATTCACATGAAAATAAGAAACTATGTAATATATGTTATCTTAGAAACCTGCTTTTGTCTCCCCTGTGACAGATCTTTAATTCTCAAAATTCTCAATTCTGAGGTAAAATCTGTATTCAGTGAAGACACTGTCTCATTACTGACATAGGAGATGGGAGATGGTGGCTGCTACTGATAAGATTCTATGCAGATGGGGGAGGAGCTAGAGACAGAGTTTCTCTCTCATCTTCTTTCTATCTACATAGAATCTTATCAGTAGTGAACACTATACATAAGCAGAAAGCTGCCAATCAGTGGGGGGTTATTCAGAGCTGAATATTCAAAGAACTGCTAGATCTGCTACTCTATGGGGTGACTGCATTATACTCTATGTTCCTCCATAGAGTATAATGCACCCACCCCATAGAGTAAAATGTAACCCCCACACACCATAGAGTATAATGCAAACACACATAGTATAATGCTGCCCCCCACAACATACATAAAGTATAATGCAGACACACACACAGTATAATGCAGCCCCCACACACACATAGAGTATAATGCAGCCCATACACACAGAGTATAATGCAGCCCACACACACACACAGTATAATGCAGCCCCATATACATAGAGTATAATGCGGACACACACACAGAGTAAAATGCAGCCCCCACACACATAGAGTATAATGCAGCCACACACACTGTATAATGCTGCACCACAGTCCTGCAGTATTAAAAAAAATAAATACGATATTTACCTCTCCTACACGTTTCCCCTCTGCTCTGGCTTCTGCAGAATGTCTCATCAACTCCAATGCTGGCACAGCGTGGCGCGCGATGAAGTGATGTCGTTGAGTGCCCACTGCGTCAGAGGCAGAGCAGTAGTGATGGGAAAGGGAGTGTCATCTGACGCTCTCTCCACCATCATTGCTTTCAACACTAACGGCTTCTATGAAGCTGATAAGTCAAATGCGTGATGCGGGGGGGCCTGGCGTCGGGCCTCCCTGACACAAGGGCCCCATAGAGGCCGAATGGTGTTCCGCTGTTAGCGACATGCCGCTGGCTGGGGGCCCCTGGGTTACCAGGGGCCCTAAGCAGATGCCTAGTCTGCCTGCCCCTAATGCCTGCCCTCAATATAGAAAGTAGAATTTACACTAAGACATTGGTGCCTGAATGGGCCAAAAGGCACATAATCGCATACAGTAAGAAGAGACCAGAATTCTAGATGTCACCTGGTAATTTGGGACCCTGGTACATACTGGTTCATATCCAGGAAATCCCAGAGTTACCGGTGACTCATGAGCCTTGGCAATCATCACTCTATTCAAAAGAGGCACTTCAAAGCCCCATTCTTTGGCTTGTGAGGGATTCTAATGGTGGTGTAGTAATAAACTAAAGGCAAGGCCATAATGGCGTTATGATGCTGATTAATTTGATAAATGTTGTGAAAGGATACGCTCAGTGGCTGATGAATACTTACCTTGTCAAGTTTTCATAAAATGACGTCTCCTGTGCTTCTGTTTGCTTCAGGCCTGGACTTGGCGACAGGGTCTTCTTCTGGATCTCTGTTCCCCACCAGCCTCCTCTGCTTCATCATTGTGTGGGCGGCATATACACAGTGTGAGTCGGTGTCCTGTGTGCAGGACTTCATTAACATGGCGCCGTATACGCGCATGCGCAAATCAAGATTTCAACTTAGTCAATTTTTTACCAAGCTGAAGTCTCAATCTGCGCATGCCTCTCCATTTTGTTGAAGTCCTGCACACAGGATACTGACTCATACTGCTGACGCAGAATTTTAAAAAGGAGGCAGGTCACTAAATAATCAGTGATTTGTACAAGAAGCAAATGAGGATGATGGGGGGTGGAGAATAAGAAGAAGACCCTGTCCCCACGTCTTGCCCCGAAGCATACAAGACGTCATTTTATGAAAACTTCACAAGGCGAATATTCATCAGCCACTGAGCGGATCCCTTCACATCAGGTATCACATTAATCAGCATCATTGCCATTATGGCCATGCCTTTAGTTTATAGGGTTAAATCCTACTGACAGGTTCTCTTGAAGAAGACAAAACCATCTAAACTGGGAGAATTTGGGGAAATTATGTCACCCCGTTATGCCAGTTTTCTTGAGTCACTAAGGCACATGTAGTATTTCCCCCCAAATTTGCAATTTTCATCCTTTTATGTTGGACCGAGCACTTTTCTAAAGAATGTAATGCATAACAAAAGGGGACTTTCAAACAAATTTACATTGTAGCTGAAATATACACTAGCTCATTTTTTTCCCTTAAATTCTATTAACCCTTCACGACCGCCGATACACCTTTTAACGTCGGCAGTTAAGGGTATAGCACCCCTCAGCGTCGGAAAATCTCCAGGGATAGCTCAGAACCCTGTAGAACATGATCAGGACCATTTTCTATGGTCCCCTGTCATGTGATCGCCGTTATTCACCAAATAACGGTGGTCACATAAAAAAGTCCGATTTTCAATTAATTTCTCTCTCCTCTGATATGATCTAGCATATCAGAGGAGAGAGAAAAGGGGTCCCCTGAGCCCCGTGTACCTCCTCCATTCCCGGGCCCTCCTGCTCCGTCCCCTGGCCCTCCATATCATCTTCCTGGAAGAAAATGTCAGGCGCATGCGCAGTGCCCTCGCCGAGATCTGTCTGCCGATACCCGGCAACAATAGGAGATTTTTCCTATTGGTTCATTTTGATCACTGTGATAGACCCTATCACAGTGATCAAAATAAAAAAAATTGTAAATCAAACCCCTCCTTTGTCACCCCACTAGTTAGATACAAATAATAAAATATTTTTTTTAATTTTTTTTTCCATTCTTTGCAGTTAGGGTTGGGGTTAGAGCTGTGATTAGGGTAGGGCTAGGGTTGTGATTAGGGTTGGAGCTGGGGTTGGGTTGTGTTTGGGTTAGGGTTGTATTAGGGTTAGGGGTTAGGGATAGGGTTAGGGTTATGTTGGGGTTATGGTTAGGGTTGTGTTGGGGTTAGGGTTGTGTTAGGGTTAGGGGTTAGCGATAGGGTTAGGGTTAGGATTGTGTTGGGGTTAGGGTTATGGTTAGGGTAGGGTTGGAATTAGGGTTAGGGCTGTGTTAGGGTTGGAGTTAGAATTGGGCGTTTCAACTGTTTAGGCACATCAGGGGGTCTCCAAATGCGACATGGTGCCCTCCATCGATTCCAGCCAATTTTGCGTTCAAAAAGTAAAATGGTGATACCTTCCTTCTGTGCCCTGCATGCACCCAAACAGTGGCTTTTCCCCACATACTGGGTATCGGCGTACTCAGGAGAAATTGCACAACAAATTTTGAGGTCCAATTTCTGCTGATACCCTTGTGAAAATAAAAAAGTTTGGATCTAAAGTAAATTTTTTGTGAAAAAAGTTAAATGTAATTTTTTTCCTTCAACATTGCTTTAGTTTTCGTGAAGCATCTGAAGAATTAATAAACCTTCTTGAATGTGATTTTGAGCACCTTGAGGGATGCAGTTTTAAGAATGGTTTTCACTTTTGAGTATTTTCTGTCATATTGACTCCTCAAAGTCACTTCAAATGTGATGTGATCCCTGAAAAGAAGGTTTTGTAAATTATGTTGGAAAAATGAAATCGCTGGTCAATTGCCAAATGTTCTACATTTTTGGCAAATTTCCATTTTTTTCATAAATAAACGCAATTCATGTCGAAGAAATTTTGCCACTAACTTAAAGTATACTATGTGAAAAAAAAAACAGTCTCAGAATCAGTGGTACCAGTTGAAGCGTTCCAGAACCGTAACCTCATAAAGTGACAGTGGTCAGAATTGTAAAAATTGGCTTAGTCATTAAGGTTAAAATTGGCTAGGTCACCAAGGGGTTAAAACACAAGTAGCTTTTAATACATTTGGTGCACCATAATCCTGTAGGTTACAGCTTCATGACTGATTTATGAAACTCCAGTCTTAATAAATTTCCTTTTTTGCTTCTGGGCAATATAGTTATTTCACATGTTGGGTAAAGTGCACATATCTGTCGGCACTTTTTAGGACATGAATATTAGTGTTTAACATACAAAAAAAGGCTGCACTCAAGCATACTAAAGCATGACAATATGGAATACATGAAATTTAGAATAGCAATATGGCTTTGGAATATAAGGAAAAATTTGAGACGCTTAGTATAAACATTTGGCCAAACATTTTAAAGCCCACCAACCATTGTCAAGGTGGTCTCAATACTGGTGAGTCCCTGACCTAATGTGAACATACCTCTATTAGGCTGATATCTGAATTTCTGGGTGAATATGCACCTCTGTCAGCAATGCCTGCATTTATGGTAAAGTAGGGACCTGGTGTAATTAAAATCACCACCTGGTGGGGGCGGAGTGCTCGGTCAGCAAGCTAACATTCAATAGACAAAAAAACCTGACTGGCACATCCAGACTAATGTGAACTAGGTGCAAACCAAGGGAAGCTACCCCCATGTAAAACATACAAAAAAAGGCTGCACTCAAGCATACTAAAGCATGACAATAAGGAATACATGAAATTTAGAATAGCAATATGGCTTTGGAATATAAGGAAAAATTTGAGACGCTTAGTATAAACATTTGGCCAAACATTTTAAAGCCCACCAACCATCGTCAAGGTGGTCTCAATACTGGTGAGTCCCTGACCTAATGTGAACATACCTCTATTAGGCTGATATCTGAATTTCTGGTGAATATGCACCTCTGTCAGCAATGCCTGCATTTATGGGTAAAGTAGGGACCTGGTGTAATTAAAATCACCACCTGGTGGGGGCGGAGTGCTCGGTCAGCAAGCTAACATTCAATAGACAAAAAAACTTGACTGGCACATCCAGACTAATGTGAACTAGGTGCAAACCAAAGGAAGCTACCCCCATGTAAAACATACAAAAAAAGGCTGCACTCAAGCATACTAAAGCATGACAATATGGAATACATGAAATTTAGAATAGCAATATGGCTTTGGAATATAAGGAAAAATTTGAGACGCTTAGTATAAACATTTGGCCAAACATTTTAAAGCCCACCAACCATCGTCAAGGTGGTCTCAATACTGGTGAGTCCCTGACCTAATGTGAACATACCTCTATTAGGCTGATATCTGAATTTCTGGGTGAATATGCACCTCTGTCAGCAATGCCTGCATTTATGGGTAAAGTAGGGACCTGGTGTAATTAAAATCACCACCTGGTGGGGCGGAGTGCTCGGTCAGCAAGCTAACATTCAATAGACAAAAAAACCTGACTGGCACATCCAGACTAATGTGAACTAGGTGCAAACCAAGGGAAGCTACCCCCATGTAAAACATACAAAAAAAGGCTGCACTCAAGCATACTAAAGCATGACAATATGGAATACATGAAATTTAGAATAGCAATATGGCTTTTGGAAATGAGCTAATGGCAAAATTTTAAGACGCGTTTTTGTGCTTATTGAAATCGCTTATTGATCTGTGATTTGACCCGAGCATGCCCCCTTGACAAGGGTGGTGATATTAAATTCACCAGGTCACCGTCACAAAATTCCACAAAAATGCAGAGCAAATTGCTGACAGGAGTATGACAATTCCACTCCAGAAATTGAATTATCAGCCAATAGGGGATATAGTTTCAATTTTGAGGTCAGGGACTCACCAGTATTGAGACCACCTTGACGATGGTTGGTGGGCTTTAAAATGTTTGGCCAAATGTTTATACTAAGCGTCTCAAATTTTTCCTTATATTCCAAAGCCATATTGCTATTCTAAATTTCATGTATTCCATATTGTCATGCTTTAGTATGCTTGAGTGCAGTCTTTTTTTGTATGTTTTACATGGGGGTAGCTTCCCTTGGTTTGCACCTAGTTCACATTAGTCTGGATGTGCCAGTCAGGTTTTTTTGTCTAATGAATATTAGTGTTAGCCTGGAGTCACACACAACGTATAAAAAATCAATCCGTTTTTCATGGACAAGAATCGCACAAATGTTCCCTGAACAGTGATCCATATGTAATCTGTTTTCAATGCGAGGATGCGATTTCCTTGCATCAAAATATCCGTGTGTCATTCGTATGGCATCCGTACGCGGCTTGCAAAATGGACATATAATGGATCCATGGCCTCAAATATTCATGAAAACATATATACAGTCCATATATATATATATACACATATATATATATATATATATAATATGTCAGTGAGACACATATACTGTATATATATATATTTATATTGCATACAAAGGTAGCAGAATAGCCGATAATTCATTTGTCGGCTTCTGTAAAATCATTGCAGAACCCGACAGGATATGAGACATGGTTTACATACAGTAAACCATTGCATAGCCGTTATTTTTTTATATGTCCCTCACTAATAATGTTAGTAGTGTATGTATGTAAAATTTTGGAGCTGTAGTTGTTAAATTAAAGGATTAATTCATGGAAATAACTGGCGTGGGCTCCCGCGCAATTTTCTCCACCAGAGAGGGCAAGCCAGTGACTGAGGGCAGAAATTAATAGCCTAGAGAGGGACCATTGTTTCTGTGCCCCCCTGGCTAAAAAATTCTGCCCCCAGCCACCCCAGAAAAGGCGCATCTGTAAGATGCGCCTATTCCAGCACTTACTCTTTCTGTTCCCATTGCCCTGTAGCGGTGTCATATGGGGTACTAAGGGGTTAATGACACCTTGCTATTGCAAGGGGACATTAAGCCTGGTTAATAATGGAGAGCTGTCAATAAGACAACTATCCATTATTAATCCACTAGTCTGAAAGGGTTAAAAAAAACACACACATTAAAAGAATAAATACTTTTAACCCCTTAACCCCCAAGGATGGTTTGCACGTTAATGACCATGCCAATTTTTACAATTCTGACCACTGTCTCTTTATGAGGCTATAACTCTGGAACGCTTCAATGGATCTTCACGATTCTGAGATTGTTTTCTCGTGACATATTGTACTTCCTGATAGTGGTAAAATTTCTTCAATATAATTTGCGGTTATTTATGAAAAAAATGGAAATATGGCGAAAATGTTGAAAATTTTGCAATTTTCAAACTTTTAATTTTTATTCCCTTAAAACAGAGAAATATGTCACACAAAATAGTTGCTAAATAACATTTCACACATGTCTACCCTACATCAGCACAATTTTGAAAGCAAATTTTTTTTTTTGCTACGAAGTTATAAGGATTAAAAGTTGACCAGCGATTTCTCATTTTTGCAACAAATTGTACAAACCATTTTTTAGGGACCACCTCACATTTGAAGTCACTTTAAGGGATCTATATGGCAGAAAATACCCAAAAGTGACACCATTCTAAAAACTGCACCCCTCAAGGTACTCAAAGCCACATTCAGGAAGTTTATTAACCCTTCAGGTGCTTCACAGGAGCTGAAGCAACTTGGAAGGAAAAAATGAACATTTAACTTTTTAGTCACAAAAAAGATCTTTTACAAAAATTTTTTTTATTTTAACAAGGGTAAAAGGAGAAAATGGACAGAAAAGTTGTTGTGCAATTTCTCCTGAGTACGCCGATACCCCATATGTGGGGGAAAACCACTGTTTGGGTGCATGGCAGAGCTCGGAAGGGAAGGAGCGCAGTTTGACTTTTTCAACGCAGAATTGGCTGTATGCCAGGTCACGTTTGGAGAGCCCCTGATGAGCCTAAACAGTGGAAGCCCCCCACAAGTGACACCATTTTGGAAACTAGACCCCTTAAGGAACTTATCTAGATCTGTTGGGAGCATGTTCAAGCCCCAAATGTTTCACTAAAGTTTATAATGACTGGGTGTGAAAATAAAAAAAAAAAAATTCCACAAAAAATGATTTTTTAGTGCCTAATTTTCCAATTTTTGATTTTTCACAAGGAAATTAGACCCCAAAAGTTGTTGTCCAATTTGTCCTGAGTACGCTGATACCCCATATGTGGGGGGAAATACTCTTTTGGCGCACGTCAGGGCTCGGAAAGTAAGTAATGACAGTATGGAACGCAGACTTTGATGGATGTTATGTTCAGTTTACAGAGTCCCTGATGTGCCTAAACAGTGGAAATCCCCCACAAGTGACCCCATTTTGGATACTAGACCCCCTAAGGAACTTATCTAGATCTGTGGTGAGCACTTTGAACCCCCAAGTGCTTCACACAAGTTTATAATGCCCGGGCATGAAAATAAAAAATCCAATTTTTTCCCACAAAAATGTTCTTTTAGTTACCAATTTTTTATTTTCCCAAGGGTAAGGGGAAAAATTGGACCCCAAAAGTTGTTGTCCAATTTGTACCGAGTACGCTGATACCCTATATGTGGGAGAAAACTACTGTGTGGGCGCACGTTGGGGCTCGGAATAGAAGTAGTGACGTTTAGTAATGCAGACTTTCATGGAATGGTCTGCGGGTGTCATGTCGCGTTTGGAGAGCCCATGATGTGCTTAAACAGTGGAAACCCCCCACAAGTGACCCCATTTTGTAAACTAGACTCCCAAAGAAACTTATCTAGATGTGTGGTGAGCGCTTTGAACCCCCAAGTGCTTCACAGAAGCTTATAACGCCCGGATGTGAAAATAAAAAAATCATATTTTTTCCACAAGCATGATCTTTTAGTCCCCAGTTTTTTATGTTGCCAAGGGTAACAGGAGAAATTGGACCCAAAAAGTTGTTTTCCAATTTGTTCTGAGTATGCTGATACCCTATATGTGGGAGAAAACTACTGTATGGGCACAAGTCGGGGCTCGGAAGTGAAGTAGTGACGTTTTACATTGCAGACTTCGATGGAATGGTCTGCGGGTGTCATGTCTCGTTTGGAGAGCCCCTGATGTGCCTAAACAGTGGAAACCCCCCAAGTGACCCCATTTTGGAAACTAGACCCCCAAAGGAACTTATTTAGATGTGTGGTGAGAACTTTGAACCCCCAAGTGCTTCACAGAAGTTTATAACGTAGAGCCATAAAATAATAAATCATATTTTTTTCTATAAAAACTATATTTTCGCCCCCAATTTTTTATTTTCCCAAGGGTAACAGAAGAAATTGGACCCCAAGAATTGTTGTGCAATTTGTCCTGAGTATGCTGATACCCAATATGTGGGGACAAACTACTGTTTGGGCGCATGGCAGAGCTCAGAAGGGAAGGAGCACCGTTTGACTTTTTCAATGCCGAATTGGCTGGAATTGAGATCAGATGCCATGTCACATTTGGAGAGCCCATGATGTGCCTAAACAGTGGAAACCCCCCAACTTCAACTCCAACCCTAACCCCAACACACCCCTAACACTAATACCGACCCTAATCATAACCCTAACCCTAACACACCCGTAACCCTAGTCCCAACCCTAACCCTATCTTTAGTCCCAACCCTAACCATAACTTTAGCCCCAACCCTAACCCTAACCCTAATGGGAAAATGGAAATAAATACATTTTTTTAAGTTTATTATTTTTCCCTAACTAAGGGGGTGATAAAGGGGGGTTTGATTTACTGTTTATAGTGGGTTTTTATGATTGGCAGCGGTCACACGCTAAAAGATGCTTTTTATTGCAAAAAGTAGTTTTTGCATCATCACATTTTGAGAGCTTTAATTTTTCTATATTTTGGCCCACAGAGTCATGTGAGGTCTTATTTTTTGCGGGACAAGGTGACGTTTTTATTGGTACCATTTTTGGGCACATGACATTTTTTGATCGCTTTTTATTACGATTTTTGGGAGGCAGAATGAACAAAAACCAGCAATTCATGAGTTCCTTTTGGGGGAGGGGCGTTCATACCGTTCCGCGTGTGGTAAAGCTGATAATGCAGTTTTATTCTTCGGGTTAGTATGATTACGGCGATACCTCATTTTTATTATTTTTTTTGTGTTTTGGCGCTTTTATACAATCAAAACGATAATATGTAAAAAATAATTATTTTTGCATCGCTTTATTCTGCGAGCTATAACTTTTTTATTTTTTCGTTGATGATGCTGTATGGCTGCTCGTTTTTTGCGGGACAAGATGACGTTTTCAGCGGTACCATGATTGTTTATATCCGTCTTTTTGATCTCGTGTTATTCCACTTTTTGTTCGTCGGTATGATGATAAATGTTTTTTTAGACTTGTTTTTTTTTTTTTAAGGGGCTCACTAAAGGGGTTAACTAATGGGACAGTTTTATAGGGCGAATCATTACGGACGTGGCAATACTAAATATGTGTACTTTTATTGTTGTTTTTTTTACATTAAAAAAGTGAATTTATTGGGGAATATTTTTCTTTTTTCATTATTTAGGAATTTTTTTTACACTTATTTTTATTTTTTTTACATTTTTACTTTGTCCCAGGGTGGAACATCACTGTCTAGGGTCAGATCCCTGGTGTGACAGAGTGCTGTGCACCCTGCTCTCAGCAGGCACTGAGGAAGCCGCCTCCCTGCAGGACCCCACGGCCATCTTGGATCCGGGTTCCTGCAGTGAGGAGAGTCCCTCGGAACAGCGCGACACATCGCGCTGTTCTGAGGATCTCAGGGGAGCGCTCAGGGAGCCCCCTCCCTGCACGATGCTCCCCTGTGCCCCGGTACACCGCGATCATGTTTGATCGCGGTGTGCCAGGGGTTAATGTGCCGGGAGCGGTCCGTGACTGCTCCTGGCACATAGGGCCGGGTGTCAGCTGTGATAATCAGCTGACACCCGGCGGCGATCAGCTGCACTCCCCCCGGGAGCACAGCTGATCGCCTTGGACGTACTATTCCGTCCATGGGAATTAAGTACCAGGTCACATGGACGGAATAGTACGTCCAATGGGATTAAGGGGTTAATGAAATAAATAAACACACATTTTTTCCATCTTTATTATACTCCCATTCCATACTGAAGCGATCGTTCTCCTAGGAAAAATCCAAAATAAAAAAGCAACACTATACCCATACCTGTCCGCCGTACAGTCAAGTCCCACACTGCAATCCATCTGAAGGGGTTAAATAGTTTACAACTGGGAGCAGTGCTAATGTGACTGGCTCAGCTGTAAACCATGAGATGAAGGCAAGCTGCCTGTGCAGCCTCCCAGCCTGAGCAGAGATGAAGTGATAGCGTGGAAAGTTCTGAACATTTCCATGCTGTCAGTTCACGGCGGGTCAGGCAGGATCAGCGCAGCCTAAGTGACGTCAGCGTACTCACTGAGGCTGCGCATACTCGCGTCTGACCGAGTTCAGAAACTTTCCCACTCTAATCAGTTCATCTCAGGCTGGGAGGCTGCGCAGGCAGCTTTTCCTTCATTCCTCCGTGGTTTACCGCTGGGCCGGTCGCATTAGCACCGCTCCCGATTGTAAACTATTTAACCCCTTCAGATGGATTGCGGCGTGGGACTTGACTGTATGGTGGACAGGTATGGGTATATTGTTGCTTTTTTATTTTGGATTTTTCCTAGGAGAACGATGGCTTTAGTATGGAATGGGAGTGTAATAAAGATGGAAAAAATGTGTGTTTATTTATTTCATTAAAAGTCGTTATTCTTAATGTTGTGGTTTTTTTTTAACCCTTTCAGACTAGTGGATTAAAAATGGATAGTTGTCTTATTGACAGCTCTCCATAACTAACCAGGCTTAATGTCACCTTGCAATAGCTAGGTGTCATTAACCCCTTATTACCCCAAATGCCACCACTAGAGGGCAATGACAACAGAGAGAGAAAGTGCCGGAATAGACGCATCTTACAGATGCGCCTTTTCTTGGGTGGCTGGGGGCAGATTTTTTTAGCCGGGGGGCCCAAAAACAATGGTCCCTCTCCATACTCTTAATTTCTGCCCTCAGTCACTCACTTGCCCTCTCTGGCAGAGAAAATTGCGCAGGAGTCCACGCAAGTTTTTTCCGTGAATTAATCCTTTAATTTAACACATACAGCTCTAAAATTTTACACACAAACACACTATGAACATTATTAGTGAGGGACATATAAAAAAAATAATGGATATGCAATGGTTTACTGTATGTAAACCTTGTCTCATATCCTGTCGGGTTCTGTAATGATTTTACAGATGCCGACAATTGAATTATCGGCTATTCTGCTATCTATATCTCTATGAAATATAAATATATATATATGTGTCAATGGCATATATATATATGTATACCTATACTATGCGTATACATGTATTCTATCTATTCTATTTTAACCTGTCAGTGTGATTTTATAGTATACCGCACTGAATTGCCGGCTTTTCTAAGTACACCAATGCATAGTTCTCGCAAATCACACTAATGGTCCATGTGTAATCCTTATTTTTCTCGCACCCATAGACTTACGGGCGTAATACGCTGCAAATCGCAGCATGCTGCGATTTCCTGAGCACGTATAATACGACCGAGAAAAAATCGGATGATGGGAACTGCCCCATAGATTAACATTGGTCCGAGTGCTATGCGATTTTTTCTCGCATAGCACTCGTCCGTATTTCTCGCTAGTGTCACTCAGGCCTTACTGTAATTACTCTTGGTTGGACCAACTGCATTAGAGTACAAACAGAACACGAAAAAAAAAATCAATTTTTTAAATTTTGGACTAATTAAAAATAAAAAAGAATATGAGAAAATAGATATAAACATTTGAATGCATTATTTAAATATGTTAAATAATACAGAGGCATCAAGAGCTGCAAAGAGAATCATCATCATAATATCAATCACAAAATTGTCATGTATTGCAGGCACCAGATAACAGTGATGGACCCTGCTTTTTGATTTTTCTATTCGTCTCCACTTCCGTTGAGTGAAAGTATATGAAATATCGACTAACGTGTTGTGATTGTTTCTGGCATAGAGAGCTGTGGATAACACCTTTTTGGTCTCTATTCATTAATTTCTAAGCAGCCCTAAAGTCACATTTTTATTATTCCTTAACTGTTTGTAATTAAAACAGTTTTGTGTTTTAGGCATTGTCCTCTTGAGTTCTCCATATTCTTTCCTCGTTTTTATGCAAAAGAAGATTTGCATACAGTGAGAATGTCAATTGCTAGCATGGGGCTTATCACACAATAAACAATTTCAACACCTACATTTATAATTGAGACAAGGTAGAAAAGGGAGGTAAGTAGAAGATCTGTGATCTCAGTATAAAACCATGTTCCTGCAGTATAATGAACATTGCAAGGTAGAAAATATTGTTAAAGTAAGACAATAAAAAGTTAATGGAAAAACACACTTAGACTTTGAAGGTTGGTGAATTGGATGAGGACATATAGAAACGGTAGAAAATAAGAGTGTAAGGACAGAAATGGTAGCGGGGATTAAGAGAAGTGAGGGCATAAGAAAAGAGCAGTGGTGCATTTCTACTGTGGGATGTGCAGCAGTAAATACAACCTGTCAGCATGATTTAGAAGGCATGACCAAACCTTTAGTGAAAAAATCCACTTTGTGGTTGTTCTTTAGTTTGCATTTAAAGTAATTAGCTTTAGGTACATAGGGACATGACTGTGGGTAGGGTCGTTGGCTCCTGCCCTGACCAAATACATATAAAACAGGGCCCAGGGTAGATGTATATGGACAGACGGGTCATTGCCAGACTCCCGGAGGGGAGAGATCTGTTGACCCCAGACTCAAGGACTCAAAAAAGGACTAAAGGACCATAACACGGGCCCCAGGACTTCAGAAGGGCCCCCCGCTGAAGGGACTATAAGCGTCCAGATCCTAGTGAGTTGACTACTGCGTAACTTCGGCTACTGCGGCTGTTGTGGGTGCGGCCGTGGACAGTATCAGGGAGAGAGCAGGAAGCCAGTGTTGTACTTGTTTTTTTTTCTTCTCTTTTTCATCACCGTTTATTAAAAGTTATTCCTTGTTGGACTACAGCTGCGTTCTTGGACTTCAATTGTCAGGACTACTGTGACCAGAGGAAGAGAAGGTAACCTGTGGGGAAGAACTGTGTCAGTCCTGTATTTCGTGTTCAAGGGGCCGGGGTGTCTTTGGACTGTGTTTTGTGGGTAGGTTCGGTCAGGGCTACCACCCCGGTCGCCTTTGTTACACTGCCACAACGCCATTTTATTGATCAGTCTGCGCATGTGCCACAGGCATAATTTTACTGAACACCAAGAAGAGGCCAATCTTGCAAGCCCTGGCACGACACTATTTAATTGAGGAACGCTGGAGATTAGTCTGTTCTGTTGCTGCCCATGGCAGAGACAGCGCCACTGCAAAATTTCAAACAGGAGACAGGTCACTCACAAAGCAGTGACCTGTCATACAAACACCAGAGGCAGGCATAGGGGCCAGCACAGGACCTGAAGACCCTACACACAGTTCCACCCCTTTGCACCTAAAGCTAATTACCCAGTGTATAGGTATCAATTTAATCAGTTTAACAGTGTCATTATGGCCATGGCTTTCCTTTGCATTGCTAAATCATGCAGGTTCTCTTTAACCCCTTTCTGACATCTGACGTTTTGACCAGGGACGGATTATTACGTCATCGCGATCGCCCGCGAAAAAGGATGGTGATCGCTGCCGGGTGTCAGCTGATTCTGACAACTGACTCCCAGACTAAGTGCCAGGAGCAGCTGGCATTTTAACTCCCTGAATAGCTGGGATCGAACAGGATTGCAGCATTCTGGGAGCCAGCAGAGGTATGACAGCCCCTCTGCCTTTGGATCGGAGACCCCGCGGAGGTCCCGATCGTTTCCACAGTGACCCTATGTCGTCATGGTGACATCTGGGTTACTAGAGCTAGGAAATTTGGTTGATCATGTTCATTGCTTAATCAGCAACTTTTTCTGTCAGTACAGAGCTGACAGTTTGCATAGTATGCTGTATCCCCATACTATAAAAGCGATCAGCCTGCAAAAAATGATAGTCCCATAGTGGGACAAAGTAAAAAAAAAATGTATATAACTTTAAAAATATAAAAAAACAAAAAAAATCAAAAGACATTGTATCAATAAATAAAAATTTGTATGAAAAAAAACAAAAAAAGTACACATATTTGGTATCACCGCATCCGCAACGACCCGACCTATAAAACTGTCCCACTAGTTAATAATTTTAGTGAACACCATAAAAAAATAAGAAAACAGACAAAAATCAATGCTATATCATCATACCGCCGAACACAAATTGGAATAAAACACAATCAAAAAGACACATATAAATAAACTGAAAACGTCATCTTGTCCCACTAAAAGCAAGCCCAATACAGCTCTATCAGCAGAAAGATAAAAAAATTATAGCTCTCAGAATAAAGCGATGCAAAAATAATTATTTTTTCTATAAAATACTTTTTATTGTGTAAAAGCGCCAAAACATAAAAAAAGATATAAATGAGGTATCACTGTAATCGTACTTGTAACAACCCTGCCAGCATCACTGCATGGTCTCCCATCCCCCACCTGCCTTATGCACCAACTTACTCACTACTCCGGGCCATGCTGTGAATTCTATCTGCTGCCAGCTCCAAGCTGTGTGCCTCATGTCTTCTGCCTGCTCTGTGCATGCTTCCTGGCTGTGTGCATAGGGGGGCGGTGCCAGAACTTCCTGGCTCTTATAGAGTCAGTGTGCTCCTTCCTAAGGTGTCCCCAGCCAATTGCCAAGAGGCCTCTGGTACATAAGGCATCCACACCCACAGGAGGATGCCTGTGCAATGCTTTATCTCAGTTAGTGTCTTGCTGCTGAGCTTCCAGGTCCTGTCCTGTTTTCCGCCTTCTCTGGGGCTGAATACCCAGACCTGTTTCTGTGCTGTTTTTCTTGTTCCACCCTCCAGGAGGCTTCATATCCTGGTTCCTGTGCCTTGACATGTACCTGATCTTGTCTGAACTGAGTCTTATACCTGTACCCATTTGTATCCTTGTCTGTAGCCTTCCCTACCCTGCTGTGTGTGCCCTTGTGTTTACTCCTGCTCTTCTCGCCGCACCCTGTGGCTCCGCTCTGCTCTCGGCTCCGCTCCTTGCGGTTGTGCTCGGCTCCGCTCCTTCTGGTTCCGCTCTGCTCTCGGCTCTGCTCCTTGCGGTTGTGCTCGGCTCCGCTCCTTGTGGTTCTGCTCTGCTCTCGGATCCACTCCTTGCGGTTCCACTATGCTCTCGGCTCTGCTGCTTGCGGTTCCGTCCTGCTCTCGGCTCCGCGCTCTGCGGTTCCATCTTGCTCTTGCTCCATGCTCTGCGGTTCCGTCTTGCTCTCGCTCTGAGCTCTGCGGTTCCGTCCTGCTCTCGCTCCATGGGTCTGTCCTGCTTTCGCTCCGCGCTCTGCGGTTCCGTCCTGCTCTCGCGCCGCGCTCTGCGTTACCGTCCTGCTCTCACTTTGCGCTCTGCATTTCCGTCCTGCTCTTGCTCAGTGCTCTGCAGTTCCGTCCTGCTCTTACTCCGCTCTCTGCGGTTCCGTCCTGCTCTCACTTGGCTCCTTGCGGTTCTGCCTTGCTTCGCTCCTTGCAGTTTTGCACTTTGCTCTGCAACATGGGGCTCTACTCAATACTCCGCAACCAGCGGCCCTGTTCTACACTCCACCCCGCAACCTTGCGGCTCTGTTCCTCTCCTGTTCCGCATCTTGCGGGACCTCGCTCCTCCAGTCTGAACAGGTCCCTACGAATTCCCTATATATCTCTCATTCCAGTCTGTGTCTCGGTCCCTCCTGAACCAGCCCCAGCTCCACCAATCTGAACAGGTCCCTACCTGTTCCCATATAGCTCTCATTCCAGTCTTTGTCTCTGTCCTTCCTGAACCAGCCCCAGCTTCTCCAGTCGGAACAGGTCCCTCCCTGTTCCATATACCACTTATGTCTGTCCATGTTCCTGTCCCTACCGTGTCTGTTCCTGCTCCTTCCGTGTGAACTGTGCCCGCCTATCTGGCAGTGTCTCAGCTGTGCCCGCCTGTCTGCCAGTGTCTCAGCTGTGCCCGTCTGTCTGCCTGTGTCTCAGCCGTGCCCGCCGGTCTGCCAAGAGTACCTGCCATGCCTGCCTTAGTACTAGTCATGCCCGTCGACACTTGCCTGCACCTGTCTTAGTGTTCTGTTCCCCCGTGGGATCAGCAGCCACAGCCAGACACCACCCTGGAGTGGTACCTGGCAGCTACCTGCCGCACAAGCCTGACCTCACCATCATAGGCTCCAGTGAACACCAAGGTAGCTACTTAGTCACGCCCCTTCCAGGGAAGTCTGGTTTGTGGCACAGTGGGGCCACACCCCCCATGCTTGCACCAACCAGTCAGGGCACGAGCGTTACAGTACTGACCGAAGAATAAAGCTGCCTTTCCTGAATTACTGTTTTTTGTTCATTGTGCCTCCCAAAAATCAGAATAGAAAGCTATCAAGAAATGTCACATGCCCGAAAATGGTACCAATAAACACGTCAATTACTCCCGCAAAAAACAAGCTCTCACATGACTCTGTGGATCAAATATGTAAAAATTATAGCTCTCAAAATGTGGTGATGCAAAAATTATTTTTTGCAATTAAAGTGTGTGACAGCAGCCAAACATAAAAACCCGATATAAAACTGGTATTACAGTAATCGCACCAACCCGAAGAATAAAGTCGCCTAATCACTTATACCACATGAGGAACGGCGTAAAAAATAAATAAAACCAATTCTTCACCTGCTTTTGATTTTTTCATTCTGCCTCCCATAGATCACAGTAAGGATTGATGCACATTTATCCTGCACTCTGCGCTGAGTGCTTGCACCAGGGTTTCCGTGTAAATCTCTGAAATACGTGATTCAGACGGAACCTGTGGGGGAAGATTCCATATAATGAGGCAGATGGAGGTACTGTGGACTCCGTCTGACCTGTGATCTGGTTGTGTCCATCTTTTTAGGATTTGTTTTGTGCACTTCTGTGCACGTCCTGATATTTCTGGTACCGGAAAAAACGTACCGGAGATATCAGTGTCAGCGTGTCCATGATGTGTACCACGTGCGGCACACGTGTGGCAACCGTGTGCCGCATCAGTACCACATGGACACACAGACAGCTGCCAGGGAAGTAGCGCTACTGTAAGCCGCTGTCCCCCAGGGCTGGTACTGAAGCAGGCAGTCATCATTCTCCCTGCTCTGCCTGCGAGCAGAGGAGAACGATGAGAGGTTTATTAATATACTGCTCATCGTTCTCCTCTACTCGCTGGCAGAGCAGGGAGAATATCAGCCGGCTTCAGCACCAGCTGCAGGGGGACAGCGGCTTACAGTAGCGCTACTTCCCCGGGGCCGTCCGTGCACACGGAGGACAGTGTGCACTGTTCTCTGTGTGCACGTGTGCGACACGTTTTCCAGTCCGTGTGAAAATGGACATGTCTGCGTGTTTTGCACATGGACACACGGTCCGTGAAAACACACTGACATCTACATAGACCCATTCATTTGAATGGGTCTACATGTGTACGTGTGAAAACTGTCACCAGACGTATCGGAAACACGGACGTGTGAAAGGGGCCTTAAAATGTAAAAAACAGCAGCAGAATTGCTGTTTTCTTCTTCTTTAAAGAGTTAATAAATGTTAGATAATAAGTTATTAGCATCCCAAAATGATAGATGCAACAGAACACATGGAAAAACAAACCTTCTTACAGCTATATCAATGAAATAAATAAAAATATTATGGCTCCTGGAATGTATTGATGAAAAAACAGGATAATTTACCTTAAAATCCAAAAATGGGCCAGTCCTTAACCCCTTCATGACATGTGCCATACATCTACGGGACAAGTCAGAAGCGGGTGTATGGACTGGGCTCACAGAGCCCATCCCATACCCAGCAGGTCATGACTGTGTGTTACAGCAAGGACCTGCCTCTATCAATTGCCGCTGTTAAATTCTGCTGTCAAACTCTGACAGCAGCATTTAACAGTCGCTAGCATTGGGGTGCTTCATTCCACGCGCCCATCAGCACACCCGTGACGTGATCGGGTAAACAAAGTAAACTAAAGAAAATTAAATTTTTTTGATGGCTTAAATTCAACTTAAAATGCTGTAACAAGCGATCAAAATATCATATAAATCCCAAAATGGTATCGGTAAAAACAATGTCTTACCCTGCAAAAAATAAGCCATCACACAACTCCGTCTACTGAAAAATAAAAACGTATCAAGTCTCAGAAAATGGCAACACAACCCAAAAAATTATTTTTGCAAAGTTCTATTTTTTTCACCACTAAAATAATAATTAACTGGACATGTTTGGCATCACCGTAATTGTACTAATGAGCAGAAGTTAACGTTCAATCAACAAAGAGGCAAATGAAGCAGATCAGCAAGAAAAATGGAGGCTTCTTTATACTGATATCGCTGAATCTCCAGTTTGCTGAGTTTCATTTCTTCTTAATGCTAAACTATAAATGAGTTAAATACTTCCAATCTTCTTCAAAGTACAAATTAATTACGCTTTGGTGTCATGTTTGTGTATTCATCTTTGGCTTTCATTACAATTACAGAAAATCTTTTATTACCCGTGGTGTCAGAAGACCCCGCTTTGTCATAGAAAATTGTTCTAATTACAATGAAAAGCTTCTGTAGAAATAGATCTTGCATGGACTTTGAAGCTTTTAACTATTGCTAAATGCCTAAATTGCTACTGGCCTTTTGACTGACACGTTTATTAGGGAAAATTTAGTTTTCTTGAACAGTTTTTGTAATCTGAGCAAATTTTATTTAAAGCACAAAAACACACCCAGACATTGCATAATGTTTTATTTAATTTTTGTTCCAGGAATATAAAGAAGATTTAGGGTATGTGCACACGTTGCAGATTCTGTTGCAGTTCTGCAGCAGATTTTGCCTTGCAGATCTGCAGCAGAACTGCAAGCGATGTACAGTGCCATTCTAGTCAATGGAAATCAAAAAACGCAGTGCATATGCTGCAGATTTTTCTGCGCAGATTTGGTGCGGATCATGTCACTTCTTTTGTGCAGAACTGCAGCGGTTTTACACCTGCTCCATTATAGGAATCTGCAGGTCTCAAAAGGCAGGGGAAATCTGCACAAAAACTGCAGTAAATCTGCAGATAAAAAGGACAAAAAAAGGATAAAAACTGCGCGGATTTTGACCTGCAGTTTCTGCCAAGAGATGCAGGTTCTGTGCAGAAAATTCTGCAGACCAATCTACAACGTGTGCACATAGCCTTAAGATCTAGATCAGGGATCTCAAACTAAAGTGGAGTGCAGGGCCTGCACCCTAATCCTGTTAGGGTGTGGGCCGCATTGCTAAATTTAGGCTGGTGTTGCATGGCAATTTTGGTTGCGATGGATCTAAATGTATTGGGCAGAAATTCTGAGCGCATCTCCAATGTTTAGTGGCCTCTGCAAGGCCCCGCTTCTGTACAAAGGGGTAGGAGCTAATCTGCAATACTTGGCAGAACCCACTACATGTTAAATAGAGCTGTCCACAGTAGCCCTGTTCAATGTATTTACATCCATTGGCTGCCTGAGCTGTTTTCAGCTGATCGGTGGGGGTGTTAGGTGTTTGGCCCCATACAACCTCAAATTGACGAGATTACAAAAATAGAGTGCTCAGAATAAATGTTCAAAATTTTGATAAGACTGAGTTTCATAGAACATTTTTTAACCCATAACAACATAACTTAAGTTTCATTACACAGTCTTCAGTTTTACTAAAATTAGCTGATGCAAAAAAATGAATACACCCCACATCAAAAACTATTACAGCTAGTATTTTGTATGACCTCCATGATTCTTTAAGGGCAGCACCAAGACTTCTACGTATGGAATGAACAAGTTGGTGACATATTTCTATCTATCTTTTTCCATTCTTCAAGAACGACCTCTTTTAGAGCCTGTATGCTGGATGGAGAGTGATGCTCTACTTGTGTCTTCAGAATTCTCTGTAGGTGTTTTGAGTAACTGATTAAGATGAGCACAGGTGCCTCCCCTCAGTTTCACTCCTTAATGCATTTCTAAGCAAATATAATATGAGCTACAAGTCTGCATAGACTTTAGTTTGCATCATCTAAGTGAATCATATAAGTGACTGAATTAGACCACAATTGAACCAGAAGGGAATTGAACGTACCTGGATACATACCGTATATACTCATGTATAAGCCGACCCGTGTATAAGCCGGCCCCCCTAATTTTGCCACAAAAAACGGGAAAAACTTATTGACTCGCGTATAAGCCTAGGGTAGAAAATGCAGCAGCTACTGGTAAATTTTAAAAAATAAAAATAGATAGCAATAAAAGTAAAATTAATTGAGACATCAGTAGGTTAAAGGTTTTTGAATATCCATATTGAATCAGGAGCCCCATATAATGCTCCATACAGTTCATGGTGGCCCCATAAGATGCTCCATACAAAATATTCCCTATATAATGCTGGATAAAGGTTAATAATGCCCCCATAAAATGCTCCATATATTTTATGCCCAATAGATGCCCCATAGATTATGTCCTCATATGATGCTCCATAGATTATGCCACCATATAATGCTCAATAAATTATGCCCCATATGATGCTCCATAGATTATGCCCCCATAAAATGCTCCATAGATTATGCCCCATATGATACTCCATAGATTATTCCCCCATAAGATGCTCCATAGATTATGCCCCCATATGATACTCCATAGATTATGCCCCCATAAAATGCTCCATAGTACAGGCCCCATATGATGCCCCATAGATTATGCCCCCATATGATACTCCATAGATTATGCCCCGATATGATGCTCCATAGATTATGCCCCCATAAGATGCTCCATAGATTATGCCCATATGATGCTCCATAGATTATGTCCCTATATGATACTCCATAGATTATGCCTCGATATGATGCTCCATAGATTATGCCCCCATAAGATGCTCCATAGATTATGCCGCCATATGATGCTCCATAGATTATGCCCCCACAAGATGTTCTATAGATTAAACCCCATATGCTGCCGCTGCTGCTGCTAATGAAAAAAAAAAGACATACTCACCTCTTGTCGCTGGGGACCAGGTGCCGGTACAGGGCCCCGGCACCTGAGATATTCACCTGTCCCGGTCCACCGCTGCGCGCTGCTGTCTTCCGGGTCCTCTGTCAGTGAGTGCTCAGGCAGAGGGCGCGGGCGCACTAACTATGTCATCGTGCCCTCTGACCTGAACATCGCAGCCAGAGGATGCAGAGGATAGAGCTTCGTGCAGCGGTGGACCGGGGACAGGTGAATATCGCATATACTTATCCCTCCTGGCGCATCTCTGCTTCTCCTGCGGTCTCCAGCAGCTACTCCATCAGCGGTCACATGGTACTGCTCATTAAAGTCATGAATATACGCATATTCATGACTTTAATGAGCGGTACCATGTGACTGCTGAAGGAAGGAGCCTGAGATTGTGGGAAAAGCAGGGGGGCTGCAGAGACGCACCAGGGGGTTAAGTATGATCTGACACCCCCGCTCCTCCTCCCCTGCCGACCCACTGTCGTATATGACTCGCGTATAAGCCGAGAGGGGGACTTTCAGCCTTAAAAAATGGGCTGAAAATCTCAGCTTATACACGAGTATATACGGTAATCACTGTAAACAATGTTTCTGTTTCTTTCCACTATTACCCCTAAAGTCCTCCACTTCCTACTAACCCCCCTGTTATGTTACGGTAGCTGAGGAGTGCAGGTAAAAAAGGAAATACACCAGAGCAGTTGGAATCTATGGGATTGCAGTACCCTGACTAACCACCACAACTAGAGGCAGCCGTGGAGCGTTCCTACGTTGGTCCTAGACGCCTCGTCACAGCCTGAGAAACTAACTACACCTAAAGATAGAAATAGGAAAGCTATCTGCCCCGGAGCAGAACCCCAAAGATAATAGAAAGCCCCCAAACATGTTATGGCGGTTAGACAAGAGGAAATACTGACACAGAAAGAAAATAGTATGAGCAAACGCTGGGGCCCAAACTATCTAAATAGAAAAGGACAGGAAGGGTACTTACTGCAATCTCAGAAAACCCTGAAAAAACACCAACTCTACTAATTTCAAAATCACCTGAGATCACACGACCTCTACCACCTAAATTAGTGTAAAAAAAAATCAAACAGCAGCCACTGAAAAAAAACTGGAAAAAGCAAAAGTACAAAACACAGTGGCTGAACTAAACTGAGAGGGCAAAAGCCCCCGGAGGGGACCCAGAAGGCCCCCACAGAAGTGCAGGACAAAACGCAAAAATATAGCAAAAACACAAAATAAGAAATAGTCTTATCTGATAGCAGGAGATGCAGACACGAAACAGCAGGCTACAAGGGAAACTGGAAAGAAGGATTCAGACCAGAACAATTGATCACCGGCAACCCTGATGGGAAAATGACTCCCTTACATAAGACCAATCAGTAACACCTGATTCCCAGTCCTCACAATCCTCACTAGTACCGCTTGTAACCACCAGAGGGAGCCTCTGCTCAGAACTCATCTCAAACCCATTCACAACAGTACCCCCCCCTTGAGGAGGGGTCACCGAACCCTCATTTGAGCAACCAGGTCGGTCAGGATGAGTTCTATGATACGCACGGATAAGTCTCCTAGCATGGATGTCCGAAGCAAACACCCAAGAATTGTCTTCCTGACCATAACCTCTCCATTTAACCAAATACTGGAGTCTTCGTCTAGAAAAACGAGAATCCAATATTTTCTCAACCACATACTCCAGATTGCCCTCAACCAAAACAGGGTCAGGAGGCACAGCAGCAGGAACCACTGGCTCAACAAACCTCTTCAACAAGGACTTGTGGAACACGTTATGGATCTTAAATGTCCCTGGAAGAAGCAAACGAAAAGAAACAGGATTAATAATCTCCATGATCTTATAAGGTCCAATGAACCTAGGCTTAAATTTAGGAGATGCTACTCTCATAGGAATATTCTTTGAGGACAACCAGACCAAGTCCCCCACTTTAAACCGAGGACCATCAGTCCTATGCCGGTTAGCAAACCGCTGGGCCTTCTCCTGAGAGAGGGACAACCTCTCCACTACCTGGTCCCAAATCTGCTGCATACGCTCAACAACAGAGTCAACACCTGGACAGACAGAAGCCTCCGTCTGTCCTGAAGAAAATCGAGGGTGAAACCCAGAATTACAGAAAAACGGAGACATCAAAGTGGCAGAGCTAGCCCTATTATTAAGAGCAAACTCAGCCAAAGGCAAAAAAGAGACCCAGTCATCCTGATCAGCAGACACAAAGCATCTTAGATAAGTCTCCAATGTCTGGTTTGTTCTCTCAGTTTGACCATTGGTCTGAGGATGAAATGCCGAGGAGAAAGACAATTGAACACCCAGTTTAGAACAAAAAGTCCTCCAAAATCTGGAAACAAACTGGACTCCTCTGTCAGACACAATGTTCTCAGGAATGCCGTGTAAACGAACCACGTGCTGAAGGAACAACGGCACCAATTCAGAGGAGGAAGGCAACTTAGGTAATGGCACAAGATGTATCATTTTGGAAAACCTATCACAAATTACCCAGATGGTGGTCATTCTCTGAGAAACAGGAAGATCGGAAATGAAATCCATAGAGATATGGGTCCATGGTCTCTTGGGCACAGGCAATGGCATCAACAAACCACTAGAGCGAGAGCAAGGCTTGGAGCGAGAGCAAGTCCCGCAGGACTGCACAAATTCCCTGACATCGCGAGACAAGGTAGACCACCAAAAGGACCGACTAACCAAGTCTCTGGTACCAAAAATTCCGGGATGCCCAGCCAATGCGGAACAATGAATCTCAGACATCACACTCTTTTTCCATTGGTCCGGGACAAACAATTTTCCAACAGGGCAGCGCTCGGGCCTATCCTCCTGACACCCCTCCAGAGCAAGTCTCAAATTGGGCGAGATGGCGGAAAGAACTACACCCTCCTTCAAAATAACAGAGGGATCAGATAGCTCAGGAGAGTCCGCAAGGAAACTCCTCGAGAGGGCATCCGCCTTAACATTCTTAGTGCCAGGAAGAAAGGAAACCACAAAATTAAAACGTGTGAAAAACAAGGCCCACCTGGCCTGTCTAGGATTGAGTCGCTTGGCAGATTCCAGATAGACCAGATTCTTATGGTCCGTAAGGACCACCACCTGATGTTTGGCTCCCTCCAGCCAATGTCTCCACTCTTCAAAAGCCCACTTCATGGCCAATAACTCCCGATTACCCACGTCATAATTACGTTCAGTAGGAGAAAATTTTCGAGAGAAAAAGGCACAAGGGTTACTTTTAGAGGTCTCTGGATCTTTTTGGGACAAAACGGCACCTGCCCCAATTTCAGAGGCATCAACCTCCACCTGAAATGGCAGAGAAACATCAGGCTGCCGTAGAACAGGAGCAGAAGTGAATCTCTGCTTAAGTTCCTGAAACGCAGAGACTGCCTCAGGAGGCCAATTCACCACATCAGAACCCTTTCTGGTCAAATCAGTTAATGGTTTAACAATAACCGAGAAATTACCAATAAATTTACGATAAAAATTGGCAAAACCCAAAAATCTCTGAAGAGCCTTTAATGAAGTAGGTTGGACCCAATCACAGATGGCCTGAACCTTGACCGGGTCCATTTCAATAACAGATGGGGACAAAATGAATCCCAGAAATGAGATCTTCTGTACGCCAAAAAGACACTTTGATCCCTTCACATACAGAGCATTCTCTCTCAAAATCTGGAATACAGTTCGAACATGTTTCACATGAGAGTCCCAGTCATTAGAAAAAATCAAGATATCATCCAAATAAACAATCAGAAACTTGTCCACAAAATCCCTGAAAATGTCATTCATGAAGGACTGGAAGACGGAAGGAGCATTAGTGAGCCCAAAGGGCATCACAAGGTACTCAAAATGCCCTTCAGGGTGTTAAATGCCGTCTTCCATTCATCCCCGTGCTTAATGCGAATAAGGTTATACGCCCCCCTGAGGTCAAGCTTGGTAAACCAAGTAGCGTTTTTCACCCTGGAAAACAGGTCAGAAATCAAGGGTAACGGGTATTGATATTTCACAGTAATATTGTTCAAGAGACGATAATCAATACACGGCCTTAATGAACCATCTTTTTTGGCCACAAAGAAAAAACCGGCACCTAAGGGTGAAGAGGATGGTCTGATATGACCCTTCTCCAATGATTCCTTGATATAAGACCGCATAGCGTCATGTTCAGGTACAGACAAGTTAAAAAGGCGACCTTTAGGGAATTTACTACCCGGCACTAATTCAATAGCGCAGTCATAGCTCCTATGGGGAGGTAAGGATGCAGATTTACTTTCGCTAAACACATCAGAAAAATCAAACAAAAAGTCAGGAACATCCTCAGCCTGGGGGAGGCAGAAAAAACAGGAGTGTTGGTATTAACACATTGGCAGCCCCAACTGGTTACAGACACAGATTTCCAATCCAAAACAGGATTATGAGACTGTAACCAAGGGAAACCCAGCACTATAATGTCATGCAGATTATATAGAACCAAAAATTTGCAGCACTCCTGGTGATCAGGTTCAACCCTCATTATCACCTGAGTAGAAAACTGGGGTTTATTCTCAGCCAAAGGGGTAGAATCGATCCCCAGTAAAGGAATAGACTTCTGTAGGGGTATCAAGGGAAACCCACAACGTTTAGCAAAATCATAATCCATCAGGTTAATAGCTGCTCCAGAATCAACGAAAGCCTGAGCAGAAAATGAGGACAGAGAGCATATCAGAGTGACAGTTAATAAAAACTTAGTCTGAACACTACCCAAGACAACTGAGCGTGCAAAATGTCTTCCCCGCTTAGGGCAGACTGAAATAGCATGAGAGGCATCACCACAGTAGAAACATAACCCATTGCGCATTCGAAACTCATGACGCTGTGCCCCAGACACCACTCCATCACACTGCATGGGCTCAGAAGCTGGCTCACAAGGCAACACCACTCCACGCATACTTCTCCGCTCACGCAAACGTCTGTCAATTTGAATCGCTAATGACATAGAATCATTGAGACCAGAGGGACAGGGAATCCCACCATAACATCCTTTACATTATCCGACAGACCCTTCCGGAAAATGGCCGCCAAAGCGTCGTCATTCCATTTGGTCAGGACTGCCCACCTACGGAATCTCTGACAGTATAACTCAGCGTCATCAAGCCCCTGATTTAATGCCAACAAGGCTTTTTCAGCTTGATCAGTGACATTAGGCTCATCGTACAATAACCCCAAAGCCTGAAAAAATGCATCAACATCACTCAAAACAGGATCCCCAGGTATCAGGGAAAAAGCCCAATCCTGAGGATCGCCGCGCAGGAGAGAGATGATAATTTGAACCTGCTGCGCTGCGTTTCCTGAGGACTTAGATTTTAAGGCAAGAAACAATTTACAATTATTTTTGAAATTCTGAAACTTAGCTCGATCCCCTAAACACAAATCTGGCATGGGGATCCTAGGTTCCACAACAGGCAACCTAGCAAGATATGCAGCAATACTCTGAACCTCAGTGGCAAGCTGATCCACACGGCCAGACAACTGTGCAAACTCCATTGGGAGAAAAGATCCTCCCCAGCACCCAGAGATACAGAGGGAAAAAAAAATGCAACAAACAGAAAAATATCTCTGACAACTTTTCTTCCTTCAAAATATTTTTTCCCTTCTGTGAGTACCATACAATTTTTATGGCCGGTGATACTGTTATGTTACGGTAGCTGAGGAGTGCAGGTAAAAAAGGAAATACACCAGAGCAGTTGGAATCTATGGGATTGCAGTACCCTGACTAACCACCACAACTAGAGGCAGCCGTGGAGCGTTCCTACGTTGGTCCTAGACGCCTCGTCACAGCCTGAGAAACTAACTACACCTAAAGATAGAAATAGGAAAGCTATCTGCCCCGGAGCAGAACCCCAAAGATAATAGAAAGCCCCCAAACATGTAATGGCGGTTAGACAAGAGGAAATACTGACACAGAAAGAAAATAGTATGAGCAAACGCTGGGGCCCAAACTATCTAAATAGAAAAGGACAGGAAGGGTACTTACTGCAATCTCAGAAAACCCTGAAAAAACACCAACTCTACTAATTTCAAAATCACCTGAGATCACACGACCTCTACCACCTAAATTAGTTCTCTGGTGTAAAAAAAAATCAAACCAGCAGCCACTGAAAAAAAACTGGAAAAAGCAAAAGTACAAAACACAGTGGCTGAATAAACTGAGAGGGCAAAAGCCCCCGGAGGGGACCCAGAAGGCCCCCACAGAAGTGCAGGACAAAACGCAAAAATATAGCAAAAACACAAAATAAGAAATAGTCTTATCTGATAGCAGGAGATGCAGACACGAAACAGCAGGCTACAAGGGAAACTGGAAAGAAGGATTCAGACCAGAACAATTGATCACCGGCAACCCTGATGGGAAAATGACTCCCTTACATAAGACCAATCAGTAACACCTGATTCCCAGTCCTCACAATCCTCACTAGTACCGCTTGTAACCACCAGAGGGAGCCTCTGCTCAGAACTCATCTCAAACCCATTCACAACACCCCCCTCATCCAACAACTAGTAATGCACTCTCTCCCGCCATCCTCCCCATCCATCTAACCTTCTCCTCAGAGCTGTTCCTTATCCTTAATATAAAATCCTTTGTGTCCAAACACAGAAAGTCACCTCATGCCCTCTCCTGCTCCCACTTAAAACTGTCTCTGCTCCTTCTGCCCTTGATATCTCTCCAAATCTGGGCCCGACTCACCACTTCCCCACAGTCACTTCTAAATCCCATCTACGATCTATCATGAATTTCCTCAATCTTTCTAACCTTATACTCATCCACCAAGCCCCTTTTCCCCAGTCCCTCTAACAGGGGCTCTATGGATCGCTCGCTTTGTCTGCAACAAACTTTCATACAGTCTTGATCTTCTTATCATCACTAACAAACTTTCCTTCCTCTGCATCACTGAAACCTGGCTCACCCCATCTGATACAGCCTCTCCAGTTGAACTTTCTTATGGTGGATTCCATCTTTCTCACACTCCCCCACCTCAGCAACAAGCATGGTGGAGGAGTTGGTTTTCTCTTGTCAGATAATTGCACCTTCATCCCAATTCCACTGCCACCCTCCATTACTCTCCCTTCTTTTGAAGTGCACGCTTTCCACATCTACTCCTGCTCCAACTGGCTGCCATTTACCAGCCTCCAGTGTCAGCCACCGCTTTTTGTTGACCACTTCACCAGCTGACTACTTCATTTCCTTTTCTCTGACATCCTCACTATCATCATGGGTGACTTCAACATCCCCATTGACATATACCACTCAACTGTCTCCAAGCTTCTAACTCTTACTTCCTCCTTCGGCCTCGTTCAATGGTCCTCTACAGCCACTCACAAAGATGGTCAAACACTGGACCTCATCTTCACCCATCTCGGTTCCCTATCTAACCTCTCTATCTCACCTCTCCCCCTGTTTTACCACAACAGATTAACATCCTCTTCCCTCTCCTTGCCAAGTGCAAAATCCCACTCTACAAACTTGCACGCCCTCGTAGAAATCTCAAACACCATGATTTACACTCACATTCTGAGTCTCTGCTCTCTCTCTTGCAGACATAGATTCCTTACATGATGCAGATGGCAGATGCTGCTGCCACTTTATATAACACCACAACAGGGCAGCTCTTGAATCGGTCGTCCCCCTTACACATACCAACACTCGAACAATCAACAGGCAATCTGTGCCTCAAACGACTCAAACAGCATGTTTCCTCTTGAACTGTCTTCCCATCTGTCCTCCTCATCCTGGACCTGTCCTCTGCCTTTGACACAGTGGACCATTCTCTCTTACTATTGATTCTCTCACCTTTTGGCATCACAGACTTGGCCCCATCTTGGATCTTTTCATACCTAACAGACCGAACATTCAGTGTCTCCACTCACACCACCTCCTCATCTCGCCCAGTGTCAGTGTCTCTCAAGGTTCAGTTCTAGGACGCCTGCTCTTCTCTATCTACACCTTCGACCTTGGACAGCTCATAGAGTCCCAAGGCTTTTAATATCATCTCTATGCTGATGACAAACAGATCTACCTCTCTGGACCTGATATCACCTCCTTACTAACCAGAGTTCCACAATGTCTGTCCGCTATTTCATCCTTCTTTTCTATTCCATTTCTAAAACTTAACATAGATAAAAACAGAATTCATAATTTTTCCCATCTTACTCAACAGACTTGTCCATCAAAGTCAATGGCTACTCAGTCTCTCCAGTCCTGCAAGCTCCCTGCCTCGGGGTAACCCTTGACTCTGCTCTCTCCGTCAAACCATATATCCAAGCCATTTCCACCTCCTGCCGACTCGAGCTCAAAAATATTTCCCATATTCCTTAACCAAGAATCTGCAAAAACACTAATGCATGCCCTCATTATCTCCTGCCTTGACTACTGCAGCCTCTTACTCCATGGCCTCCCTGCTAACACTCTCCCACCTCTCCAATCTAACCTTAACTCTGCTAATCCAGTAATCCACCTTCCCCCCCGCTATTCACCAGCCTGTCATATCTGTCAATCCCTTTACTGGCTCCCCCTTGTCCAGAGACTCCAGTTCAAAACCTTAACCATGGCAATCAAAACCATCCTCAACCAGTCTCCTCCATACATCTGTGACCTAGTCTTCTGGTACTTACAGTACCTACACACATCCTCTGATCCACACAAGATCTCCTTCTCTACTCCCCTCTTGTCACCTCTTCCCACAATCGCATACAAGATTTCTCCGGTGCATCACCCCTACTTTGGAACTCTCTACCTCAACATATCAGACTCTCGCCTACCGTGGAAATCTTCAAAAGAAACCTGAAGACCTACAACGTGCAGCAACTCTCGATTCACTATACCGCTGCACGACTAGCTCTACCCTCACCTACTAATTCCTCATCCATCCCTTGAAACCTGTGAGCCCTCGTGGGCAGTGTCCTCTCCTCTTGTACCAGTCGGTGATTTGCATTGTCTCCATTACTAACTTCTGGGCTTGATGTCACCTGACAATATAAAGGTGACATCAACCCTAATACTATCACCCCACCTGCCACAGCACCATGGTAAATGGGAAGAGACTAAGTGCCAGAATTAGCACATCTTATGGATGTGCATTTCTGGGGCGGCTAAGAGCTGATGTTTTTAGACTGGGAGGAGGTCAATATCTGTGGCTCCTTCCTAGGCTACTAATATCATCCCTCATCTGTCTGCCTAGCCTTTGCTGGTTATTAATTATAGGGGGACCCTATGTAATTTTTTTTTTGGAGTCTCCCATCTTAATAACCAGTAAAGGCTAAGTATACAGCTGTGTGCTGTGTGCTCTGGGAAGAGCCCTGTGTATTACCCCATTTCGAGGCTATAAACATCTTTTAAAAACGCTAGTGCATCTCCGGCTTAATACACATATTCAAAGTGTCGCTATATCGCACAAAAACATAATGCCACTAATACAGCACAAAGATATTATACTGTTGTACTGTATGTTGCAAACATACATGCATTGCTTATATAGTTTGTAATGTAATGAAATTGTATTAAAATCCACCTCAAAGTTTTTTTTTAAACCTTACTAGTCAGATTTCATCCCCTATCACTACAAACAACTCCTATGCTCAACCATGATTTTTGCAAAGATTCTTCCTAAATTATCCAAAGCATGAAAGCCAACAACATGTTAAGTCATGGGACCAGCAGGACCCTCACTTAAATTGTGTAAAACTTAAAAAATAATAGCTAATTTTGCATTAAAGGGAATCTGTCAGCAGGTGTTTGCTATGTAATCTGAGAGCAGTGTGATGTTTGGGCAGAGACACTGATTCCAGTGATCTGTCACTTACAAGACTGTGTGTTGCTGTTTCAATAAAATCAATGTTTATCAGCAGGAGATTATTACTACAGGACTAGGTGTCGTGCCTACTTGTCCTCCTGCTTTGTAACCACACCCACACCACTCTATTCTAAAGCGACCAATCAGTGTTGTGAGTGAGATTTTACAGGGCTCAGCATTCTGAGCTCTGGTAGATCTGCAGCAGAGAAAAGTGATTGTATCCAAATGACAGCATGCAGATTAGTAAATGACACATCACTAGAATCAGGTTCTCTCCGTGTCACCTATTTAATGCTGCTCTCAGATTGCCATTAACCTGTCCACTATGCAATGTAAATATAGATCTTTATGCATATCTGTTTCAATATTGTGAGTACATGGTTTCCTTTTATGTCTTATTTAGCCTATTTTCCTGCTTCTACAATGATAAAAATGGGGCAGTTGCTAAATTAGAGGACAATAATGAACATACGAAATGTCTACAACAATATGCTTGCTTGAAGACCACTTTGCAAAGTCAAAGAAGTCTTGTATTAGCCTAAAAAGTCTTCCATAAATCATAATCTGAGAGGTTTTACAACCCATATGTACCATTACTTTGCTATTATATCTTACCCTCTCTTTGCTTCGGTTTCAAATGATGACATCATTTCTTAAGAAGAGCTTCCAAGAATATTGTTTTAATTATTCCATTTTTTATTGCTCCTTACAAGCGCTTCTATTTAATTTTGGTATACAGAGAAAAAAAAAAGATAAATGCCAAAAATATTTCATTGAAGCACAACGGCGGTTCCTAAGGATCACTGTACAAAAAATCTGATTTACATTATAGGATAGGTTTTTTGTTAACCTTTAAAATGTTACACATTTGTTTGGATTATACTCCACATTACGAAGTTCTCATAGGCATCAGGATAGCAGATACGAAGATGCCACGTGTTTCATGAGATTCAGATGAGTTCAGTAAAAAATATTCAATAAGCAAAATAATTTTGCTTGGTTCTTGCACATTGCAGGGATGACCAGCTGGCTTGGGACTCGTAAAAAAAACCTATATATATTTGTCGCTCTGAGGCAGGGATCTCAAACTCAAACACACAAAGGGGCAAAATTATAAACATGGATAAAGTCGCGGGCCGACCTTCATATTTATTGAAAAAATGTCTACAATTGAGGAAGTTTTTCCTTCTCATCAAATGTAATGATGAACCTTTTTATATGGAAACAAACTTTTGGTTGGACATTGAATCTGGAACAAGCAAAACTTAATAGTATAAACATGGAGAAGTTCCAGGAAATGTGATGAAAACATGTAGAGGAATAAAATTAATCATTCACAACAGTAAAGTAGGGAGAACCCAATACAGAAAAGTTAGGGTTGTGGGGATGTTAGATAGCAGTATACAGGGGAACGCAAAAGGTGTGGTGACTCTCAAACAGAAGGAAATACAGAGAAGTACATAAACAGCACTGAAACAGTCAAATTTGCAGAATCAAGAATGGGAAGCTTGGGAGTAAATACAAAGCGTAATAGCTCAATACATGAGGAAAGGATAACAATGTACAAAACAAAGACCAAATAGATCAACAAAATAAATCATGGCATCAGCACACTGGCTCAATAGAGTACCTGTGCCCAGTTTGTGGTGGAGATAGAGGGTAGTAGGCGCTATACATTCTGAGATGTATGGGTGAGCACAAGGAGTGCGTGCGCTGATGTAGGCAGAAGAGGAGGGCATTTCCGGCCCAGATGAATGCTGGTCAGGAATTGAGTCATAGCTGGGGAGCATGGTATCACAGAGCTTGATGTAAACAGCCTCTACTAGCCAGGAAGCGTGACAAACCGGAAACACTTGCTTTTTAGTATTAGTGCATGCGCTGTCTACCGGCGGGCCAACTCTGGAAGACATTTGGTATTTTCTCGCAGGTCAACTAGAATTATACTGTGGGACAGATTTGGCTCGCGAGTCTGAGTTTGACATCTCAGCTCTGAGACTTCATTCATATGTAAGTGATTTCTCACGTATGAAAAAAAATGGTTCGGGTGTCATCAATGTTTTTCATCCCATTTTCCTCAGTGTTTAGTCAGTATTTACCATTAGTGTTTTATCAGTGTTTTTTACTGGTGAGAAAATTAATAAATTACAAAGCTTCTTCTATTCATTACAATGTTAATTATGGACAGCACACGGATTGCCATCTGCATGTTGTCCGTGATTTTTATGGATCCATAGACTCATCTAGGTAATTTTGATCCATGACATGGCTCAAAAATGAACATGTCTCTATGATTTTTTTGCAGACAACATTGCCTGCAAAAAACACGGACATGTATACAGCCCCATTGATAATAATAGGTATGTGAAAAACAGACGTCTGTATGAGCCCTAAGATGGCAGATCTTACAACTTGAAGTTCAATGGCTATATGCCTCAAACTCAAAACTGTTGTATTGTGGAGATCAGGACCAGGCATTGTTCAATAGGCTGGTGTGTAATAAAGTATTTGCATCGTGGGGCTGGTTTTAGAGGAACAGTGACATAAGCAATGAGCATACTAGTCCCCTTGACAGAGTTTGCAATTTTAGGCAGTTTTTCTCATGATTTTAGCCTATAGAAGATGATACAGTCCACATTATACCAGAACGAAAATCATGAGAAAATGAACTGTTTTACTGGGCACATTCAGTAACCACTATCTTCATCCTCACAATATGGAGAAATACAAGAGAGCACTGAGCACCGAACAAAACAAAGAGATCAGCTCTTAATAGCACAGTGCTTTCTACTGTTGGCTAAACACAATGGCTCTACTGCATAAGCCTGAAGCTGTTGCATGCCTCAAGAGTCCCTGCAGAATACTTTCCAAATGTTGCTATCATACAATAATACTGGGAGGTTGCTACTGGCATTCCAATTTCCAGGGAGATCCTTAGAAAGCGGGTTCCTTGGGTAATTGCACATTTTGCAACCCCCAAAACCAGCACTGGTGTTTCACATTGACCGTGATGATTACAGCTAGGAGGTGAAAAACTGTAAAACTGCACACTATATACAGTACAGACCAAAAGTTTGGACACACCTTCTCATTCAACGATTTTTCTGTATTTTCATGACTATGAACATTGTAGAATCACACTGAAGGCATCAAAACTATGAATTAACACATGTGGAATTATACATTACACTTTACAAAAAAGTGTGAAACAACTGAAAATATGTCTTATATTCTAGGTTCTTCAAAGTAGCCACCTTTTGCTTTGATTACTGCTTTGCTCGCAGAAAAGGTGAACGGATGGACTCTACATGCCTGGTTCCCACCGTGAAGCATGGAGGAGGTGGTGTGATGGTGTGGGGGTGCTTTGCTGGTGACACTGTTGGGGATTTATTCAAAATTGAAGGCATACTGAACCAGCATGGCTACCACAGCATCTCGCAGCGGCATGCTATTCCATCCGGTTTGCATTTAGTTGGACCATCATTTATTTTTCAACAGTGCAATGACCCCAAACACACCTCCAGGCTGTGTAAGGGCTATTTGACCAAGAAGGAGAGTGTTGAGGTGCTACGCCAGATGACCTGGCCTCCACAGTCACCAGACCTGAACCCAATCGAGATGGTTTGGGGTGAGCTGGACTGCTCACTGCTTCAATTTTGAATAATCCCCAACAGTGTCACCAGCAAAGCACCCCCACACCATCACACCACCTCCTCCATGCTTCACGGCGGGAACTAGGCATGTAGAGTCCATCCGTTCACCTTTTCTGCATGCAAAGCAGTAATCAAAGCAAAAGGTGGCTACTTTGAAGAACCTAGAATATAAGACTTAGTTTCAGATGTTACACACTTTTTTGTAAAGTGTAATGTATAATTCTACATGTGTTAATTCATAGTTTTGATGCCTTCAGTGTGATTCTACAATTATCATAGTCATGAAAATACAGAAGAATCTTTGAATGAGAAGGTGTGTCCAAACTTTTGGTCTGTACTGTATATGGATTCAGTGTTAGCTGCAGAAGTCTGAACTTAGCTTTGGCTGTAAACCGAGAAGAGAACGTATTGTAACTCAAGAACAAACATGTGTGAAGATACACTTATAAAGTGAAACCTTTAAACAGCATAATTCTCTACGTAGACATAAAAATGAACTATTCTAATGGAGCTAAGACCTGTTACTATGATGAATACCACTTTGGGGCCTAAGGTGACACAACTCAAAGCTTAATTGTCACAAAATTTATTTAATGGTGCAATAAAATCAATAGCTCTTCAATTTCCTTGGAAATAAAACATTGGCTGATCTTCATTTCAGAATCTCATTGCGCTGCCAGTCGTAAATAACCCCGTCAAATATATTAAGTCATTTATAATGCACACTCAGTGAAGGATAAAAACCTTTGACCAAATCGTGGCATAGAAATTTAAAGCGAGAATAATTTATGACGGCCATATTCACCTGATTGAGTCCAGGTCACACTCTCCGCTCGTTCTCTCCTGTTCGATGTGTGGGTCGGTTTGACTTCATTTAAGATCGATCAATTGTAATTTGCCAACTCGGTTTCTTTCTGATAAGAAAACCATTGAAACACTTACTAATCCCACAAAGGTTGCTCAGCGCTCAGTATCCTGAACATGATTTAATGACATTGATTTTGTGTTTTTATTACAGCTCAAAAATGAAATACTTGGTGTTCTTGTTTCCATTGTAACTTGAATCGCATTATGCTGGAGACGATTTTACCAGGAAAATTAGACACGTTTTGGTGATAAACAGGAGGAACGGATTAACTTGAGCTGTACAGTTTATTTGCGAAGTGGTGTTCCAGCTATTTTGTTAGTACAGTTGTTTGCATGGGATTATACATGAGAATATATATTTTTCTAAGAGTTGTGTTTCCTAAGAAATTTAATCATAACAGTGAATTATTAGTGTAATATTATTTTTAATCATGAAAGACCTATTATTACATTGCACATTCACATGTCTTTAATGTAAAACCGAAGCCATGGGCCAACATTCTTGTTAGTATTAGAGCAATGTGTACCTACTAGTGATGAGCGAGTATACTCGTTGCTCAGGTTCTGGGCATGCTCGGGTGGTCTCCGAGTATTTGGAAGTGCTCGGAGATTTAGTTTCTGTTGCCGCAGTTGCATGATTTGTGACTGCTAGACAGCCGGAATACATGTGGGGATTGCCTGTTTGTTAGGGAATTCCCACATGTATTTAGGCTGCCAAAAAGCCACAAATCATGCAGCTACGGCAACAGAAAATAAATCTCTGAGCACTTCCAAATACTCTGAGATCACCCGAGCATGCTCAGAACCTGAGCAACGAGTATACTCGCTCATCACTAGTACCTACTAGTGATGAGCGAACGTGCTGGGATAACGTGCTATTCGAGCATGCCCGGCTGTTATCTGAGAATCTCGTATATTATGTTCTAGTCCCTGCGGCTGCATGATTTGCGTCTATTATACAACCTGAACACAAGTGGATTCCGTAACAAACAAGAAATCCTCCCATGTGTTGAGGCTATCTAACAGCATACTTTTGAATAACACCATTCATTTTATCATGTGATGCACTGGAAAGCGGGAAAAAAATTCCAAGTGCGTTGAAATTGCAAAAATATGCAATTTTACAGTTTTTTTTTACTTTCCATGTTCACTATATGGTAAAACTGACCTGGCAATATGATTCTCCAGGTCAGTACGATTACGCAGGTACCAAATATGTATAGATTTTTTAAGTGGTGAAAAAAATCTGGAAATGTGTAGAAAAAAAATAACCCTACTTGTGTCGCCATTTTCCGAGACCTGCTTTTTGGAATATGGCACTGTAACATGGCTTATTTTTTGTGCCCTGAGCTGACATTTTTACTGATATCAATTTGGGGTAGATACAATGGTTTGATCACCTTTATATTTTGATAGATTGGACTTTTACGAATGGACCGATGCCAAATATGTATATTTTCTTTAAATTGTTTTATTTTCAATAGGAGGATGATTTGAGTTTTGTCATGTTTTTTAAAACTTTTTTCAACTTTTTACTGTATTTAATAGTCTCCTTAAAGTACTTGAAGCTGCTACCATCTGATCGCTTGTACTCTACATAGCAGTTCTACAGCACTGCTATATATAGCTAAAGTCACAACCTCCTATGAATGCCAGCTACAGGCTGACTTTCATGGAAGAAATGTCATGACAAGCACAAAGGTTTTCGACAGACATTCGTCTGTCATAGCAACTCATCAGCGCCCCATGATTACGTCACGGGCACACCCATAGGGGTGTGGAATGACGTGCTCCCCACCTGCATGTGTTAAAGGCTGCTGAGATTAACAATGGTATTTAACAGGTTAAAAGCCATGGGGGGGAGCTCCGCTCCACCAGCAGATGTTAAAGGCGCATGATGGCTGATTAAATCAGCCATCATATGCCAGGAAAGATGCAGGCTCGGAAGCAGGAACACGACTTATTACGTAAATATACATTATATAACATGAAAGGGGTGAATATCAATCTTGCGCACACCAAGAAATTGAGACATTCAGAGAGGACGTAGTAGAATCATGCTAACATTTGCACCAAAGATAGCTGATAAGTACAGCCAACCGTCAATAAGACAGGACTGGAGCAATGGTAGGTATGATTACCAAACTAACCCCAAATTGATGTAAGATAAAAAAAAATTAAAGAATTATTTCAATTTCAGTCTTTCATGACTCCACCCAGGTTCGGACCACCAGAGGTGGACCTACAGCATTCCATGGAATTAAAGGTGAACATGGGAATAACCCTTTAAGGAATAACCATGTAAAATATTTGCTTGATTTTTAACACTTTTTCCTTTCGCAGCTTCTGCTTGTCACTAACACTCTTGATATCCATTAAGCATTCACTAAATATCTGTTGTTGAAATTCTTCATGTCTCCTTTTGATTTGCAATATTGAATTGGTAGTGTGTGCCGGGTACACTTTAACCTGTCTTCTTCTTTTTAGGTGAATACATTGAAAGAGCTGGGCACTGCATGCCATGTGATGCCTCGTGCGATAGGTGCACTGGTCCTGGTAGGCATAACTGCATTGGCTGCTCTATTACCAGGTAAGACCTTTTCATGAACTTTTATTAAAAAAAAAAGGTTACAAGGCTTTGTCCTTACAAGGTCTAATGCTGTTCTTGGCACTAAATATCATCTCTTATATGGAGTTGTATTACAGTCATCTGAATGTGACCTAAGACCTTTAAAATATTTCAATAAGGAATGTCATATGAGTTACATCAGATGATTTCCAGCAGCCTGGACTACTGAAAATGGCTTTAATGGATTATTTTTACTAACAACTTTCATGGAGAGCTATCTGGTTACTTGCAACCACAACTCCTATGGCGTAACTAGAGTCGAAAATTTGGACCTAGGCTCCCACCTGCATGTTGCATCAGATGTATGGGCCCTTGTAGCATTTCACATCCTGTGAAGACATACCTGTTTTTAACGCTGGTGGTTGTGGACCCACTGAACCACTTGCCTAGATTTACCCTAGAGGGCCATGATTAAGTGGCTACCTGGTCATCAGTAGTGCCTGTGATGATGAGGTAAGGCTTGGGCTGCAGGAAAGCCACCAGTTGCCACTCCAGGGCATTGACTGGGCCTGCAGCAGCTGACCCACGGGTCAAAGCAGGTATGCGAGGTACAGAGGGGTGAAACAGAAGTGTAGTCTGATGGTTCAGGGCAAGGCAGGCAGCACAGGTTCAGGGTACAAAACCGAGGTCAGTAGCAGAGAGAACAGACAGGAAGACAACACAAGTCGGGAATGTGGTGCCCCTGAGGATCCAGTCGCCACAGAGGTACTGCACCTAAGCCAGAGGTGTGGTACTCTGCTCTCGGGTAAGAAGGGGCACTGCCAGGTAGACACACACTAGCACTCAACACCTGACCTCTCCAGGCCAGGGAGGGACTAGGTAGAAGGTGTGGGTGGAGAAAGTAGAGAAGGGGCGGAGCTTAGTGAGTGGTCTGAGAGACCACAGTAAGTTAGTGACAGTTGGAGGAAAAGATAGAGAGAAGTTGGAGTTGGAGGGGGAAGTTGGTGCTGGGGACTGGAGAAGTGAGGAGCTCGTCCCTAGACCAGAGGACAGTAGAGAGAGAGAAGAAAGAGAAAGAAGCTTCAGTGAGAGAGAGGAAGAAGGGGTCCTAGGGGCACGGGAAGTGAGGATTCCACCCGTGGTGCCCGAATCCACGCCGAATGTAGTTGGGTGGAGGGACCAGGTTGCAGTAGGGAGCGGCCCCAGCCTAGTGGAGAAACTAAGGACTCAGCTAGCAAACCGGAGGCTGTGGTAACTGCATGTACTACAGCAACATTCGCACATATTCACTGAAAAGGCAGCCAGATAGGACCAAGTGGACCTACAGCACGCCACCCGACAAGGTCCAAGGGTGCTGGCTTGGGACTCTGTGTGTGAAACGCAGGGCAGTAAAGGCGGGAGCCAGCACAGGGATGCGGCCCAAAAAAGGAACACAAGAGGGGAGTCCTGGCAAAGTGTACCCCAAACTACCAGAGAACTGTCTGGACCACCTACCCGGAGGACACAGCACCCAGGCTGGGGATTGTAACCAAGAACTGTAAGTAAACTAAAAAGATTGCACCCTGCTGAGTCCTCAGAATTATTTACTGCGTCATCTGCCCTGCACCACAACCACCACCATCATCTTTAACACCATAACTGCCCTGGGGCTTAGCCCTACCCGTGGAGAGCAGTAACAACTTTGCTGCATCACCAACTGCCCCAGTGGAACTGAACTGCAGTGTCGGCCATCTCATTGGGTGGCATCACAAACTATTCCCCTATCCCCTATAACTTTAATGTTTACATCTTCATAATTTTTATTGGACGCCCAGGGCCACGGACAGGGTCACTGTTGCTGTGACCTTCCCCTTTAAAGAACCGTCCAGCCCAGTACCAAGTACCCTACGGCCCTTGGAGGTGCTGCAGGTCAGTAGTGGGAGATATGAACAACAGAACAACTTGGCAGGAACTAGATGCAAACAGCAATCTGGAACCTAAGCTCAGGTAAAGGTGAGGAGGGTGGCTCTGCCTAATATAGCACCTGCCGAATGGTGACTGGCTGTGGAATCCAAACTTTACAGGGCACATCATGGTTAAATTCCTGCAGGATCTGGCCCTGCCCCCCTATAGGCATATATAGACATCAGGAATATGCGGCAAAGTTGAAATTGCTGCATGGACTCAGTGCAGTGGCCAGGCAGAGTGGCAAACACAGTAAGTAGCACGGCGGCAGGAACACATGTGTGTTACTGCCATAATAGTGTTTATCCTCCTATGTAATAATCTTTCCCATGCTGTAATAATGTTCTCAATCCTGGTCCCTTCTTGTAATGATGTCCCCCATCCTGGCCCCTTCCTGAAATAATGTCTCCCATCCTGATATAATAGTCCCCATCCATGTATAACGTACTCCATCTTTCTAGTAACAATGTCCCTCTTGTGTGTCTTTTCTCCAACAAGTATATATATAAAAAAATGATTCTTCTTATCTTTCTCCACTCCTCTGTATCCTCTTACCTCTTCTACGCCCTCTTCTATAGCCAGCGCAGGAGCCGGCAAATGACTTCAGCGTATAAGTGAAGGACAGCGCATGTCATCACTGTCATGCGCCGCCCATGTCTAGGACGTCAATGTCAGATGCTGGCCTCTGATTGGCCAGCAGTGCATATTGCAGTGCAGCGACCTGGCAGGTCTCTGCGTCACAATTTATTTCAGCTGAATGTGCATCCTCTGATGCAGTTCCAGCTGAAATAGCTGAGGGTGTCAATGGTCCCTCTTTCCGCACGCACCCAATCGTGATCACATCCTCTGCAACTGTGATTTTTACCCCCCTGCATCCATTTATTAAAATTAATGGCAGTTACAGAACCTGAAACGTTCTGCTCTTGTTGAAGAACTGTTACCAAATTGATGGCCACATGCGATCCTGATGATGGTTCATGAACCATTCTAACATGTTAAAAAAAAACATGAAAATATGAAACAATTTTATATGAAATGTTAAAAAATAATCAGAAAACCCATTGAAGGACCTTTGAAATTTTCAGGGCTCTGGAACTACGTATATATGTCACAGTGACGTTTCATATTCTGTCAGCCTTCGTAGATCAAAACCTCTATTTGTAGAGGTAAAACACATGACTAGTGTTGAGCGATATTGCTCGATATCTAAAAATATCGTATCGAAATTGTATCGCCGATAGCACTAAATATCGTCGATATCCGATTTCGATACCGGAAGTCCAATGTAAGTCTATGGGAACAAAATATCGCAACTAAAAAAAACCTTTATTTCCTTGTAAACACTAAATATACACACATAGAATACATATATATATATATACATGTCATTGTGACATATATATACATATATGTATAGTTTATACACTTCTACATAGTAAAATATCCTTTGATTCAATTGCCGGGTAAAGCCGGCTTCTGTGAAAAGACAGAAGCACCCGACATGAAATGACACTTGGTGTACATAGGGTTAACCATGTCTTTTCATGTCGTTTGCAATCTGATTTGCACAAACAATTACATCAGTCTATGTGTGCAAAATTTCACACCTGTAGGGGTTAATTAAAGGTGTAAATTCGTTGTAAAAAAAACGGACTTTTTTGCTACGAATTTACACCTTTAATTAACCCCTACAGGTGTGAAATTTTGCACACTTACACTCATGTAATTGTTTGTGCAAATCAGATATCAAACTACATGAAAAGACATGGTTAACTCTATGTAAACCAAGTGTCATTTCATGTCGGGTTCTGCATTTTCACAAAAGCCGGCAATTGAATTAGCGGCTATTATACTATGTAGAAGTGTATGAACTATAAATATAAATATATATATATGTGTCACAAATTCAATGACATGTATATATATATATGAGGTGTAAAATTGCTGAAAAAAAATGCGTGGGCTCCCGCCCTATTTTCGCAACCAGACAGACAAAGCCAGTGAGTGGGGGCAGATAATAATAGCCCAGAGAGGGACCATTATTTTTGGCCCCCCCCGGCTACTAACATCTGCCCCAGACACACCAGAAAGGGCAAATCTCTTAGATTTGCCCTTTCTGGCACTTTGCCCGTCTATTCCCATTGCCCTGTAGCGGTGGCAAATGGGTTAATAAGGGGTTAAAATGACCTTGCAATTGAAAGGTCACTTTAAGCCAGGTTAATAATTGAGAGCTGTCAATCAGACAACTATCAATTATTAATCCTATTGTATGAAAGAAAAATCAAACACACACACTTTAATAAAAAAGAAGTTTAATGAAATAATCACACAGTTTTTGACCATATTTTATTTACCTGCTAAAACCATTTCCTGTAATAAAAATAAAATAATAAAGCAAAATTATTCTTACCAATCCGATGTACAGTCAGGTCCCACGGTGTAATCCATCAGAAAGGGTTAATGTTTACTGCAGGGACCGCAGCTAATGCTGCAGCCTCACAGTAAACCCCCAAATGAATGAGTTCCTCTCCTGGCTGACAGGAGAGGAAGTGGAAAGCTTAATTGATTGCTTTCCACTTTCACTTCAGGTCAGCCAGGGACACAATCAGTGACGTCAGAGGAAACTGGTTAACAAAAATAGGGGATCCCCTAAAAAAAAAATGGCGTGGGGTCCCCCCTATTTTTGTTAACCAGCCAGATGAAGCAGACCGCTGAGGCCTGGATTTTCAGGCTGTTAAGGAGCCAAGATCCATGGACCTTGCCAGCCTGATAATACCAGGCCACAGCAGTCTGCATATCTTGGCTGATTAACAAAAATAGGGGATCCCCTCGAAAAAAATTGGCGTGGGGTCCCCCCTATTTTTGTTAACCAGCCAGATGAAGCAGACCGCTGAGGCCTGGTTTTTCAGGCTGGTAAGGATCCAATATCCATGGACCTTGCAAGCCTGATAATACCAGGCCACAGCAGTCTGCTTAGCTTGGCTGGTTAACAAAAATAGGGGATCCCCTCGAAAAAAAAACGGCGTAGGGGTCCCCCTATTTTTGTTAACCAGCCAAGTAAAATGCAGACTGCTGCGGCCTGGTATTAAAAGACTGTCAAGGCCCATGGATTTTGGCCCTCAACAGCCTGATAATACCAGGCTACAGCAGCCCCACATTTGGCGCATCAAAAGATGTGCCAATTGTGGCACTTTACCCGGCTCTTCCCACTTGCCCTGTAGCGGTGGCAAGCGGGGTAATAAGGGGTTAATGTCACCGTTGATTGCACGGTGACAATAAGCCCGGTTAATAATGGAGAGGTTTCAATAAGACACCGATCCATTATTAATCCCAAAGTTATTAAATGCATAAAAAAAAGACAAAGCAAGAAAAAAGTCTTTTAATGAAATAAAAGAGACAACACAGTTTTCATTTCTTTTATTACTCTCTCATTCCTGTGACGCCATCGATCTCCTGTAAAAAAAGAAAAAAAACAAACCAACAGTATACCACCTGTCCGACGCAGTCCATAGTAACGACTGTCCCACGGCGATCCAGCTCTGCTACATCGCAATGACAGGCAGAGCCTGTCATCAGGACGCAGCACAGCTGATTACCTGCTTCCCCGGCGGTGACGTCATCGGACTGACTGCTTTACGGCCGGGATTACCCAGCAGTCACTGCAGTTATCGCGAGAAATTGCATGTGACCGCCGGGGAGAAGAGGATGGCGGCCATGAAGCAGTCCAGGACGTGACCGCCGGAGATCTTCTGCCAGGTAAGTGCCGCTGACTCCTGACAGACCCGACCGACGGACACTGACAGTGACAGACCCGACCGACGGACACAGACAGTGACAGTGACAAATCCAATTCCGGTATTCGATAAGACGAAAATATCGAAACGAATTATCGAAAGGCCGATAGAGCTAATATCGGCCGATATCCGATATTTGCATTATCGTATCGCTCAACACTACACATGACATACTGTATGCATATTTGATTTGTTTGGTGAAATAATCCCTTCATTGAGTGACTGCACATTTGGAACGTTTTTCAATTTAGACTTTGTAGATAGAGGCCGCGAAGTCTAAAGTACCGTAGGTTTAAGGTTAAGGGGCCCCATGGAAAAATAGTTCTTCCATCATTTTAACACAGTTCAATGTGATTTTCTTTGCCAACTTAAACTTTGAGAATTTCTTCTCATAATCTGAAGAAAAATAAAAAAGAAACCAATTTTATAAATCCAATTATAGCCAACATATCACCTTATTTCTTCCCAATGATTCACCTTTACCCTCAGCAGTCAGCACACATCAAAGTGACACTAGTCAAAGTATGTTTAGCCTACAAATGACCACAAGTCTTTAAATACCACAAAGACCTGATAATTTAGAATTGTCAGAATATCACTTTAGTTCCTGCCTTTGAATGTTTCATTTAACATAGGTGCTCATGAAAGGTTTAAGTGTGCCAATTACAGTAAGTTTAACGGAAAATCATCTTTAGTTATATGTGTATTTAAATAAAACTTCTGAAACTTTTGAATTAACATATTTCATATATTCAGTTCAGAATGGATGAAAATATGTTTTCAAATTGTTCAACAAAGGTGAATAAAAATACGTTTCTGATTTTTTTTATTTACTATAGGGGACATCCCACATTGCATTTCAAATGGTGATACTGTACATATTGTTGTGCAACTCTAGCCTTGTTCATTCACAAGAATCAGCACTGAATTACCCTAGCATTATTCTGAGAACTCTCTGTTGTGATGAATGATGTATGATATATATATGTATATTTATACTATTTATATATATATATATATTTATATATATAAACACATATGTGCATATATATATACATATATATATATGTATATATAGCATTTTCATACATGTCTCTCCTTTATATCTAGACGAACCACTTAAAAATAAACAATTTTATATTGTAGGAATATGTAGGCATACTTTTATTCACTAATGCTGATAATAAGATTGTATATCAACAGGTAAAAGGTCAAATAACACTATTGTTTTCGGGATATTTTCAGTTCCTGTCCACTGATTACGCCAATTCTTCCCCATTGTATTGCTTTCTATTCCTTTCTCTCCAATGTGCCCCCTTTTGCTCTAAATGTCATGGCTCATTGGACAGGCATAGTGCTGGAGGCATCTCTGGCTGAGGGTCCCTTCCTCACACTGAACCGGTATTGACTAAAAGATGATGTTACCTCAAAGCCATTGAGAGAGCATTGTGAAACAAGCTGGTGGTCTTTGTCTTTTTGTAAGTATGGAGAAGTTCATCCCACTCCATCACCATCACAAATATACAGTCTATTCACTAGAGTGACAGTTCTTCAGAGGTACTCAGCCAAGTTTCAGATATCTTTTCTAGAAATTCTATAGTTTGCTGAGAGACCTGTTACTTATACAACAATACTTACATCACAAAGTCACAATTTCATTTAAAGTTCGGATTTTATAAAACAGATTGCAAAAGGCTATAGTATACACATTGTAATACCACAACTTAGCTTGAAAAGTATGCTCTATTTTCTAGCTATATGTGTGTACATGCGTACATAATATATCACCAGAAATGGAGATAAAGCTGTAATGAGGACTATAACGAGACCTTCTACAGAGTACATACAATCTCCTTCCAGATAACTGTTGTTATATATTTGAACCCACTTAATCAATTGGAGACCCTTCTACACTGGGCGATAGTCCGTTAGAGTCTAGCACTAATGACTAGAGATGAGCGAACTTGTTAGGAAAAAGTTAGTCAATCTCAAATTCGGCATGAATGTAGCACATTCGGATTCATGTTCAGTTTCTCAAGCATCTTTCCTCAAAGCGGTCACAGTTCAGTAAATGATTGCGTTTCCATTAATGCTTTCGTTAGGACTTTGCCTAACATAGTGGTGCTGTATGATGAGCGTTGGGGAGGTGTTTTATGAGGGAAGGGGTGTGCATAGGTCAGTTGAGCGGTGGAGTGTAATTTTTATTCTTTAATAACAATGTGTGTACATTGCGGCAGCCAATCAGGGTGCAGAAACCATTCACAAAGTCATGACACAAGGTCTTCTGTAATTGGCTGGCGAAGTCACATGTCCCTGTCCATATAAAAAGCAGACATCTTTTTTGCTGGTGCCATTTTCTCAGTGTCGCAGTGCTGAGAAGGCGCTCCTGCTAGTGCTGCTGCTTAAAGTGAGCTAGATATGATCCTGTCCTGTGTGAAATCGACCTTCCAACATCTAACCAGATTGTGCTAATACTGTGTTGCAGTCTCAGGAGGCCCCATTTACTAATCAAAATCATTTGAGCTAAAACTGTGCTGCAGTGAGGAATCAGAAGGCCACATTTCCTCTTAACAATTGTTAAGCCTAATACAGGGGTTCAGGCAGGAAGCCCTATTTGCTAATCCAAATCACTTGCGATAAAACTGTGCTGCAGTGAGGAATCAGTAGTAGAGAAAAGCGAACCTTTCAAGGTTCGGTTTGGATTCGGCAAACGGACCTATGTTCGACGAACAGTTAGTCGAACGTATCCGAACCTCATTGAATTCAATGAGAAGCAATGCAAACACATAGAAAACACCTTCAGGTGGGCAAAAAGCTACCCAAAAAGTTCAAATTAGAGGCAGACACCAGGAAAAGTGGCATCAATTGACACACAGTACAAATTTGATAATGGCACAGCAGCAGTCAGCCATGGGCTATGCATGAGGTATCAGGGTGTGGGCCAGAATTTATAGCTTTGAATTCAAATCTAAATTAAGACGAGGTGTGTGAGGGACTGGTGTAAGCCTCCTGTGCTGGAAGCCCTGATACCCCATGCAATAGCTTAAATGTGATTTTTGATCAGCCACACTCAGGTGGCACAAATATTAGCTTGGTATACTACACATGTTATAAATGTTAAGGACAGTAATACAGGTAGTTGACTGATTGTAATTTCAGGCCTTCCTGTCTATGAGCCCTATTGCTACAGGCAACACACATGAAGCAGACCCAACTTGGAGTACAAAATTTATTGACACACACAACTAAAGTGTCATCAATTTCCCACAATAGAAATATTACAGTTGTGCAGCTTTTTTTAAAACTTCAGTTACTATACGGTCTACCTGACTCCCTTTCTTTGGTAGCTGCACAGTAGTATTATTATTATTTATTTTTATAGCGCCATTTACGTGAAAAGGGGTATACATAATAAAAACAAGTACAATAATCTTAACCCCTTAGTGACGGAGCAAATTTGCAGTTTAATGACCGTGCCAATTTTTACAATTCTGACCACTGTCAGTTTATGAGGTTATAACTCTGGAACGCTTTAACGAATCCAGCTGATTCTGAGTTTGCTTTTTCATGACATATTGTACTTCACGTTAGTGGTAAAAAAATTTCAATATGACTTGCGTTTATTTATGAAAAAAAATGGAAATATGGCAAAAATTTAGAAAATTTAGCAATTTTCAAATTTTACATTTTTATGCCCTTAAATCAGAGAGATATGTCACACAAATTTCTTAATAAATAATATTTCCCACATGTCTACTTTACATCAGCACAATTTTGGAAACCAAATTTTTTTTGTTACGAAGTTATAAGGGTTAAAAGTTGACCAGCGATTTCTTATTTTTACAACACCATTTTTTTTTAGGCACCACATCACATTTGAAGTCACTTTGAGGGGTCTATATGATAGAAAATATCCAAAAGTGACACCATTCTAAAAACTGCACCCCTCAAGGTGCTCAAAACCACATTCAAGAAGTTTATTAACCCTTTACGTGCTTCACAGGAACTGAAGCAATGTGGAAGGAAAAAATTAACATTTAACTTTTTTTGAAAAACATTTACTTCAGAACCAATTTTTTTTATTTTCACAAGTATTAAAAGAGAAAATGAACCACAAAATTTATTGTCCAATTTCTCCTATATACGCTGATACCCCATATGTGGGGGTAAATCACTTTTTGGGTGCACGGCTGAGGTCGCAAGGGAAGGAGCGCCGTTTGACTTTTTCAACACAGAATTGGCTGGACGCCATGTCGCGTTTGGAGAGCCCTGATGTGCCTAAACAGTGGAAACCCACAACAAATGACCCCATTTTGGAAACTAGACCCCCCTAAGGAACTTATCTAGATGTGTGGTGAGCACTTTGAACCTCCTAGTGCTTCACAGAAGTTTATAACGTAGAACCGTGAAAATAAAAAAAATCATTTTTTTACTCAAAAATGATTTTTTAGCCAGCTATTTTTTATTTTCCCAAGGGTAACAGGAGAAATTAGAACCCAAAAATTGGTGTGCAATTTGTCCTGAGTACACTGATACCCCATATGTTGGGGTAAACCACTGTTTGGGCGCACAACAGCAGGGCTCGGAAGGGAGGGAGCACCATTTGACATTTTGAACTCTATGTCGTGTTTGGAGACCCCCTGATGTGCCTAGATAGTGGAAACCCCTCAATCCTAGCTCCAACCCTAACCCCAACACACCCCTAAGCCTAATCCCAACCCTAACCCTAATCCTAACCCTAATCCCAACCCTAATTCCAACCCTAATTGTAACCCTAACCCTAATTGTAACTCTAACCCTAATTGTAACCCTAACCCTAACCCTAATGGAAAAATGAAAATAAATATATTTTCTTTATTTTATTATATGTCTCTAACTAAGGGGATGATAAAGGGGAGGTTTATTTACTTTTTTCTATTTTGATCACTGTGATAGCGTTTATCACAGTGATCAAAATGTTCCTGCACAGAATGAATGAATCTGCCGGCCGGAAGATTTGGAGGAAGAAGACCGGGAGCTGCAGGAGCCATGGGAGGACGTGGTGGACACCGAGAGGTACCAGGAGGGGGATCGGGGGACCCTATTTCTCTCCCCTGAGGACCCGAATTATGTCTGGTAGCTGAGACCCTGGCGAAAAGCCGACTCGGTGGGCACACTGTGCATGCGCCCGCCATTTTCTTTGCAGGGAGATGATGCGGGGAGCTGAGGGAACAATGGGAGAATTGCGGGACACAGGGAGGTACGGGGGACAGATCAGGGGTCCCTGGGACCCTATTTCTCTCCCCTCTAATGTGCGATCACATCAGAGGAGAGAGAAATTTAATGGGGAATCGCTGTTTTTTTTTGCGGTCGCCGTTATATGGTTAATAATGATGATCGCAAAAGCGGGGTAGGTAAAAACCGACCCGAATCATGTTCTCTGGGGTCTCGGCTACCCCCGGTAGCCAAGACACCGGAGAAAATCCGACTCTGGGGGGCGCTATATACTTTTAAGTACCCTTAACTACCGCCATTAAAAGGCTTATCGGCGGTCGTTAAGGGGTTAAACAATACAAATCACCAACTTCTACTGGAGGAGAGAGGACCCTGTCTGAAAGGGATCAGTCTACAAAGGCTGGATGAGGATACAGTAGGTGAGGGTAGAGCTGCTTGTGCAGCGGTATGGTGGAGCGATGATTAGTGTAGGTTGTAGGCTTGTCGGAAGAGATATTGTTCAGGTTCCGTTTGAAGGTTCCTATGGTAGGCGAGAGTATGATATGTTGGGGTACACAGTTCCAGAGTAGAGGGTATCTACGGGAGAAATCTAGTATGTGATTGTGGGAAGAGGAGATAAAATGGGAATAGAGAAGGAGCTCTTGTGACGATTAGAGGTTGCGTGTTGGTAAGTACCAGGAGACTAGGTCACAGATGTATAGAGGAGATAGTTTTTGGATCACTTTGTATGCCAAACTCAGGGTTTTGAACAGCAGTTTCCAGGCAGTGGGGAGCCAATACAGGGATCGACAGAGGGGAGAAGCTGGGGAATAGCAGGGTGACAGGTGAATTTGTCAGGCCGCAGAGTTTAGGATAGATTGAATGGGTGCAATAGTGTTAGAAGGGAGGCCACAGAGCAGGAGGTTGCAGTAATCGCGGTGGTAGATGATGAGGGCATGCACTAGTGTTTTTGTAGATTCATGATTGAGGAATATGTGAATTCGGGAGATATTTTTGAGTTGGAGTCGGCAGGAAGGGGAAAGGGCTTGGATCTCAGATTTGAAGTAGATCAGAGTCAAGCCATTGATTTTGATGGATAGGTCAGGTGGGGGATTGAATGAGATTGTGGAAAGATGATGAATTCAGTTTTATCCATGTTAAGTTTTAGAAATCTAGCAAAGAAGAAAGATGATAAAGAGGACTGACATTGTGAGATTTTGGTTAGTAAATAGGTAATATCAGTTCCAGAAAGGTAGATCTGTGTGTCATCAGCATAGAGGTGATACTGAAAGCCATGAGACTCCATGAGCTGTCCCATGGGTCCTGAACCTTGGGGGACACTGACACATAGGGGGCGATACGAGGAGGTGGTGGGTGAGTGGGAGACACTGAATGTACTGTCTGTTAGGTATGAGGAGATCCAACATAGGGCCAAGTCTGCAATGCCAAGAGATGAGAGTCAGTAGTAAGAGGGAATGGTCCACTGTGTTGCAGATGACAGGTCCAGGAGGAGGAGGACAAAGTAGTGTTACTTGGATGGGACGAAGAGACAATTAAAAGTACGGAATAGCTGTTTAGTGTTATGAGACAGGGATGATGTGAGAGCTGAGAAGTAGGTTTGTTTCGCTGCAGTGAGTAATTGCACAGCATTTTGACTTCTGTTACTGGACGGACTACTCAACTCCCTTTCTTTGGCAGCCGCACAGTGGTATGCCTTGTAAATGAGGGCCAGAATGGGCTCCAGTGGATGGCAGGCTCGCATCAAGTGACCTCTCCTCATCTTCCTCCACCTTACCATCACACACACTGCAATCCTCATAAGTGGCACCCCAATTACCCTAATTTCCCCTGCATCACAACTCTCTAACCGCGCAACTGACTGTGAAGAACCACAGATGGGCGAATCTTCAGAGCTGTTTGCACATTGTATTCCATGAACATCAGAGGTCTGCTCCAAAGATTGACAGACTCAAGAGAAGGAAAGCATCTGCACCTATAGGCAAATTTTTTTGCAGTTGGATCCGGGGCTGGTCGAAGTAGGGTCTGAGCAGAATCCAGACCCTTGTCACCAGACGTTAACCCCCGGGGGTGAAGGTGATCCAGATGAAACTTCAATACCTGAGGCGCATGCGGATTGTACTGTACTTTCAGGGCAGGAAGAAAACAGAAAGGATGATGATTAGGTTGTAGATCCCACTTGGGGGTGAACCCAGAGGCACGCAGCTGATTAGCTCATCAGATGAGGTGGAGGAGGAGGAAGATGAGTAAGTTACGTAGCGGCTTCACACACATACAGTGAGTGATGAAAGCACGACAAGCACTGCATCCTCAGTCACAACTATGGCTGTGGCAAGCAGCAGTCGCTGGTCTGAAGTTCGCAGGGGCTGCAAGGGTTGGCTAGCCCTTTTTTGAGACCACAAAGGATGACCCAACTTAAGTTATCTGCCAACTTTATAAAAACCGACTGAGTAGAGTAAAAAAATCCAATAATTTGCCTATTATATTCATGAACCGAAACATGTGCAATCAACATGAGTTGGTCTGGAAATCTCATTGCCTTAAAATGCAGACTAGCAAGCCTCGTCAACCATCGGCCGCCCCATTAACCACATCTATTACTTCTTTCTCCTCCATCAACGTGGCAAGTGTTCATGCACAGTTCTCAGTCCCCAGAACCTCTACTTGTTTACCCACTACAGTCGTGGTGAGTGAGAGTCTGTCAGCTGTTATTGAAGTGGACATGCCTGCTGATTTTGTTGCGGTCACGCGGGCCGGGAGTACTCGGTAGCCTGGCAGGCAGTCTTTTGGAGATATCATGGTGGCAATTGCCCAGTGCATGGCCCAAACCGGGCAAATGAAGGGGGAGTATTTGCAGGGGATAATAGTTTATGGTTGTATCGTGACGCCAGCTGAGGTGTCTGCCAGGGATGGCCAGCGCTGCCAGTTGGGTCACTCTCCTCAGCAAGAGCATGCCCATGGGGTGATGATGGGGGTTGTAAGGAGCAGTGTAGCAGAATGAAGCAAGGAGGCGAAGGAATTAAGTCTTTACCTTTACTGATGGTAAATGCAGGTTGAATCCAGGGGTTCTGATCACTAGGTCAAGGGTCTGGCAAGTCTACATGCAGCTGGAGTCCACTCCACTAAGTGGGTATAATGAGCCTTCCTTTGTATGCTCATCTGTCTGAAGATTCAACAGCTTATGAGGTGATCTGTAATCCTTGCTTGTCTATTCTGCAGCAGCTCCAGACTGCCTACATTGCGAATTCTTTGCAAGCTGTTCTCTTGTCCCAGCTCTGACCTCTCTATAATTTGTGGCTTCTAGTGTTGCAAAGGGGTGACCTAAGGACCTGCAGTCCCTCAGTCTCCAGATTCTGCTCCCAGCCTCTGTAATCGCTGGTCGCCCAGGAGTCAGGTCTCCTGTTCTCTTTGAAAAATCCTAGGGTGAGATTTCCATAGCTCCAACCCCCTGACCCTCCATGTCCTCTCTCTTCCCTTCCCTTCCTCCACACTACTGTAGCATCCCTCCTTACTCCTCTCCCAGCCAGAAGAGGCAGCCACTCTACATACTAGGGGCTTGTGCTCCCCTTCTTGTCAGGGATGGGCGTGTGTGGATGCATGGTTTACTTAGTGTAGGGAGCTCTAGCTACTTCCAGACATGATACCACCACCGGTTAGAGAGGTGATAGTATTGTGGCAGCCAGACCGCTGGGGCGCCACATTTTTAACCAATTTCAGACACTTAGCACATCGGATCTTTCTCAATCCACAGCCTGCACCTCACTCACAGTCCAGCAGTTTGTCATGTTCACCCTACTCCACCCTCACTCAGCAGAGCAGCCAGCCCTTGTTCGGGAAGTTGTGGTCACGTAAAAGATTGTTTCCTCATACACATGGCAAAGCTAAGAGCTTGAACTTCACCATCTTCAATCTACTAATAATAATAACCTTTATTTTTATAGCACAAACAAATTCCACAGAGCTTTACAAGTCAGCAGTTCATATAAAACAGTCATAAGTTACAAAGTTAACAATAATTCAATAATTAAAGCAAAAATAATGTCGTCCCTGCTCGTAAGAGCTTACAATCTACAATGAGGTGGTGCTGACGCAAAGTACAGGTGCTTATTTACAATGATGGTCCAGCCATCTTGAGGAAATGGGGGTACATAAAGGCTGCATGAAGTAGTCAGCAGTCAATAGTTTTAGTGCTTTTGGGCACAGTTGAGTTTGATGGTGAATTATGTTCAGAGAAGTAGAGAATGGGCTATATAAAATCGACTTTAATTAGGGAACGTGAAAGGCTGCCTTAAACATTTGTGTTTTTAGGGAGTGCGTAAAAATGTGTAAGTTGTGGTTAGTCCTAATTTCTAGGGGTAGAAAGGGGAAGAGGTGAGTTCTATAGGTAGGAGATTAAACAGAGCCGAACAAAGACCAGGTCAGGGGTGTTACCATCTTTGTGTGTCTTACAGGTTGAAAGGTGTGAGAGGCCAAGAGAAGTGGGTAGAGATAGAAGCTGAGATGCAGTTTTGGAGGTGGGGCTGTTGAAGTCTCCCAGGATAATTGATGGCAATTCTGAGGACATCCAGTGTGGCAGCAAGGCAGAAAAGTGGTCAAGGAAGTGGGTGGGTGAGCCTGGGAAACAGTATCTGACTGCTACTCTGAGGGAGAGGGGATGGAAGACTCTGATGGCGTGGCCCTCAAAAGACGAATGGCATCCAATCGCTCTGTATTTAATTATTTAAAAAACAAAGGATTGATAGTGGCAGAGAGTAGTGTGAGGTTATCGTGGAGTTAGAAATAGCAATATTTTAGAAATAAAACATAACTTTTAATAGCATTAAACGTAAAAATAGTGCCACCATTAAAAAGATAAAGAAGTGTAGGAATTAACTACTAGAAGTCTGAAGGTTTGTCTTTCCTGTTGATAAAAAGTTTACGTGAATGATGTGGAACAGGACAGGGAGTGGAAAGGACCCACGTTTGTTATGCACCTAGCATGCTATTAACTAAGAACCTTAGACAAGTCAGTCCCTTGATGAGTTGCTTGGACTAAACGGGTTGGGTCACCCAAGAAGGGAGAGTGCAGGGCCTCCAACATAGGATTAGCTGTAGACTGCCCTAGTCAGACTGGGCAGACTAGGCAAAAAGTTTTTAGTGTGCTGCATTGATATCATGTTATTGCAGTCTGTGACATCTTTGTCGTGGATTCTGTTCCTGCTGTTGCTACTGCTACTGATGTTACGAACAATTTTATGAAATGTGGAGACTCCAAGTTGAGTCTCCATCTAGTGGGATACCTGTAGTGGAAGAGGTGTCAGATTTCCATTATACTATTTCTACACTGGGGAAATTGATTACAGGTCCTTCTCAAAAAATTAGCATATAGTGCTAAATTTCATTATTTTCCATAATGTAATGATTACAATTAAACTTTCATATATTTTAGATTCATTACACACCAACTGAAATTTGTCAGGTCTTTTATTGTTTTAATACTGATGATTTTGGCATACAACTCCTGATAACCCAAAAAACCTGTCTCAAAAAATTAGCATATCAAGAAAAGGTTCTCTAAACGACCTATTACCCTAATCTTCTGAATCAACTAATTAACTCTAAACACATGCAAAAGATTCCTGAGGCTTTTAAAAACTCCCTGCCTGGTTCATTACTCAAAACCCCCATCATGGGTAAGACTAGCGACCTGACTGATGTCAAGAAGGCCATCATTGACACCCTCAAGCAAGAGGGTAAGACCAGAAAGAAATTTCTCAACAAATAGGCTGTTCCCAGAGTGCTGTATCAAGGCACCTCAATGGGAAGTCTGTTGGAAGGAAACAATGTGGCAGAAAACGCTGTACAACGAGAAGAGGTGACCGGACCCTGAGGAAGATTGTGGAGAAGGACCGATTCCAGACCTTGGGGGACCTGAGGAAGCAGTGGACTGAGTCTGGTGTAGAAACATCCAGAGCCACCGTGCACAGGCGTGTGCAGGAAATGGGCTACAGGTGCCGCATTCCCCAGGTAAAGCCACTTTTGAACCATAAACAGCGGCAGAAGCGCCTGACCTGGGCTACAGAGAAGCAGCACTGGACTGTTGCTAAGTGGTCCCAAGTGCTTTTTTCTGATGAAAGCAAATTTTGCATGTCATTCGGAAATCAAGGTGCCAGAGTCTGGAGGAAGACTGGGGAGAAGGAAATGCCAAAATGCCTGAAGTCCAGTGTCAAGTACCCACAGTCAGTGATGGTGTGGGGTGCCATGTCAGCTGCTGGTGTTGGTCCACTGTGTTTCATCAAGGGCAGGGTCAATGCAGCTAGCTATCAGGAGATTTTGGAGCACTTCATGCTTCCATCGGCTGAAATGCTTTATGGAGATGAAGATTTCATTTTTCAGCACGACCTGGCACCTGCTCACAGTGCCAAAACCACTGGTAAATGGTTTACTGACCGTGGTATTACTGTGCTCAATTGGCCTGCCAACTCTCCTGACCTGAACCCCATAGAGAATCTGTGGGATATTGTGAAGAGAAAGTTGAGAGACGCAAGACCCAACACTCTGGATGAGCTTAAGGCCGCTATCGAAGCATCCTGGGCCTCCATAACACCTCAGCAGTGTCACAGGCTGATTGCCTCCATGCCACGGCGCATTGAAGCAGTCATTTCTGCAAAAGGATTCCCGACCAAGTATTGAGTGCATAACTGAACTTTATTATTTGATGTTTTTTTTGTTTGTTTTTAAAAAACACTTTTATTTTATTGGACGGTTGAAATATGTTAATTTTTTGAGACAGGTTTTTTGGGTTATCAGGAGTTATATGCCAAAATCATCAGTATTAAAACAATAAAAGACCTGACAAATTTCAGTTGGTGTGTAATGAATCTAAAATATATGAAAGTTTAATTGTAATCATTACATTATGGAAAATAATGAAATTTAGCACTATATGCTAATTTTTTGAGAAGGACCTGTATATCTATAACGAGCTGTGGAATTAATGGAGCTATTTAAGTGAGTAAAATAAATAAATAAAATAAATTGATGCCACTTTAGTGGTGTCTGCCCCTAATGTTTGAAAATGTTTGGACTTCAAGTTGGGTCTCCTTCATGTGTCTTGACTGAATTTGGCAGGGTTTTCAGACCACCATACCTACACCTGTCACTCATCAACCTGTTACTGATCAAGGTTTAAGCTAGAAATGCTGGTCCAATCCTGTCTCACAGGCCATGTCCCATGCTGAAATGTGACCTGCTGGCTGGACCACACAATTAGCACAAAGGAATTATATACTGAAATGTAGCCTGCTTTCTGGAGCACGCTATTAGTCCAAACAATTTAAATTCAGAAATGTGGACTTCTAGCTGGAGAAAAACTAGTAGCACAAAATATTTATATAGTTAAATGTCGACTTGTTTCAGGAACATGTTATTAACACAAATAATTTGTCTTTTCAAATGTGGACTCATGCATGGCCAAAAATATTACCAGCCGAAATATTTTTCTGGAGAAGTGTGGCTTTAGTTCTGGACCACAGTATTACCACAAAGAATTTATATTTTCAAATGTGGACTCCTACCTAGGCCAAATTATTACCAGCACAACATATTATTCTGCCAAAATGTGGCATTGGTTCTGGACAACGGTATTAATATAAAGAATTTATATTTTCAAATGTAGAGTTCTTTTCATAAATAAACACACGTTATATCGAAGAAATTTTACTACTAACATGAAGTACAATATGTCACGAGAAAACATTCTCATAATTGCCAAGATCCGTTGAAGCGTTCCAGAGTTATAACCTCATAAAGGGACAGTGGTCAGAATTTTTAAAATTGGCCCGGTCATTAATGTGCAAACCACACTTGGGGGTTAAGGGGTTAAAGCTGTGAGGTGCTCCATACTTTGTATGTCCTGTATCCGGAAATACAACTCGTTGAGTAACAGAGAATAAGCCAGCCTCCATTTCCTTGCTATTAAACATCTTGCGGCTGTGGTCAGATGTAAAAGAATCAGCTGAGTCCTACTTCCAATCTGGAATGAGGGGATGTTGAGCATGTAGAATTTAGGGTCTAATGGAATATGAAGACTTGTGACTTCGAAGATTAAAGTTTTGACCTTACTCTAGAAGCTTTATATAATTGAACATGTCCAAAAAATATGGGTTACGTCTCCATCATCAGAACCGTACCTCCAACATGGGCTAGATATATTAGGATTATATTTATGTAATAACGAAAGAGTGTGGTACCAAAACATAAGCAATTTAAAATGGTTTTCCTTATACGTGTAACAAGTGGAAGTCTTAGCTGCTCTCCTCCAGATCCCCTGCCACACACCAGGAGAAAGATAACAACATGCCTTAGTTTGAGAATCTCGCTGCGCTAAAATGCGGACTAGCGGGCCTCGCCAACCACCGGCCGTCCCATCAACCACATCTGCTGCTTCTTCTTGCTCCTTCACCGTGCCAAATGTTCTCACACAGGTCTCGAGCTGCAGAAACTCTATTTGTTTACCCCCTTCAGTCGGCGTGAGTGAGAGCCTGTCAGCTGTTTTGGAAGTGGAGATGGCTGCTGTTTTTGTTTCACCGAGCAAAACACTTCTTTCTCAATCCACCATAACATCTCCGCCTGCACATCACTTACAGCCCAGCAGTTTGTCCTATTCACCCTACTCCACCCTGTCTGAGTACAGCAGCCAGCACTTGGTCCCGCAGTTATGGTCACATAAAATAATTTTTCCTCCTTCACATAACAAAGGTAAGAGCTTGAACTCCATCTCCAATCTTCTGGTGGATACAGATAGTTTCCGAAAGTTGATGGCTGTCGCAGTCCCTCAGTACAAGTTGTCCAGTCGCCATTACGTCTCTAAAAAACCTGTGCCTGCACTACAACAGAATGTCACAGACAACATCACCTTGTCCCTGAAAAAATCTATGTCCACCAGGGTACACTGACACCTGGGCAAGCAAACATGGGCAGGGGCGTTACATCTCACTGACTAGTCACTGGGTGGCTGAGGGGGCAGGTGGTCAAAGGGCTGCTCCACAAGTCTTGGAATCCCCAAGGCTTGCGGGACAAACTTCTGTATCTAACACTTCCCCCACTGCTTCTGGCTCCTCCACCTCCTCTAGGGCCTCAACATGTGCACTCAACCTCTCACTTAATCAGATACTCATTTCAGCAATGCAGAGAGAATCCCCCCCACTTCCGTACTGCGCAGCCAGCGCTCCCCACAATCAGGCAGTGTTAAAATTAATATGCTTTGGAGATTGCAGTCACACAGCTCAAGAGTTGTGGACAGCTATCGAGGCCGAGTTAGAGCAATGGCTGTCTACACTGAAACTGGAGCGATGTGTGAAGGCTATGTGGGAAAATGGTGCAAATCTGGTGGCGACTCTATGTTGGGGAAACCTCACACACTTGCCTTGCATGGCTCATGTCCAAAACCTTGTGGTACAGAAATTTATTCACCACTATCCCAGACTGGATGTGCTGTTAAAGAAAGCCCAGTCGCTGTGTGCTCACTTCCGATGATCACACCGCGCAGGTCATCGACTTGCATCGCTACAGAGGTTTTTCGGCATACCGGTTAACCATTTGATTTGTGATGTTCCATCATGGTGGATTTCCACTCTGCACATGTTGCTGCGACTGTGGCAGCAGCAACAAAAACTGGTGCAGTATGTCCTTTTGCATAGCCGGAGCCAATGCAGTACGGACATGGTGAAAATCACACTTGCAGAGTTGACACAGATGAAGGACCTCTGCACTTTCTGCACAGTTTCAAAATGGCTTTCATCTTCAACATGATGCCCGTATTATTAGGGTTAGAAATAGTGCTAACTATTGGGTTGTCATGGTAGATCCACGGTACAAGAGTAAATTTTGCCTGATGCTTCCCCACCTAGAAAGGGACGCGTGCATGCTGAAGTATCAAAACACGCTAGTAGAGAATCTTAAGAATGGTTTTCCCTAAAACAGCAGTGAGGCACACAGTGTGCATCGCAGTTCTAGACTTCCAACCCTGGGAATGTCAAGGCATCATCGCAAAAACATTAGCAGCAGTAGCAGCAGCGTAAGTGGCATAAACAATTTCAGAGAGCCATTTCACACATTTTTTATACCAGCCCGTGCATCAGCAGAACAGAGTACAAGTCTGACATGTTGCGAATGATTGGAGAGAATGGTGCAGTAGTATCTTGAGCTCAATATCAATGCCATCAGGGGGAATTTCGATCCTTTTGCATTTTGGTCTTTAAAAATGGAAGAGTGGCCTGAACTTGTCTGTCCTGTCACACCTTGAAGGTTTTGACATGCCCGGCAGCCAGTATTCTCTCAGATCATGTGTTTAGCGCTGCTGGTGGTGTCCTGACGGATAAGCGCATCTGGCTGTCCCCTGAAAGTGTAAACCGCCTAACTCATCAAAATGAACAAGTGATGGATCTCCAATGACTTTTGCACCCAAGTCACACACTGGGCAGACTAGGCAATGGTGTAGTTTTTAGTGTCATGCATTAATCTTGCATTATTGCATTCTGTGACACCTTTGACATGGCTTCTGTGCCTGCTGTTGTTACTGCTGCTGATGTTACAAACAATTTTTTGAAATGTGGAGACTCCAAGTTGGGACTCCATCTGGTGGGTTGCCTGTAGTGGAAGGTGTGTAAGAGGCCTATTATACTGTATCTACTCTGTAGAAATTCATGCCACTTTAGTGGTGTGTGACAATAATTTTTTGAAATGTGTAGACTCCAAGTTGGGTCTCCATCTGGTTGGTTTCCTGTGGTGAAAGGTGTGTCAGACGCCTATTACACTGTTTTAACTCTGTGGAAATGCATGCCACTTTAGTGATGTGTGGCAATAATTTTTGGAAATGTGAAGACTCAAAGTTGGGCCTCCATCTGATGGGTTGCCTCTAGTGGAAGGTGTGTAAGAGGCCTATTATACTGTTTCTACTCTGTAGAAATTCATGCCACTTTAGTGGTGTGTGACAATAATTTTTTGAAATGTGGAGACTCCAAGTTGAGTCTCCATCTGGTGAGTTGCCTGTAGTGGAAGGTGTGTCAGAGGCCTATTACACTGTTTCTACTCTATGGAAATTCATGCCACTTTAGTGGTGTGTAACAATAATTTTTTGAAATGTGGAGAATCCAAGTTGGGTCTCCTTCATGTGTTTTGCTTGTACAAGTAGGGCTTCCAGACAGGCAGGCCTGCACTTAATTTCACTCAAATAACTGTGTTACTATCCCTACAGTTTTCTACCAATAGTGCTCTATGAAATTTATGTTTGTGCCATCTGAGTGTGGCTGGGAAAAAAAAGAGCTGTTGCATGATGTATCAGGGCTCCCAGCAAAGAAAGCTTACACTGCTCCCTTAACCACCAGGTCTTCATTGAAACTTCAATTCAAAGCTGTAAATGCATGCTGGCCCATAACCTGAAACCTCATGCATGCCCCATGGCTGACTGCTTCTGTGCCATTATAAAATGTTCTACTGTGGGTCAGTTGATAAGTCAACAACCTGTGTTACTTTCCTTACATTTTTCAACCAATAGTACTCGATGAAACTGATGTTTGTGCCATCTAACTATTGCTGGAAAAAAATGAAGCTGTTGCATGAGGTATCAGGACACCCAGCAAAGAAGTCTTACACTGCTCCCTTAACCACCAGGTCTTCATTGAACTTCAATTCAGAAGCTGTAAATAGTGGCCCAGACCCTGGTACCTAATGCATGGCCCATGGTTGTGCAACTAGCAAATTTCTACTGTGGATCAATTGATGCCACTTTGTATGGTGTCTGCCCCTAATTTTATCAGATTGGGAAGCTTTTTGTCACCCCTAAGATAGTGCGTATATTTTTGGTTTGGCCTCCCATTGAATCTAATGAGGTTCGAACAGTTCACCAAACATTGGGACATTCAGCAAACTGAACCAAACCTTGAAAGGTTTGCTCTGCTCTCTAGCAAAAGCAACCAACATACAAAACACCAAACACCTTTGATGAGTGTTTTGTTTGTTAGTTGCTTTTTGTTTTCCCTGTTTGTCTTACGTGTTTATACACTATCATTTCTGTATATAGTGAAGGGTAGGAATGTACAAACCAAATAGGAATAGGAAAATGAGGAAAGCATACACCCAAAACAGCATGCTACAATCTCCAGCAGCAACAACGATCTCCAACTCAGCACAGTGACTTCAAGTAGCTAGGAAGTAAACTTTCACTGATGAGGAAGAGAAGGTCTGGCCAGATTTTATAGAGAGAGGAAATTACCAGGTCAGGAACAGCTGTAAGATGGAGCTGCAAGTTATAACCAGCATAGAAAGGGTCATTAAACTCTTCAGCACCAAAGGAAATTAAATTTAATATGAAACACAAACACACAGGCTAAATGGAAAATCTGCAATTCACAATGCGTAGTGATTTTCAAACCCAGATCTCTCAGGAGGAAGAGACCTACTCGTGACAATGCCTCATGTAATGTGTTCACTTTAGTGCAGATAACACAGTACCTGGGCTGCTCTTGCAGAAATTAATAATCCTCGGTTCTTTAAAAAAAAGTTTTTATTACACCAACGTGGTTCGGCGCCAGACTGGTTTGTTTTCTCCCCTTGAAAAAAGGTGCCAGGCTGACGCTGAAATGCTATGTTGTAGTAAAAACCTTAATTTTATACCATTGAGGATTTTTTGTTTCCGCAAGTGCAGCTAGGTACTTTAATATCTCCACTAATCTGAATTGCTATCTGGAAGAATTTTTCTTGCAGTCACAGGGCTGCAGCCACGGATTCTTAGGCTCCAATAGGTGTTATGTTCCTACACAACCACCCAAGGAGAGCACTACCATCACTCTCGCTCTCTCTTATTTCTATTCGGTGTTGCCCTACTGTGCGCTTCTGTCCCAACCAGAGCTCTTGAAATGTGTTGTAACTCTTTCACATTCCAGTAGAATCCAAACTTCATTATACTGAACATCATGGTATTCACTCCTCGCCACTACCACAAAAAAAATTATCTTAAAGAATCATATTCTACTAAAAGGGTTATTGTGAGGGACAAGAGAAAATATATCCATCTGGAAAAATATTGTACAACTATATTATAATTAACTCAAAAGTGGGGAGTCGGGACAATTACTGAGGTTTCCATAAATTTTATTAATGACTACAGTTTTTCAGTCCCACACAGACACATATAAAAGACCCCTGCAGAACTTTCTTTTTTGCAACACTTGACATCTCTCGCCATTGATCCTTATATATTTAGAGCCAACAGGTCATTGTTCTTACATGAAGGGACTAACAGTAGCACTTATGGAACAAGTATAAAGTAGAAACTATTGCTAGCCAACATTTGTATGATTGTGAATCAATTAGGTTGAGTGTTCTAAAAAGAGGACTCAAAAAAGAAACTGGAAAATACAGACTACATTATATATCTTGTATCTTATGAACATTCAGAAATGTGGTAGATACAGGCAGTGTAGAGCCTTGAGAAAGAAAAGTAAATCGGCCCCTAGCTTTAGAAATATTCAGCATATAGCATCCTGTTCTCCATATCTTTAAGATTTGTAATATGTGTAATATAACATATTTCAGTTCTCTTGCATTATTGATCTATGCTTAGCTTCAAAGCATCTGCATAATGTAGATTAAAGGGAATATGTGAGAAGAGTCAACCCTTCCAAAGCGTGTATGTGGGTATGCAGGTCATAGGAAGTTGAGTAAAATGATACCTTGATATCTGTGATCCAATGTCTTATTCCATCCACATTTTTTTCTTATCTGTGAATGAGCTGTTGAGGGCTATGGGCCGGACACTGATCTGCCTCCAGGGAATATTTTATATAGAAGGAGGTGTTACCAGTGTGATGTGTAATGACCACTCTCTGCTCTCCTGATCTCACTGCAGAGCTGTGTGTGGTTATATCTGACACATCTGCAGGTTCCACTCAGCTTCAGCTTCCTTATCATAGGCAGACTGGGTTGCAGTACAGCAGAGCTGTAAGAGCTGCAGCAAATTTGTTTGTAAGGAGACATAGTTCAGTTATACTGTTCTGTGTTAGTTACATATCACACTGGTAACGTCCCTTTTTATTTAAAATAAGCTCTTGAGACAGATTGTCATGCAGATCAGTGTCCGGCCCATGTACTGGAAAAGCTCATTTACATATAAGAAAAAGATGGATTTCTTTGGAATAAGACATTGTATGGCGGATATCAAGGTATCATTATATTCAGCTTCCTATAACCTGCATGCCCATATAGATGGCTTGGGAGGGTTGATCCTACTGGCAGATTCCCTTTAAGATGCCTAGCTTACTCAATATTTTCTTTTTTAAGGAACCTCAAATTCTGTACCTAGATGTTAATCATTTCTACGTTTCATTACATCAGAATGTTTGGTAAAACATTTTTCCTAACACACAGAACTTTCTGTTCTAAGGAGTACTCACAATGTAATATTAATAAGTACAGAAAAGGCCAGCTGAGATAGGTAAGGTGATTTATAGAGTAGGTAGAGCTGGAACAGCACAGCTCAAGAGATGAAGGGCCTAGATGAGATATCACCAATGGAGCACTAAGCCTAAAGTCCACAGCTATCAGTCATCAAAAGGAGAACACTACAGTCTGCATGTTGCCTGCCAGTGAAAGTTGCAAATAGACGATAGCAAATACACAGTACAGGGGGGACGTTAGGTAAAAAAAGAATTAACAAGAAAGTTACAAGTCATTAAATTCTATAATTATATAATAAAAGACAATTCGCTGGCTTTAGTACCACTATGGTGTGCATGTGTCATCGCAGGACTGCAGGATGGTGTGTAATGATCATAGAATCACAATAATAAAAACAAGGACATGTCTAAATCCAATCATCTTATGTATGACAAATAACGGATATCACAGAGGTGCATCAAGTAGCTATAGGGTTGTATAGAAAAACATGGCATAAAAGTGACTTCAGGACAACTATCTCTGTCTTTACCTCCTTTCCTTGGTCTCCTAATTAATTAATTCAATTTTTTCCTTTCATCTTCTATTATCCACAGTAATCACTACCTGTAATAAGGAGTAGAGGTTAGTCCCTTGGCTGCTTGGGCCGATGGCTACTCTGGCAGTTGCACCCGTGACTGCCTAGAATAACATGCAATTTGTCCGAATAGAAATGAGACCGAATAATGACCATTGTAATCTACGGTAATAGAGCTGTTCAGATGACAGTTTTTTCTGGATAGAAATCACACATTCAAGCCTATGGTGTTAGGGTCTGCGGAACGCACCAAATATATGATGTGGAGAGATGCGTTCGCAGCCCGGGGTCCACCGTGCAGGCGGAGCCTGCTGCTAGTAAAATTGCGCAAGAAGCGAACTCTGTTATCCCGCAGAGTCGCCAAAATAAACGCCGTAACGCGCTGTGGCAATATGTGCGAACTCTGTTAATCCACAGAGCCGCTAGGAATGCCGCAGCGCTATATGGCGATGTGTGCGAACTCACTGAACACAACTGAGTCGCAAAATAAACACGCTAGGGCGCTATCTAGCGTTGAAAGCGAACCCTGTTACGTCACAGAGCCGCTGAGACAAACTTCTGTGTCCTGTCAGGCACCCAGGTACACAGTTGACTGCTAAGCGAACATAGAACGTGATCATGCGCTAATGTCCTCGCGGGAGTCACCCGCAATCTATGGCGTCTGAACGCCAGGCCCTGAATACGGCAATCAAACTCCTCACCGGTTATGCCGGTAATCTAGGGCATCTAGGACACCGACCCTGACCAGCTAGTATACCAAACTCCTCACCGATTAAGTCGGTATTCTAGGGGCTTATTTCAGCCGGGCCCTAACCACACACAGGCATGACCATACTGGCGCTAAGCATATAATGGTTGACACTAGCGCATGGCGGCCCAGGCATGCCACCCTTTTATAGTAGCAGCTACAGGACCTGCCAAAAACAAGGACCAATGAAACTGTTCCAGAACACCAGTAGTCACAGGACCTTCCTGGCAGACCAATAGGAGCTGCTGCAGTACCTCGGCAGGCTCCCAGGACCTATCCTCAGGCCCAAAACCCCTCCAATCCACCAAAAAAAATGTTTTGCCCCGTACCACCTTGCACCCTACAATGGCATTCACCTCGTAGTCATCCGAAGACGAACCCGACGTCCCGGCAGATGACTCAGGCAACCGGGAGATGACCACGGGTTTTAGGAGGGACACATGGAAGATGTCGGAGATACCAAGGCGAGGTGGAAGGGCCAAACGGTAAACCACAGGGTTCACCTGCTCAAGGACCTTGAAGGGACCCAAATAGCGGGGTGCCAACTTAGTGGATTCCACCCGTAGCCTGATGTTTCGGGCGGAGAGCCACACTAGGTCGCCAGGAGCAAATGTCGGAGCGGGACGCCGATGGGCATCGGCAGAAGACCTCATCCTCTCCTTGGAAGCCTGAATGGCATCCTGGGTGCGGTCCCATATGTCCCGTGCTTCCACAGCCCAGTCTGCCACCCTGGAGTCGATGGAAGCCACGGGCATGGGCACCGGTACCCGCGGATGCTGGCGTAATTTAAGAGGAATGGGGTCTGTCCGGTGGAGTCAGCCACAGCATTGTTTAGCGCGAACTCCGCCCACGGGAGCAAGGATGCCAAGTCATCCTGCCTGGCAGAGACAAAATGTCGCAAGTAGGTGACCAAGGTCTGGTTGGCCCTCTCTACCAACCCATTCGTCTCGGGATGATATGCAGAGGAGAGGTTCAACTCAATGCAGAGTAGATGACACAACTCTCTCCAGAACCGAGACGCAAATTGGGGACCTCGATCGCTGACAATCTTGTCTGGCATAGCGTGTAGATGGAAGATGTGTCTAATAAACAATGCTGCCAAGGCCCGTGCAGAAGGTAACCGTGGTAGCGGTACTAAGTGCACCATTTTGGAGAAGTGGTCAGTGATCATCCAAATGATAGTGCAACCCTGAGACTTGGGTAAGCCCACCACAAAATCCATCCCAACCATCTCCCAGGGCCTGTCTGCCACCGGCAAAGGAAAAAGTAACCCAGCTGGCCGTTGTCGAGGGGACTTGTTCCTGGCGCAGGAGACACACGCCTGAACATACTCCCTGATGTCACGGACCATATGTGGCCACCAGTATGTCCTCGCCAATAACTCAGTTGTCCTCTTTGCCCCAAAGTGTCCACCCACCCTGGACGAGTGTGCCCAAGAGAGTACCTCCGGTCGCAAATTAGTGGGTACAAAAATCTTGCCCGGAGGCACAGACTCTAGAGAAACCGGGGCTACAGTTCTCAGGCTCTCTTCGGGGACAATAAGCTGAGGCTCCTCATCCTCCTCCTCTGATGACACTAAGGAGCGAGAGAGAGCGTCGGCCCGAACATTCTTCTCACCGGAGAGAAAATGGAGGGTGAAGTGGAAACGGGAGAAGAATAGGGACCATCTGGCCTGGCGAGAATTTAGCCGCTGAGCCGTTTGCAAATATACCAAGTTTTTGTGGTCGATGAAGACTTGGAAGGGAAAACGAGCCCCCTCCAGAAGATGTCTCCACTCAGAGAAGGCCAACTTCATAGCCAGCAACTCCCTGTCCCCGATGGAATAATTCCTCTATGCTAGTGTAAAGGTCTTAGAAAAGAAGAAGCAGGGATGCTTCCGACCTTGAGCATCCTTTTGATAAAGGACTGCTCCAGCACCAACAGAAGAGGCGTCCACCTCTAAAATAAACGGCTTATCAACATCAGGGCGATGTAATATGGGAGCACTGGCAAAATGCGACTTGATGGAAGAGAACGCCTTGGAGACCTCCTCAGACCACAACTTGGGATTTGCTCCCTTCCTGGTGACGGCTACCAAGGGAGCTACCAAAGTCGAGAAATGGGGAATGAACTGGCGATAATAATTAATGAACCCCATAAAGCGCTGCACCGCTTTAAGAGAATGGGGTTCTTGCCAGTCCATTACAGCCTGTAGTTTGGCAGGATCCATAGCCAATCCCTGGGCAGAGATGATATAGCCCAGGAATGGTAAGGACTCCTGCTCAACACACATTTCTCCAGCTTGGCATAGAGGGAGTTTGCCCGTAAGAGGTCAAAGACTTTGTTGACATCCCTCCAGGGAGAGTCTATATCTGGTGAAAAGATGAGAATATCATCCAGATAGACTACTACAGAGGTGGAGAGCATATCCCAGAAGATATCATTGACAAAGTCTTGGAAAACAGCGGGAGCATTACAGAGCCCAAAGGGCATCACCAGGTATTCATAATGCCCATCCCTGGTATTAAAAGCTGTCTTCCACTCGTCCCCCTCACGGATGCGAATTAGGTTATAGGCACCACGTAGATCAAGCTTGGTAAATACTCTTGCTCCTCGGAGCCTATCAAAGAGCTCAGAGATTAGGGGCAACGGGTACTTATTCTTGATGGTGATAGCGTTAAGACCCCTGTAGTCAATACATGGACGTTATTTTCCGTTCTTCTTTTGCACAAAGAAGAACCCTGCCCCTGCTGGTGCCACCGACTTCCTAATGAACCCTCTTGCCAGATTCTCCTGAATATACTGGGACATGGCCTCCGTCTCAGGAAGCGAGAGGGGGTAGACTCTCCCCCGAGGAGGTTCTGCACCAGGCAAGAGATCAATAGGACAGTATTAGGGGCGATGAGGTGGAAGAGTCTCCGCTGCCTTCTTGGAGAAAATGTCTGCATATGACCAATAACACTGAGGAAGAGAAATGAGATCTATGGGTATCTCTGTGGTGGTGACCTGATCGCACTCCCTGACGCACCTGCCTCTACATGAATCACCCCAACCCAGTATCCTCCCAGAGGACCACTCAATATGGGGAGAGTGGTAATGGAGCCAAGGTACTCCCAGCAACACCTCGTCTATTCCCTCGGGCAGGACAAGAAAAGAAATACTCTCCTGATGGGAAGGGGACATAAAGTGAGAGGGATCGTCTGGTGGGTGATTTGTGAGGGCAGAGTTGATCCATTCACTACTCGCACAGTCACCGGTTTGGCGAGCATCACCAGAGGTATAATGTGGCAGAGAGCAAATGCAGAGGACATGAAATTCCCCTCGGCTCCAGAATCCACACAGAGCTCGGCGGTGAACGTGGATGGACCTACTGTAATTGTCCCCTTAAAGGACAACTTGGTGGAAAATGTCGCAGTGTCTAGTGAACCTCCTCCCAAGGTCATTAGACGCGACCGTTTTCCCGACCGCTGTGGACATTTGTTGGCATAATGTCCTAACTGCTGGCAGATGTTACAAACCACGGGTACTCGAGCGCCCCGGGACTTAGGTCCTGCTCGAGAAACCTCCATGGCCTCATGGGAGTCGGGCGCCTGGCTGGAAGATTCTAGAGGTCTGGCAAAGGTGGGAGCCAGCCGAAACCTCTGCCTACACTGGGACTGCTCCAACCTCCGCTCGTGAAAACGGAGGTCGATGCGGGTAGATATGGCGATAAGCTTCTCCAGTGTGGCGGAAATCTCCCTGGTAGCCAAGGCGTCTTTCACATGGCCCGCTAGTCCTCTCCAAAACACGAGAATTAGGACTTTATCCGGCCAGTCCAACTCAGAGGACAGAGTCTGAAATTGGACAGCAAAACAGCTGACCAAGGACGAACCCTGTGAACTTGCCAGAAGTTGGATCGCCGTATCGTGGGTAACCTGAGGTCCTAGAAAGACCTTTTTTAGAGCCTCCAGAAAACGAGGAGCACTCCGCACCACACGGTCGTCACGCTCCCACAGCGGGGTGGCCCACTCCAACGCTCTGCCCGACAGAAGAGATATTACAAAGCCCACTTTAGAGCACTGACTCACGAATCCCCGACATTGCTTGCTGTCACCAGCAAACTTGTCTGGAAGCGGGAGGTAGGATATTGTGGGGGCAGAGGTGGCAGTGGACACACTGGCTGCAGTCTGACACGCTAGCAGCCTGAACATCCACAGCTGAGGTTGTGCGCTCAAGAGCCGCCAACCTACCCTCCAGCTGCTGGATGTCCCGTATTAGACGCTGGTCATCCGCCATTTTACTAGCCAGACCCTGGCGCTAGTGTTATGTTAGGGTCTGCGGAACGCACCAAATATATGATGTGGAGAGGTGCGTTCGCAGCCCAGGGTCCACCGTGCAGGCGGAGCCTTCTGCTAGTAAAATTGCGCAAGAAGCAAACTCTGTTATCCCGCAGAGTCGCCAAAATAAACGCCGTAACGCGCTGTGGCAATATGTGCGAACTCTGTTAATCCACAGAGCCGCTAGGAATGCTGCAGCGCTATATGGGGATGTGTGCAAACTCACTGAACACAACTGAGTCGCAAAGTAAACACGCTAGGGCGCTGTCTAGCGTTGAAAGCGAACCCTGTTACGTCACAGAGCCGCTGAGACAAACTTCTGTGTCCTGTCAGGCACCCAGGTACACAGTTAACTGCTAAGCGAACATAGAACGTGATCATGCGCTAATGTCCTCGCGGGAGTCACCCGCAATCTATGGCGTCTGAACGCCAGGCCCTGAATACGGCAATCAAACTCCTCACCGGTTATGTCGGTAATCTAGGGCATCTAGGACACCGAGTGACCAGCTAGCATACCAAACTCCTCACCGATTAAGTCGGTATTCTAGGGGCTTATTTCAGCCGGGCCCTAACCACACACAGGCATGACCACACTGGCGCTAAGCATATAATGGTTGACACTAGCGCATGGCGGCCCAGGCATGCCACCCTTTTATAGTAACAGCTACAGGACCTGCCAAAAACAAGGACCAATGAAACTGTTCCAGAACACCAGTAGTCACAGGACCTTCCTGGCGGACCAATAGGAGCTGCTGCAGTACCTGAGCATGTGACCCCTGATCTCCAATGAGAGATCTCACCCTGGGCATGCTCAGAAGGGGAAAACAAGGACTTTGTCCTACAGACGTCTGCTCGCCGCTAACCAGTACTGGCCACAATAGCAAAGCCTGGAGATGCAGCAGTAATTCTCTGCACACTGTTAGACTAGGCGAGACGCTGGGACCGACGTCTAAGCTGAGCAGGGTCCACTGTGGCTGGAGATGAATGGGAGACCACAGCTGGGATAGCTCGAGATTCCCCTTGTGCAGAAGCGGGAACTCAACCCCTAACATATGGGCATGCAAAAAAAAAATCGGATCCCATACAGACCATCTGTACTGTATTTGATTTTCAAGGATACATTTCCATTATTAACTTAGGATCTGTATTTAATCAAGTAAATTTTAACATATTAATGTATAAATACAGATGTCAAAAGGATGCAACTACCGATACAAGGATGAGAATATGGATGAAAAGCTTTCTGGATGTAAATCAGATGGTTTTTCATATCATCTGACCATGGCTTAACTTAAACTTCTAAATACAATTTTGGCCATTTTGTCAGATTTCAAATTATAATTCCTTCAACGGGGTATTCCTATCTCATACATTTATGGCATATTCCGTGGATAACACATGTTCTATATTTTGGATCCCACCATATTGAATGCCAGGGCCTGTCTTGTGTGCCTGTGAAAGGAGTGGAAGCGCATGCATAACTCCATTTGTTCTCTTTGTTCACATTTATGGAAAAATAGCTCAGCAATGCAGAATGAGCTATTAAGAAAACTCCCCAAAAATGTCAACAAAGAGAGCCATGCATGCGCAGGCTACACTCCATTCACAGCCACGCAAGACATGGCTCCTTTCTCTCAAGAGGTGAGAGTCCAATGGATAGTATAAAAGTCTGAGAGCTGCCCTAAAAAATTTGCTATGGTTGAGGAAGGTGAAATATGGACTGCTTCCTTCTATTGTTTTAATTAATGAATTCAGGTCAAGATTAGCCATGAAATAGTGAAGACGGGCTGGAACTGCCCACATCTAGTTTTTCATAGCTTGGTGTGACAAGCAACGGAGAGAAAACCAAATTTCAAACTTTTTGTTGTGACCCATAAATGCATGAAATGCCCTGTCATCATTCTAGGTTAGAGGGCAGAATAAATGCAATGACCCAAAATTTAAGTAAAAAGTTGTAGATATTATGAAGAATATGAAGAATTTAGCTATTTACATTTTACAAAGAATTAAACACAATTTTAGCAAATACCTGCATAGGTCTCAAAAATTATTTTAAAAAATCCAAATTTACTGCAAGAGTAAAATATAAATTGCCAAATATATACAGAAATGACTAACTCTATATTGTTGCTTTTTAACATTTAGTTAATTAATCATTGCTCCATCAATATGAAAAAAAATGTGTCTCTTCATTAGTTGGGATTTTCTTCCACTCAGATTCAATAACATTGCCTAAACCATGAGCAAGAGCCCTTGTTCTTGCCTCCAGACGCGTGCCTTTACAGAAAGGTGCCAGTCAATATGATCAAAGCGGTTTCCTAACCACAGAATCCCTGGGCCCAGGTTTCCCAGCCGCCATGAGAACAAAACAAACAAACGTACTATACCTGCATGACATTTTTTTCCTTGTTAATGTATGTGCCCATATATAACCTGGCTTCTACAAACACTTCAAGAGTCTGCTAGGAATACAGGATCAACCACAAAAAAACAGTAGCTACCAGGAGCTAGGAAGAATCAATTTCACATTCTTTTCCGTTACACTTTGTTTTTTGTTTTTATTTTACAAGAGTTGTCTGGGTAAAGAAACAGGGTGTATGACTGAGCGCTCACGTCCTTCAGATGGCCAGAAACACCTTTTTCTCAGGCTCCAAATGAAATCGAGGAGAATTAACTCTGAGCTGGAATTTTTGGATCTGACAAACAAAAGTTTTTCTAAAACTTCCTCTATTCTACTGCTGATTGAGAAAATTAATTAATGGATTAATTCATATCATGTTGTGCAATTTTACAATAGAGCAAGAGTATTAGCTTTTTCGGAAAGGGATGACAATTTTATGAATCTCGATTAGATGATCAACTAGGGGAATGGGGAAGATAACATGAGGAACCCACTAATGTACATTTTTGCATGCCTTTTCGGATTCTCAGAAATTATGTCATGAGATAACCATAAATTTATTTATCTAAGGCTAGTTGCTGACGACCATGTAAACTCTCGTTCAAGAGAATTGGGTCGATCTTGCAAATCACATTCTGATCAAAGTTTAATCAGAGTGTGAGCATGGTGTGCTACAATTCTCTCCATCTTCTCAATTCTGTCAATCTGTGGAAATCAGACTGCATTAAGATGCCATGCCGAATACAGTCCGATGTTTCCCACGCACCCTTTGACTTTCATGGCGAATTTGCAGACACAGCAATTTTTGATCTTGAAATCTGAAATGTGCACGACCCCATTGAATAACATTGGTACAGATGTGATCCCATGATTTGTCGGATCACAATAGGACCGAAAGTACGGCCATGTACACAAGCCCTAAATCTCCTACTTGTCAAAATATATTCTCCAGCATTTTGGGTGTGTACACTTGGCACAGCATTACTGTAAATTTTACCTGCAGATTTGTAAAACGAAGAGTTTGTAGCATATAACAGTACCAGGCAAGTGGATAAGATTTTACAAGCCTCATCCACATGACGCAGATATATGGTATGAATTTTGAAATCTGCAGCATGTCAATTTCTGATTAGGCTTTCTAATTATGATACCACCACAAGTAAATACAGCAGGGGGTGAAATCTTCAGGAAACATGATTATACATAGCAAAATCCTCTACAGATTTGCAGTAGCAAAATCCACTAGGTGTAGCCTTGTGTTAAATGATAGAAAGCAAAAATATGTTTGGAGCCCATTTCTGGTCCACACAACCACACTTTTCTCCACCAAAGATAGGAAAGCGTGATATCTTGTAAGGAGGAAGACCAAGTTGTTGGTACCTGCATTGAGCCGTGTCTGGAGCTGTTGAGGCTGCATCCCATGTTGCCCGGGGGAAGGAATAGGGGACCGGACAAACCCCACGACCCGGGAAGAGGGGGCGTGTTTAAGGGTAACACAGAGCTGAAAGCGTGCGTCAGGGAGAGTGCAGCAAGGTGAGCAGCGCGCTCTTCACCCAGTGCAGCGGAGCCGAGACGGATAGCGTTCAGTCTTACCCACATGCTCTAGCGGGATCATGACTGAGGAGAGCGCCATGCACCCGGATAAACGTCGGGCAGCGCTCGTACGAAGAAGTGTGGGCCGGTTACAGGACACTGAGACGTATGGACTAGGGGCTCAGCGGGTAAAACCGGAGACCGTCTGCTCCGCCAGAAGACGGATCGCTAATCTTGGACCTATCGGAGGACTCTACACTGGTCGTTGCCGGCACTACTACCCCATCGGACTGTGGACTAAGGAGCACCTGCAGGAGCCAGTGTTGTTTGACTCTCAGACTGTTGCACTCATTCTGATTATTCCATTTATTCTTACTATTCTATTAATTCTTGTTCACTGTTTATCAATTCCCTGCGAGGAGATTACTTTCACCTTCACTGTTAAAATAAATAATATTGTTATACCGCTTTGCTCTGCGATCCCTGCGTACTGCATCTCAACACCTGCTTACTTTTGGCATAGTCAGCAGAATGCAGTCCACGAACGCAGAGGCAGCAAACCAGATGGTTATGGATGCCCCAAGGGCCAGCTCTGCGATCCCTGCGTACTGCATCTCAGCACCTGCTTACAGTCTCATGCAGATTTCCATGATGATAGAACCCCCAGTCTCAGAAGGAAAACAATAATAGAGTAGGACTACAAACATGATAATTTACCTGACAAGTTCCTTTTGAAGAGGACCTATCAATTGCCATAAATGTGTAATTTTAAATGGTGTAAATGTTGCTGTTCTCCTGAGTCTGGCATTGTTTTACTTTTGCACCTGCACCTCATGGTTCTTGAAATATGGCCTCCTCTTTTCTGAATATAAATCCAGTCTTCTTAGCCAAGTGTGTGTGTGCCTCAACCATTCTCCATGGGAGTCTTCTTGAGGACTAAATCCAATTGGCTAAAAAGAGTTATATACAGGGAAGAATAAAACATATCTTAGGAATGGAGAGGTGCACAAACAAAAAATAAACAATGCCAAATTCAGGTCTTCTTCTTAGTTTCAAAATTGTTTTATTATTAATTTTCACAAAGAGAAAAAAAAGGAAAGAAGAACTCGACAATTTAACAACATATAATCCCCTGCAGGGGGTCAAACTATATTGTTCTAAATATTGTATGTACATTTTTATTTTGTTGTGAGTTACACAATATAGAAGTAAATAGTATAAATTATCATATAAGATGAGCATGGTGTAAGAATACACAAATGTAGTATAAACTGTGTTAGGGAGAAAAAGCGTACCGACAACCAATTATTATCGAATTAGAATAAGTTGGTAACTATACAAAGAGAACAACCTGGTATTTTAATCATCACGGAGATACAAGTATGGCTTAATTTAAATTTTGGTCATGTTGTGTGTCCATCCATGGTGTCCATACACTCGGAAAAGATTCAATCAATTTTGGTAGCATCAATTCTTTTATATAACATTATCTTATTGTCTTATTGATTTCTATCTTTGACCATTTGTATTGAGAAAGTTATAGATTTCCACTTTGAAGCTATGTGAATTCTAGCTGCCATATTAATAAAGTCTATAAGACAGAAAGTTTTATTGGAGATCCCTGCTGGTCTATCCCCTAATAACAAGACCATAGGACTACACTTGATGGACCTTCCACAACACTTGAGATTAAGGTCTTTACCTGCATTCAAAAGGCTTTTACATATGGTCAGAACCACTACATATTCAGATAATCTTTAAGGGGTTGTCCCCTTTCACCTTTTTAAGGGCCCCGTCACACACAGCGACACACCAGCGATCCCGACAGCGATATGCACTTGTCAGGATCGCTGGTGTGTCGCTACATGATTGCTGGTGAGCTGCCAAACAGGCAGATCTCAGCAGCGATCAGGACAGCGACACTGCGGGTAACATCGCTTAGTTACCCGCAGTGTACGTTGGATACCAGCCCGCTGGTGCAGGGAGCTGGTAACCAAGGTACACATCGGGTTTCCAGGTGCTGCGCGGCACCTGGAAACCCGATGTGTACCTTGGTTACCAGCTGATCGCTGGTCTCCTGCCTGCCACACGCAGCGATGCGTGCTGGCCAGCAGGAGACCAACGATCAAAAAAATGTCCAGGACATTCAGCGACGATCAGCGATACCCAGCAGGGGGGTGTTGTCGTGTAATGTCACACAAGCGATATCGCTGGGGAGATCGCTGTTGCGTCACAAAACTAGTGACTCAGCAGCGATCTCGCTAGTGAGATCGCTGTGTGTGACTGGGGCTTAACTCTCTCACTGCCTTGTAATCAGCAGGCCAGGCAACTTTGTATATGGCATTATCTGGTTCCCCACTGTGACTGGTAGTAAAATGACTCACAATTTGCTGATGTCACATTGACAGGTCTCATAATACAGTGCCTCAAAAGCATTACCCTGTTAATGAAAGATCAGCATTGATGTGCCTCTCCTTGGCATGAATGACATTGTATTCCAATGTATACAGCTTGGAGGAGGCTCCTGGAGAATAGAAGAGAGCAAGCCCTGAATGGAGGTGTAAGTTCCTCAGCTCTAGGCGGAGTATCACTGGAAAGGTGTCATTTTCAACATGAAGATGGAGAGGCAGGAGATAAACAAGCAAAAGTCACAGAACTGTTGGTTCCAAGGTGGTATCAGGGTAACTGGGATACAAATGGAGAATGGCAATGCCAAGAATACAGGTGAAAAGTAAAAACTCCTTTAATGTAGTGGGCTCATTCCTGATTTTGCTGTGCTGCCTTATGAATTCTAGTTTCAATCTAGATAGGTACAGTATATATGAGACAGATAAATAGAGAGATAGAGAGATAGAATAGATAGATAGTTGGATAGTGATATATATATATATATAAAGATAGATAATAGATAGATAATAGATAGAATAGATAGATGGATAGTGATATATATATAAAGATAGATAATAGATAGATAGATAGATAGATAGATAGATAGATAGATAGATAGATAGATAGATAGATAGATACAAGCTTTACTATAAGACATTTTCTAGGGTGGGTATCATTAACTTTCTCTTTTTTTGTCCCAGGTTCTTGGATGATGGACACTGTGTAATAACCTGCCCTTTCGGCAAATATGAATTCAACAGACAATGTCATATGTGTCATCATACGTGTGTAGAGTGCAATGGAAGCGAGCCTGACACCTGTATATCCTGTGGCATTGGTAAGGTGTCTAAGACACAACAGGATTGTAAACGTCTTCACAAGCAATTAAGTCTCAATTGAGAGGTTTCAGCATGGCTTGGACACAATATGAATTTCAATTTTCATGTCAGCCTTTCGTGACTCCAGACAAATGATATCAGCTTTCTGAGTCTTGGCTTCTGTGGGGAATTACAAGCTCTATAGGGCAATGGGATTACGCTAGTGAAATAAACAGCACAAAATACAGGGAGGGAGATTTTTCTGTTGACATAAAAAGTCACCAATGCACTGCTTGACTGGTGAAGTAAAATCGGAGTATTGATTTTTCTCTTTAAAACCACATGAAATAGAATTCTCAGTGTGAAATACAGGCCATTACTCAGACCTTCCCAATGGGGCTGACGTGTTAGAGCAGTAATATATTGTTAGAACATGTTACAGTGGATATTGTAAGAATACAGTGCATCCATCTTTCTATTGACATAGGTGCCACAACCTCTTGCTTTGGGACAATGGATGACGTGATGGCTCACGGACCTCTATGAGGGTTTTAATAGTCTTTCAAGATCTTGAAACCTTCTGACATGTTTTGATGAGTTAAAAATTGCTGATACCTCATTGTCTAAGAAATTTGTTGATATACCAACTGTATACAATACATACTTTACTAATTTAACCCATTGAAAGTTGGGCTCCAAATGATGATATATATTATATACTATTTTTACAGTCCCTACACAAAGACGAATATTACCAATACTACCACACCATGAACTCTCCCATTACAACTGTACTGAATAATACCACCTTACTGTATAGAATTTAAGTCACTACACAAAGGCCAATATTATAGTGGTAGATACCAATTCAACACTGGCACCATGCAGCCCATATAAGTGAATATAGTACAGGTAAATACAATGACTGACAGATCACATATTCTCTGATTTGAGTTGTTTCATTTTTACTATCTTTTCCAATTGGCGAAGACTGTCATGAAAATTTCTGTAGCTAGATGTCTTTTCGTCCTCAATTGTGCAGAATAATAGTGTTAAACATATAGTGATCTTACTGTATGTTGTCCCAGTTGGTAAGAGTTAACTGTAAAGTAATGTAATGTAAAGTGCTGCGGAATATGTTGGCGCTATAAAAATAAAATTATTAGTAAGTAAAGGTGCCTCTTCTGTGTCCCACAAAGTAATAATGTCACTATTTGCACCCCACAAAATAATCATACCCACAAACAGTAACAGTAGGCTCCTTAATTCCCTAAAACAGTAATATGCAGTTGTATGAAAAGTAGAAAGGCAGCTCTCACCGTTTTCTTGGTGGTTAAAAAGTCCTTTATTTCCATTCATATGTTCATCCTTAAAGCGTTTGACAGCGCGTGGGGGGAGACATGCGGGGAGAAGAAGTGGACGACAGCCGTTTCGCGCTCAGGTGACGCTTCTATGGGTCCAATCCAGGATTGGCCGTCATCCACTTCTTATCAGCTGTTTCTGGCAAATAACAAGTTATCATACTGAAATAATAGATAATAAAAATAATAAAGGTTGTCATTTTTATTGTGTGGGATTGTTAGCACTGTTTACAAGCAGAAAGGCGATGTTATTGTTAAAAAGATAAAAAAAGATTCTGACCCCAAAAAAACAACATAGTTTGCGCCTCCACACTTTAAAAATGCCCACCTCTAGACCTCCAAATAGAGAATAGTTGTTCCTAATAGCAAAGAATGTCCACTAATATTAGATAGTGGCTCCTTTTCTCCTCAAAAAATATTAAAAGTCATTGTACCCAGATTCCATGATGAGTGGACAATGGAGTGAGGTTATTGCTTATGTGAAATCCTAACATCTTAAAAGTCCCAGGCCTACTGCAGCCTTTGGACAAGAGAATAGCTGGATAGAAACCATAATAGCGGAAACAGTTAAATGAGGCATTATCCTTTTTCTGGGGCAAAAGGACAAAGGTCCAGCACTTGGGATTCTGACAGGATTGCTGCCAATTGTCCAATTTTCCCCTCCTATTTTTGACTGCTAATTTGATTGTCACATTAGAAAGGTGCCAGGACGTCTTCATTTAAGACATAAGTGGAGGTGCGAGCTGCAAAATCTACAATTACAGCTTCAGACAATGTCAGCTTCAGGTCTGAATCCTGAATTACAAAAGTTTCCAAATCTTTGTTTAGAAGATTTTTTGGATATTCCAGGTCCTACCTACACCAATATATCCCTCTAACAAGTCTAAACAATTTATTAAAAAAGTCAAGAGACCTTTTCTTTAGGTTTTTAGTGGGCTGACCAGTTCCCAGACCTTAATCAAAGTGACAGATGTTAATTATGCTCTAGAAAAGTTAAATTATCCCTTTCATAAGGACATTGGTGGAGGGCCAGCTCCTGAACTTGCACTAATCTAACCTTCTGAAACATCTGAATGATAGATGGAAAATACCAATAAGGGATAACACCTTTATGTATACAGATCTGTACCCTAAAATCCTTTTTTGCAGAACTTTTACTTGTTTTTTTTCATGGAAAAGAATACCTTATTGGTTAATTACCATAATATCCTGATAGCTTCGGCCAAATTCAATCTAAATATTAATGTACTTTCACGATGATTAATGTCATAAGCATGACCACTTACATGAAATATATGAAGTGCATGCCAAACTGACCCACCCAGTGGCCTGATTACTGAAAATGATAGGGCTAGAAGATGGCAAAATTCAATTATTGCTTATCCTAACAAAACATTGATAAGGCTGGAAACACGTTTGTGTGTGTCTAGTTGTAGGAGTATGAGCATTGTGAGTTGCTATGTACTATGTTAATTTGGACTAAGGCTGAGTTTGCATATGAGCGGTGCTGCGCCACTGTTTCCATCCAGCTTTTAACAAAAGCAAAAAGACTTTTTATGGAAGCTGATGGAAGAACTAATCCCATTGATAATAGTGAGATCCTTCCCACCTGTCTGATGCATCAGATTTTTGCTGGACAGGTGCAGTCGCTGGTCCAGCAGCCTAATCACATTTTATGTAATATTGTGATCCAATCCAGAATCAATACCTCGGACTCGAGTAAATAGTTAAACGTTTTTCCATCAGTTCTAACCTGTTGAGTTACAAATAAGCTAGTATGATGCAAGGAATATATGTGAACCCTCTGGTATTGTTCAACACTGCAAGGTGTTAGATCAGCTGTGACTCTAAGGACAATATACAAACTAGAATTAAAAAGCAGCTTATTGATATGAAAATGCTTACTAGATATTAATTAAAAAACATCCATTATTCAATGAGACGTGAGGTATTTTGGTTTTTGACGCAGACATTGGTTTTACTTTGGAACAATATTCAAATCCATTCTTCTAACCTATGTTATCGTGAAAGGCTTGATTGGGAATATTTCATGAGCCTAGAATTCCAGAATCATCAAGCAGTCAGCAGATGGTCATCTTGACGTCATATGTCACTGTAGGTGTGGCCTGCTTTTTGGGTGGCGCTTAAGGTGATACTCCTGAGATGTGATTCTACAGGATGGGCCATTTATGGATACACGTAAATACAATGGGAATGGTTGGTGATATCAACGTCATGTTTGTGGCACATTAGTATATGGGTGGGGGAAAACTTTTCAAGATGGGTGGCGATCATGGCAGCCATTTTGAAGTCTGCCATTTTGGATCAAATTTTATTTTTTCCAAAGGGAAGAGGGTCATGTGACACATCAAACTTATTGAGAATTTCACAAGAAAAACAATGGTGTGCTTGGTTTTAACGTAACTTTTTATTCTTTCATGAGTTATTTACAAGTTTATGACCACTTATAAAATGTGTTCAAAGTGCTGCCCATTGTGTTGGATTGTCAATGCAACCTTCTTTCACACTCTTGACACACTGATAGCAACACCGCAGAAGAAATGCTAGCACAGGCTTCCAGTATCCGTTGTTTCAGATGTTGCACATCTCGTATCTTCACAGCATATACAATTGCCTTCAGATTGCCTTAGTATAAAATAAACACTTTTAATTTGCATGCAAATGAGTGGGCTTCGGTGCACACTTAGTATGGTCAAGAGTTCGGTCCACCATTACTCCTATTCATTTTCCATGTTGAGGGCCTTCATACAATTCTGATTAACTGCGCTCATTTCCCAAAGGGTGCACTGTCTGAACTTAACCAGCATATGTTCTCATGTGCACTGACACTGCCAGGCGCATTTTACTCCCTGGCTTCTCTCTGTAGACACCGCTCACAACATTCCTGGGTGCAGAGAGTGGTGTCCACAGAGAAGAGAATGCCCGTACTGTGTGCATACCATCACTGACTATGCGTGAAGTCCAGCTCAGTCAGCGCAAGTGTGCAAACACACGTAGATAGGTTCAGATGGTACTCACTTTATTAAGCCCAAAATCTGCAAAATGAAAAGGCTGCACCAAGGATGCCACTTCATTTGCGCGTGAATTAAGTCATTAAGGCATTTTCTCGGGCACAGTACCAGTAACAAGTACAGTGCTAGTATGATTTTTATAGGGGCTGAATCTCCTATATTAGTGAATAGATCATTTAATATTGATTTTGGGGAGACAGTCTCCCTTTATAGGCGTTCTATCTGCAGGAGCCCACTGCTCCTGTGCCTCCCGGCATTTTGCTTATTGAGGGTAGTGCGCTCTCGATGACTGACATGGTAGAGCCATTGGTCCAAGCTATCTGCTCACTGATGCTCCAAGCAGAGGCAGCTTTACCTTAGCATGGAGCAAGGGTGCTGAAGGTGGTTGGACAGAGTGATTCGGACAGTTTAGAGCAGCTCTTGCAATCTCTATAGCCAAGGTGTCTGAACTATGCTTCCAATAAAAATTGATTTTGTAGTAAAGTCTTCATAATGTAGTGGGCCGCATCGATAGTAAGCAAGTGAAAAGGTGAATTGGTAATTAATGGAAACCTTTCCCAACATTCACCACATCATTATGTTACACAATGGATCTAGACATCTTTCCTCTTTTCCGCTGTAAAGTGCAATCTATCGACGAGATGGAATGTAAAAGTCTTCCATCTCACAGTATCAGGATGACGGCCCTGTTTTTTTCGTGTTCAGAAACCTGGCACGTTAGATGATAAATGTTCTGTTATTGCCGAAGTGAAATTGGCAACACTTGTGCAAAAAGTTTTCTCATTCTTGCGGATTCATTTAGTAAACTGAAAAGGAAACGGTAAAAAAAAGTTCTTTAAGACTATTTTGATGTTTGTCCATACAATTATCAAGGAGAACTTAGCTTATGATTATAGAGTATATACAGTAGATATGTGGATATAGAGCCGGGCGGTCTGGTGCACCTTTACAGGATGCTGGGACAAAGGTAGAATGAGTTTATCACTGCAGTTTCAGATCTGCAGCTGACTGGGTAAGTAATGCTACAACAGCACCACCATCTGGACAGTGGTGTAACAACAGAACAGAAAACAAAGTAGCTATTAGATATGCATACTGTGGATTTCTGCCCTGCTCTGAAGTCTACATAGAACTTTTACCACTATTTGTGAAAGCAGCTGTGAAAACCTCATTCACACATATTGTACTGCAGAATCTACATTAAAAACAGAGACAATTCATGACATCTGAAAGCATCTTGCAAGGTTCCGGGTATCAACTAATTGTTCAAAAGAAATTCACAAAATAATACAAATAGTCGGCTCCTTATAGAAGTTGAGCTATTGCCATCAGGGCCATATGTGACCCTTGAAATCTCATATAAGAAAGAAACAGACCACACAGACACGTAATTAAAGAAACAGAATTCTTTCCACATACAGAGCATGTCCAATATTCCTTCTGCAGTGGGTGGTCAGCCATCCTGCTGCCAGTCTTAGAGGTATGAAATAAGTATTTTGGCTAACTGATTGCACTACTTGCGGTTCCTAGATAGATGAGCCATTTTGCCTTGTCTTTATTGGTAAAACAGATCTTTGATGATGAAGAAGCTGATGATAATAATAAAGATGTAAACTTATTGATCTCATTAGATTATTGTTATACCAAAGCAGTGATATTTACCACTATTATATACAGTGGTTTGCAAAAGTATTCACCCCCACCCTCAGGCAGTTTCTGTATTTTTCTACCTCAGTTCCTTTAAAGAACTTGCCTACAACTGTGAACATTTGATTTTCTTTTTATTGTGAAGCAAACAACAAATAGGACAAAATAGCTCAAAACCTCTGTGTGCCTAAGTATTCACCCCTCTAAAGTCAGTACTTTGTCGAAGTCTCCATTAAATTACAGCTACAAGTTGCTTTGGATAAGTTTCTATGAGAATTACACATCTTGCCACTGAGATTTTTGCCCATTCATCAAGGCACAACTGCTCCAGCTCCTTCAAGTTAGATGGTTTCCTCTGGGGAACAGCAATCTTCAAGTCTGACCACAGATTATAAATTATATTAAGGTCTGGGCTTTGACTAGACCACTCCAAAAGATTTACACGTTTCCCCTTAAACCAATCAAGTGTTGCCTTAACAGTATGCTTTGAAGGTCATTGTCTTGTTGGAAAATGAACTTACGTCTCAGTCCTAAATCATTGACAGACAAACAGGTTTTACTCAAGAATATCGCTGTATTTCTCACCATCAATCTTCCCCTCTACTCGGACCATTTTCCCTGTCTCTGCTGCCAAAAAACATCACCACAGTATGATCCTGCCACCACCATGTTTCACTGTGGGGATGGTTCTTGGGCTGCTGTGTTAGTTTGGCGCCAGACACAGTGTTTACCTTGATGGCCAAAAAGATACATTTTGGTCTCATCTGACCATAGCACCTTCCTCCATACATTTGTGGCATCTCCCACGTGTCTTTTGGCAAACTCAAAATGAGCCTTACAATTTTTGTGTAAGTAAAGGCTTTTTTCTGCCCACTATTCCATTAAAGCCACCTCTATGGAGTGTGCGGCTTATTGTGGTTGTATGTACAGATAATCCAGTCTCTGCTTGGGAACACTGCAGCTCCTTCAGGGTTACCTGTGGTCTGTTTTCTGTCTCTCTGATGAATGCCCTCCTTGCCTGGGCTGAGAGTTTTGGTGGGTGTCCCTCTCTTGGCAGGTTTGTTGTGGTACCATTGTTCTTTACATTTGATTATAATAAATTTGATGGTGCTCCCGGGGATCATCAGAGATTGGGATATTTTTTATAACCAACCCTGACTTGTACTTAAAGAACTTTGTCCCTGACTTGTTTGGAGATCTCCTTGGTCTTCATGGTGCTGTTTGGTTAGTGGTGCTTCTTGCTTAATGGTGTTGCAGCCTCTGTGGCCTTTCAGAAAAGGTGTGTATACACTGACAGACCATGTGACACTTAGATTGCACACAGGTGGATTTATTTTCACTACACATGTGACTTATGAAGGTAATTGCTTGCACCAGAAATGTTTAGTAGCTTCATAGCAAAAGGGGTGAATACATATGCAAATGCCAACTTTTAGTTATTTGCTACCATAAATTTAATTTATGCCTATATTTTTCTCACTTCACCAACTTAGGCTATTTAGTGCTGATGCATCACACACAAATCTGATTACAAAAATATTTAAACACAGGTTGTAATGTAACAAAATAGGTAAAAAGGAGGTGAATACTTTTGCAAGCCATTGTATACATCAAGAAACATAAAAAGTATCGTGATCATATGGTAACAGCAGATTTTTTTATCACTCATTTTCTTTAAAAAGATATCGCTGGAAGATCGCGCTATCTGTATAAAGGGGAATGCAGGGAAAGCTGCCCAGAGGCCTTTTACGTTGAAGACAACAGATGTGCGCCGTGCCCTCAAAACTGTCAATCCTGTAAAGGCAGCAAGCAGTGTGTCAAATGTTTGGAAGGTTACTATTCCGTGGATGGTGTCTGCCAGGAGCTCACATGTCCCGAAGGTTTGTAGAAGGGTCTTCCCTCAGAATTTTTAGCTCTCTGAAGATAAGACTGAGCTGTTCCTACACAGGCACCTACTATGTTACGTGGCTTCCCTTTCAGCCAACCCTCTTTCCTGTATAGTCTGTCTTTATGTTTATCTATGGGTTATGTATTAATCCTGTACATCTGCAAAGTACAATGTACCCCCCAAAAAAGAGGATAAAACTGTTTGTGTTACAAATATCCATTGAGCAAAACAGCTGTAGGAGGATCATACTTGTTAGACCTAGTCTTAAAGTTTAAGCATAAAAATAATAAAAAGCTGCAAAAAGCAAAAAAGATATTCAGAGATCTTGACTTTTTTTTAAGTTGCCCACATGCCTAGATAGCTGGTGGATGAACACTTATTTGCCAACAGATATCTCTCCCATGTGAAGCTGGCAGTACATATGAGATAGCTATGCTGCTGTCCATTTCTGGCTGACGTCTATTTTCCCATTATAAAAGGATTATCCTTTGAAATTCCAACAGTATCTGTCAAGGGAGATTTAGGGGGCCACCATAAAAATGAAATAATGGTTCTGACCACTGAAATAAATTCAGATGACTTTCATTGAATGTCCACGTGGTCTTAAAGCTGCTGCCAGACACCACTGGCGGTGTCTTCTTCCTGGTCCTAGGAGAACAAAAGGAACTGGTATTGAAATGTAACATGCCTGATCCAGGTCTTTCCTGACATTGCTTGTCCCACCGAAACTGGTAACACCCAGTTGTCAATTTATTAATATATTTCCAGGAGGCACAACACAAAATTGTAAGAAAAGACACTGCAGTATTTAGCATGAAAGGGCAAATAGTCAGGAATCCAATGATTGAGATTATTCTTAGTTCAAGAAGAAACAGTTATGAAGAATATGTAGAATAAATATGGTAGGGTAAATATATGATAATATTGGGAATATTATATGTCTGGTCATGTCATCTTGATTATAAAGTATGAATTCTTCCAGGAATAAGACATTTTTTTATGATGAAGCAAATATGAAACTAAATTTATAGGGACACATTTATAGGGTTGATAAAACTTGCCACAAACTAAATGGTTACCGTTCTCTCAGATATAACCTGGTGTTATGAAGCTGCTACATCTCACAATATATCTTGACCATTTTGCCTGACAGGAGAAGTTGAAGATCCGGACAGTGAAGAATGTGTGTCTTGTGCAGACGGATGCAAGGAATGCTCCGCAGGTAGGTTCCTATAAGTAATTAAGTAACATTATAGATTTAGCATGTTGTAGGGATGTGGTCTCGCTGGTGTGCAACCGGAGGTAAGCAGAAGGACGACTCTTCCCGGTTCTTTAAGCAAGTTTATTAAGACATCATAAACTTGCTGTCAAACAGAAAACAAAACAGCCTTCTCCGGCACAAAGTAACAAAAAACAGCTGTAACGTCCTGGCACTCTAACTGAGTACTCTCTTCAGCACACACACTGGAGGTCTCCTCAGAACTCCCACACTGGAGGGTTCCACGCCTCCAGCCACTCACACCTGTGGTCAGCATTAGGCTCATTTATATATACCAGACATTCAGCTAACACAGAGCACATGACAGGTCACATGGCAGTGACCTCATCACAGGTCCTCAAACCACATACAAAGGTATAGTGAAGTCTTACTATCGCTACATACCTCCCCCCTCTGCCTAAAGCCGTAGGCACATTCCATTCACCGACTAGAAACTTTTTCAGTCGTCTCCACAATTAACCGGTCTGTCACAGTATGGCTTAGGTCACTGAGTCCTGAGCTAATTAAGGTGTCACTGCCTCTACCTCTCATTTCAGGCCATCTATGTTCCGTCTTAGTTTCACTTTGATGACTTTCACTCTGAAGCGAACCTCTGCGCCTCTCTATACTGTGGGTTAAAGGTGACTGCCTTTTTCCCCCCAACTCTTGCAGCTGTCTGTTGGTCTGCTCCTTCTCAAGTTTTAGCTGCTCTATTCTTCCCTGGTATACCTCCAGGAGCATCCGGATCTTCCTAAGGCTTTCCACCAACCCACTCCGACTTGGAGGTTTTCTTGTTGGCTCCCGACATCTCTGCTTCTCGCGGAGGTATTGTAGTGGCATAGCTCTTATGTCCGCCTCCCGCTTCACTGTGACTTTCCGGGTGTGGCCATCTGGGTGGCGGTTCCCTTGCTGACTTTCTTCCGCCGTCGAGGCCCCTTCTTTGGTCAGCCTCTTCAGTTCACTCTCCTCCCGTACACTCGGACTGGGAGTGCGCAACCGTTCGATTTCCCGGTCTGTCGTGGATTTCCTGAGCTGGGTATTAGCCTCCTTCTCTATCTGGAGTTTCTGGAGAATTTTCTCTTGCTCCTCTGTCCAGCAGCGGTGCTCATCCTCTCTCCGTAGAAGTTCCTGCTGAAACTTCTCCTGGGCCTCTCTGAGCATCTCCGTATCTTTCACTAGAACTTGGTTCGCCGTCTGGCACGCTGATAGTTGACCTTGGACTTTAGAGACTTCTTTCTCCAGATCCTTCACTCGTTGCTCAATCCCTTGTCTCCGTATCCTTTCTCGCATGACTGTCTCTTTAAGCAGCTCTATCTCATGGTCTTGCTCTCTTTTATCCCGTACATGTGGCACCATCATTTCCCCCTTATTTCTCTTCTTAGAGAGTATAGGCTGTCTGGCCTTTCCGCAGCCCCTGCGGGGAGGAGAAGATCCGCCACTGGTACCCAACTCCACCTTGCTGCACTCGCTTTCACTTGCGGTTAAGTTACCGTCTGCATAGGAGTCTTTCCCACTCCCCCTGTCATCTGGGAACAGCAAGTCCCCACTTAACCAGGTGTCGGCCCCTATTTCTGGAGCTACCCAGTTTCCTCCGGTCCTATATTTGGTCACCCCAAAGTCCCCACTTTGGTCTGAGCCACACTTTCTACCCGTCACCAGGCACTGGGTATCTTTGACTATAGGGGGTGCTACCTCTGTTTTGCCCCCTACACTATCAGCAGCCACTACAGCCGCCTGCAGGGATGGGTCTCCCCTAGGGTCATTCTGGTTCCCTTCTGAGCACTCAGCCAGTCCTTCGTCCCACACCTCCCAAAACCATTTAAAATCCTGGCCTATTATTATAGGGTATGGTAAGTCTGGGACTACAGGGACATCATGGGTAGAAATAATAGTGGACGTCTCAATAATTAGCCTGGTTATCTGATACTCCCTAGTGACCCATGATTGCAATTGACTTCCATTTTCCTTCCGGGAATTAGATAGACAGGGAGTGTGTCGCTCATTAGTGTCACCTGGCTACCTGAGTCTAGAAGTCCACTCACACACTCTCCATTCACTATTAGAGAACAGTTCAGTGCCCCCCGGTCAGATGTAAAGTCAGTACACCATCCTGGACATACGCTGTTCAAACCCTGAAACTGGCAATAGTCCGTCTGTTTATTTGTCGCCACCTCTTTTCTCCTCATCGACTCAGTTTGGGACTCCGCCCTCTCTGAGTGTGGCAGTACTTTATTAGGGTTTACTGGTTCCTCATTCTCGCTAGGGACCTCAGAACCCTTTCCCCACAGATCCCAAAACAGACAAAAATCCTGGCCTATAGATATAGGACGCACCAAGTCCCGAACGACGCCGACTTCATGGGACTCAGTGCCATGCGTCATTTCGATGTCCACTCTGGCCATAGGGTAGTCCTTTACATCACCATGTATGCATTGAACACCAACTTTTTTTTCGGGTAATATGTTGAGAGGAAAAGTGGACCTCACCAAGGTCACTAAGCTCCCAGAGTCTAACAGCGCCGTTACTGCTTCACCGTTCACCTTCACGGGACAGACTTGAGGACCCTGGTTGGGGAACGGTTTCCTACTGCAGGCTGGATATGCATACCATGAAATATGGTGTCCTATGCTGCAGTCCATCTGCTCGGTAGTCTGGGGACACCGGGCAGCTATGTGTCCTGGCTCACGGCACCTCCAACAAATAATATCACCTGCAGTGACCTTGGGCACCACCTCCCCCCGCCATTTTGACCTGGGGCGCCCCACCCCTTTTTGGGACTCTGCCCCTGTTGGGGCCGCCAGTACAGAATGGGCTGCTTCCCAAGGCACCTTCCATTCCCTGGTACCTCTCGACCAGTCCGACCAGTTCATCAGCATTCCGGGGATCACCCTGGGCAACCCAAGTCTGTAGGGGCTTTGGCAGGGAGTGCACAAACCGATCCATGACGACTCTTTCTACCATCTGTGCCGGCGTATCGGACTCTGGCTGTAGCCATTTCTGGACCAGGTGTAGCAGGTCAAACATTTGGGAGCGAGGTGGTTTGTCCCGGTGATAAGCCCAGCAATGCACCCTCTGTGCCCTGACAGTCATTGTTACCCCCATACGTGCGAGGATCTCCACCTTTAGCTTGGGATACTGCTGAGCGTCCTGCACAGTCAAATCATAGTATGCCTTCTGGGGTTCCCCTGTCAGGTATGGGGCCAGTAGCTCTGCCCACTGCTCTGGAGGAAGTCTTTTCCTCTCAGCAACCCTCTCAAATACAGTCAGGAAGGCTTCCACATCATCCCCGGGGGTCATTTTTTGTAATGTGCGTCTTACCGCCTTTCTGACGTGGTTGTCATCAGCCAGACCTGGGGTTGGGGCACTCGTCCTGCCCTGGATGGCGGTTGTCAGAAGCTGTATCTGCTGCCGATGCTCCTGCTGGCTTTGCTGCATCTGCTGTTGGTGCTCCTGCTGGCTCTGCTGCATCTGTTGCAACAACCTCCTGTTGACCTCTTGCTGCTGCACCTGTGCCTGGACCAAGTGTTTTAGAAGGTCCTCCATTTCTCTGCTGGGAACGCTGCTCGCACGTCTCCACCAATTGTAGGGATGTGGTCTCGCTGGTGTGCGACCGGAGGTAAGCAGAAGGACGACTCTTCCCGGTTCTTTAAGCAAGTTTATTAAGACATCATAAACTTGCTGTCAAACAGAAAACAAAACAGCCTTCTCCTGCACAAAGTAACAAAAAACAGCTGTAACGCTGGCACTCTAACTGAGTATCTCTTCAGCACACACACTGGAGGTCTCCTCAGAAATCCCACACTGGGGGATTCCACGCCTCCAGCCACTCACACCTGTGGTCAGCATTAGGCTCATTTATATATACCAGACATTCAGCTAACACAGAGCACATGACTGGTCACATGGCTGTGACCTCATCACAGGTCCTCAAACCACATACAAAGGTATAGTGAAGTCTTACTATCGCTACAATGTGTTATACCCAGTTGACAAACTGAAATTTTGTGAAACACCCCTTTAAGTAAAAACTTCCCATTAATATTCTAAATTGAGGCTCAAGAAGGAATATTCAATTTACAGAGCTTGATCACACTGGTTTTGGCAGAAGATAGGCTGCGGCCAGTGGTGTATGGTAGTGAATTATTCCCCATTTCTCATCGAGATAAATGGGCATTCAGCGGACAGTTACAGTCGCCAGCCGTGGCCTGATTTGACTGCAATTCCAGCCCTTTTGGGTTAAAACCCAGCTCTTGCGCAGCACATACATAACCCTACTGCCTGGACATTCGGTAATACATTTTTCACTCCCATTTTGCTGCATAACTATGAAGATTTGCAATTCATTGACGCTAGAGTAAGAAACAATCATCCTCTGATTCACTTCTGCTTGTCTATGATGAAAGCACAAGGCATGTCTACATACCAGGATCGCTCAACACCAGTACTGATCCACAATCCTGGAGATGTGAGAAGCTTAGGATGCCCAAAGAGAAATGGTCAGCTTTCCTGAGGATACTTTCATTAGTTATGTTTATTCCTTATTCTTATAAAATAGCAGCATCTTTTCTTAGAACTTTACATTGTTCGTTTCTCTATTTTTCCCTTATAAAATATGCTAAAATTGAGATCTGGGTCTTTGAAAGTTGGCGAGCTGTCTCTACATAGTCTGCCATTATGCAATCATTGCCTGGCTGTGTAGGGACACCGTCCTTTAAAAAAAAGAGTCTTAATATCCAGATGACAATTTATTCTTTAATTTCCAGGAAAAAAAAGAAACAAGTGGCAAAAAATAGAAGACTAAGAAATTATGCTTCAAAATAGTTACTTCCTTCACAATGACCTTTGCACAGGCTCATTTCATCATATACGACAGGGTTAAGTCTGACCATTCTAAGTACATGTGTTGTTTCCTGAAGCAATAGCAAGTTAGTCTAAAAAGAGCGAGTAACCAGTGTGAAAATTGCAAGATTACTCATTTGGATTTTTATTACAGATTTTACTATGTAAATATAAATGAAGAAATAACAACAAATACATTTAATGCAAAAACCTGATACAATCAATAGGTCATTTTCTGTAGAAATCTTCCATTTAAGGGAAGTAGTAAACAGGATAATGCAGACTGTATTCAGCTTATTTGATTCTAAAATTCCAGGCATGCAAAAAACTTCAACGCTAGAGTGACACAAGTGTCATTTTGTCACAAGGGTCTTCATTAAGCAAATGACCTTGTTAATCCCAGTCAAATACATGTACTAACAGGAAAATGCTTCTGAGAAACCAAACTATGGCACCAAAGGCCACTAAGATTATAATGATAGAAAAATTCTGCAGGTTACTGGTGGGTCAGATGCAAATGTTAGAGACACAAGATATTTAACCCCTTCCTGCAATGGCCATTTTTACATTAAAAATAGGCTGGGAGACAATGAAGAGCAAATAGGGTTTTATCCAGTATAAAAGAGAGAGAACAGAAAAATGGTTTATGCTCACCTTATGGGGTTGTGACTGTCACAACGTCTGTTTTAGCTTGTGAAAGCTGTTGCTGATCGATAAAGACAGACAGATAAAATGTAGACAAATATAAAGATGGATCTAAACTCACACTGCCAGTCTCCCACCAGACAATGAAAGGACAGTGAAGGGTTTTTGGAAGCAGTTTTTATCAAGACAAATCACTATATAGTTTATCAGGACAAATCACTATATAGTCTGGTGGGTGATTGGCAGCGCTATTTTTTTCATTGATATACAGTTGTGCTCAAAAGTTTACATACCCCAGCAGAATTTTTGCTTTCTTGGCCTTTTTCAGAGAATATGAATGATAACACCAAAACTTTTTCTCCACTCATGGTTAGTGGTTGGGTGAAGCCATTTATTGTCAAACCACTGTGTTTTCTCTATTTTAAATCATAATGTCAACCCAAAATATCCAAATGACCCTGATCAAAAGTTTACATACCCTGGTGATTTTAACCTGATAACATGCACAGAAGTTGACACAAATGGGTTTGAATGGCTACTAAAGGTAACATCCTCACCTGTGACCTGTGACAAATGCCAGGAAAATTGTTCGGGATGCAAAGAAAAACCCACAAATAACATCAGCTGAAATACCGGACTCTCTGAAAATTAGCGGTGTGGCTGTTTCAAGATGCACAATAAGGAGGCACTTGAAGAAAAATGGGCTGCATGGTCAAGTCGCCAGAAGAAAGCCATTACTGCACAAATGCCACAAAGTGTCTCGCCTACAATACACAAAACAGACAAGCCTCAAAACCTCTGGAACAAGATAATTTGGAGTGATGAGACCAAAATTGAATTTTTTGGCCACAGCCATAAACGTTACATTTGGAGAGAGGTCAACAAGGTCTATGATGAAAGGAACACCATTTCTATTGCAAAGCACGGAGGTGGATCACTGATGTTTTGAGGATGTGGGAGCTACAAAGGCACAGGAAACTTGGTCAAAGTTGAAGGAAAGATGAATGCAGCACATTATCAGCAAATACTAGAGGCAAATTTGCAATAATCAGCCTGGAAGCTGAAACCGAGCTGATGTTTTTATTGATACCATTTTGGGGTACATGTAATCTTTTGATCACTTTTTATTGCATTTTTTGTGAAAGTTGCAGCAACTATAAAACAGCAATGCTGGTATTTTGATTGTGATTGGTGGATCCTTTGTTATCAGCTGGTTTGAGGTGTTGTCAATCTTTGTGATCCTGCCTTTGATGAGAAAACCCTAGTAAACTAATTTTGAAAGGATATGAAGTATAATGCTAAAAAATACATTGACAATTACCAGTGTGAAAAAAGCAAGATTAGTACGGTAATTTAATGTATTTTAATGAAGATCGCAATATGAATACCAAAAATCATTTAAAAATACACAAAAACTGATTTAAACAGTAGGTAAATTTGTAATGATACCTTCCCTTTAACCTCTGTGCATTAATCTCATTTGATTGATAATGTGGCATTCATAGCTAGGGCTTTGTGCCATAACAATCATGGATAAATCATTTTAATTTGGTCCATGTCTGGAAGACCACAGATGAGAGTGGATAGACTGCTACGATCATTTATTTTACACAGTATGCTCCGGACATTGGCCTTCACCTGTCCTACACATCCAGTTTATGTCTTTTCTTTAACTACCATTAGTGTGCTAAAATGGAAGTATAACGCACCGACATTAATCTCGATTCATAATCTGCATTTCCTAACACTCTTCAAATTAGCTGCTATTAGGTAACAAATCTTCAGAAATGTTATAATAATGTATCTCTTTATTCCAGATGATCCTGATATATGTTCTTCCTGCTTTGCCAGTTATTATATGTAAGTTTACTAAAGTGCACATTAATTTATGTACAAGATGCTTTGGAGTGAGTTTAGTAAAGGCAAAAATATATGTATTACATAAATTAGGGCTGCACATAAATTATTCCAGCTCACAAGAGTGCATAGATTTAAAGGAGTTGTACAGAATTGGAAAGACGTTGTTTGTTTTTTCCTTACCCCTTAACCCCAAGGTTGGTTTGCACGTTAATGACCGGGCCAATTTTTACAATTCTGACCACTGTCTCTTTATGAGGTTATAACTCTGGAATGCTTCAACGGATCTTCGCGAGTCTGAGACTGTTTTCTTGTAACATATTGTACTTCATGATAGTGGTAAAATTTCTTTGATATTACTTGCGTTTATTTATAAAAAAAATGGAAATATGGCGAAAATTTTGAAAATTTTGCAATTTTAAAACTTTGAATTTTTATTCCCTTAAAACAGAGAAATATGTCACACAAAATAGTTGCTAAATAACATTTTCCACATGTCTACTTAACATCAGCACAATTTTGGAACCAAATTTTTTTTGTTAGGAAGTTATAAGGGTTAAAAGTTGACCAGCGATTTCTCATTTTTACAACAAAATTTACAAAACCATTTTTTTTAGGGACCACCTCACATTTGAAGTTACTTTGAGGGGTCTATATGACAGAAAATACCCAATAGTGACACCATTCCAAAAACAGCACCCCTCAAGGAAATCAAAACCACATTCAAGAAGTTTATTAACCCTTCAGGTGCTTCATAGGAGCTGAAGCAACATGGGAGGAAAAAATGAACATTTAACTTTTTAGTCACAAAAATGATCTTTTACAAACAATTTTTTTTATTTTAACAAGGGTAAAAGGAGAAAATGGACAAATAAAGTTGTTGTGCAATTTCTCCTTAGTACGCCAATACCCCATATGTGGGGGAAAACCACTGTCTGGGCGCACGGCAGGGCTCGGAAGGGAAGGAGCGCCGTTTGACTTTTTCAAACCAAATTTGGTTGGAATTGAGATTGGATGCCATTTCGTGTTTGGAGAGCCCCTGATGTGCCTAAACAGTGGAAACCCCCACAAGTGACACCATTTTGGAAACTAGACCCCCTAAGGAACTTATCTAGATCTGTTGTGAGCACTGTGAACACCCAAGTGTTTCACTAAAGTTTATAATGCCTGGGTGTAAAAAAAAAAATTTTCCACAAAAATTATTTTTTAGTTCCCAATTTTTGATTTTCCCAAGAAAATTGGATCCCAAAAGTTGTTGTCCAATTTGTCCTGAGTACGCTGATACCCCATATGTGACAGGGAAAAACTGTTTGGGCGCACAGCAGGGCTCGGAAAGGAAGTAATGACGTTTTGGAATGCAGACTTTGATCGGTGTTATGTTCAGTTTGCAGAGCCCCTCATGTGCCTAAACAGTGGAAACCCCCACAAGTGACCCCATTTTGGAAACTAGACCCCCTAAGGAACTTATCTATATCTGTGGTGAGCACTTTGAACCCCAAGTGCTTCACACAAGTTTATAATGCCTGGGCATGAAAATAAAAAATCCTATTTTTTTCCCACAAAAAAAATCTTTTAGTCACCAATTTTTTATTTTCCAAGGGTAACAGGAGAAATTGGACTGCAAAAGTTGTTGTCCAATTTGCCCTAAGTACGCTGATACCCATATGTGGGGGGAACCACTGTTTGGGCGCACGGCAGAGTCAGAAGGGAAGGAGCGCCATTTGACTTTTTCAAACCAAAATTGGCTGGAATCGAGATTAGACGCCATGTCGCGTTTGGATAGCCCCTGATATGCCTAAACAGTGGAAACCCCCAATTCTAACGCCAACCCTAACCCCAACACACCCTTAACCCTAGTCCCAACCCTAACCCTAACCACAAACCTAACCCTAACACACCCCTAACCCTAATCCTAACTTTAGCCCCAACCCTAACCCTAATCCTAATGGGAAAATGGAAATAAATACATTTTTTTAATTTTATTATTTTTCCCTAACTAAGGGAGTGATAAAGGGGGGTTTGATTTACTATTTATAGCGGGTTTTTATGTTTGGCAGCTGTCATGCTAAAAGACGCTTTTTATTGCAAAAAAATAGTTTTTGCATCATCACATTTTGAGAGCTATAATTTTTCCATATTTTGGCCCACAGAGTCATGTGAGGTCTTATTTTTTGCGGGACGAGTTGACGTTTTTATTGATATCATTTTTGGGCACATGACTTTTTTTTATCGCTTTTTATTACGATTTGTGGGAGGCAGAATGAACAAAAACTAGCAATTCATGAATTTCTTTTGGGGGGGGCATTTATACTGTTCCGCGTGTGATAAAATCGATAAAGCGGTTTTATTCTTTTGGTTAGTATGATTACGGCGATACCTTACTTATATCTTGTTTTTATGTTTTGGCGCTTTTATACAATAAAAACAATTATATATAAAAAATAATTGTTTTTGCATCGCTTTATTCTGCGAGCTATAACTTTTTTATTTTTTTGCTGATGATGCTGTATGGCAGCTTATTTTTTGCGGGACAAGATGACGTTTTCAGCGGTACCATGCTTATTTATATCCGTCTTTTTGATCGCGTGTTATTCCACTTTTTGTTCGGCGGTATGTTGATAAAGCATTTTTTTCCCTTGTTTTTTTTAAGGGGTTCACTACAGAGGTTAACTAGTGGTACAGTTTTATAGAGCGGGTCGTTACGGACACGGCAATACTAAATATATGTACTTTTATTGTTGGGGTTTTTTTTACATTAAAGAAATGAATTTATTGGGGAATATTTTTTTTTTCATTATTTAGGAATTTTTTTTACACATGTTAATTTTTATTTTTTTTACATTTTTACTTTGCCCCAGGGTGGGACATCACTGTATAGGGTCAGATCGATGGTCTGACAGTGTGCACAGCACTCTGTCACACCAGTGATCTCACTGGCACTGCTGCAGGCTTTCTCAGCGCCTGCTCTCATCAGGCACTGAGAAAGCCTCCTCCCTGCAGGACCCGGAAGGACCCCGCAGCCATCTTGGATCCGGGGTCCTGCAGGGAGGAAGCCTTCAGAACAGAGCGGTCACATCATGTTCTGAGGGTCTCAGGGGAGCACGCAGGGAGCCCCCTCCCTGCGCGATGCTTCCCTGTACCGCTGGAACACTGCGATCATCTTTGATCGCAGTGTGTGCCAAGGGTTAATATGCCGAGAGCAGTCCGTGACTGCTCCTGGCACATAGTGTCGGGTGTCAGCTGTGATAATCAGCTGACACCCGGCCGCGATCAGCTGCACTCCCCCCGGGAGCGCAGCTGATCACCTATGACGTACTATCCCGTCCCTGGGAATTAAGTCCCAGGGCACATGGACGGGATAGTACGTCCGATGACAGAAAGGGGTTAAAGAAGCATTCATGCAGCCAGGTCCTGATAAGCTCTGATTCATGCTGCCCGTTGGTCTGGGTAGGATAAGTCAGGTGACAGGTTTAACTGTTCTACATATTTTCAAAAGTTGTCAGATTCAGTTATGAAATGAGCCATTTGTGAATGATTTTGACCTCTTGAATTTAAATCTGTCAATGAAAAGTTTTAGTTGGCTCTTGTTTCTTTGATATCAAAGCGTTTTCCTTTTACCCCTACATATAATGAATGCATAAAAGTTTCAGCAATTTGAAACTTTATTATTTTTGCAAATATAAAGACACAGAATATTTTGTTATGACAATTTTCTGATATTTATTTAGAGGAAACTTAGCAACAGTTCAAATAACTAAAACATGTCTAAACACTTAGAAATTATAAAATTACAGAAATTGCACTACAAAATTTGGTCCTCATTCAGTGACAGCTCTTTTATGCTTGTCTCTTGTACTCCTGCATCTGATCATCTCTTACAATTGTCTAACAGTAATCTGCAAGCATTGATGAATTCCATTTTCCTTGACATCTTTTTTTCATAGGGACATGTTACAGCCAAGATTTTTATATGTTTTGAGGAAATTTTCCACCAACTATTTAAAGTTATCTGCTCTTGAGTTTCCCAAAAAATTAGTTACCATTAATGTGATTGCTACGCATGCAGCCTTTCCTTGCCCTGCAACACAAGTAGAAACTCCTCATCTTGAAAAAGCTTATGAATCTGAGGTCCAATAAAGACTCCTTCCTTTATCTTTCCTACACTCAAACTTGGGAATTAATCAATGAAATACTTGAATGCTTTTGCATGCGTGGTGGGTGGTATTAAAATCTTATGTGGGTCAACAAGTGCTGGATGCAGCACATTTATACTTTCTGGTTGAAGTGAATGTTGTAGAGGCTGATCTCTATTATTCTAGTGATATTCTCTTGCACAACAATCCCTCTCACAGAAAGCAGAAGTACTTTGTGTATCCACCGTGGAGACCAAGTGAGAGGAAAAGGGCCACAAATGTTGTTCATACTTCAGGCACCTTAACAGCTGTCATAGTTTTCTTTCATGTGGACTGCAGCAAGATGGCTTTTAGTCTTGTTTTGGACGAATCAATGAAGTGTGAGGGTGGGGATGTTGGCACTCCACTCCTCTGACAACTCCTGATGTTTAAATTTATGAGAATGTATTTTACTGTACTTTTTTTTGTTATTTTTTTGGTCGCTGCAGTTCCTGTTTAGATTGGTATCACAGGGTTAACTGTAGGGCCGATCCACAGTGGAGAGGAGGATTGGGAATCTCTGGGTTAGTTGCACAGCAATTGAGTTGGTTATGAAACAGAAGAGGAAAAAGTAAGGATACTCCCTGGTTAAGGTGATCTTCACCTAGTGGGTATGTGGATGTGTGTCGACCCGCCACCACAATTGTGGGTTACCAGGGCAATGGGGTACTCAGAGCCGAGCCCATGGAAGTCTATGGGGATTGTCACAGGTAGCGGTGGCTCGGTCTGTGGCCCTAGCGGTCTGGCGTATGTTGGGGGAATATTTACAGGGGATAGATATATTTACAGTTCGTGACGCCACCTGTAGTCTTCTGGTAATTTATACCAGCGCTGCTGTAGAGCTCTGAGGGGATGGTGAGGCAGCTAGATGTCGGGTCCCCTACAGGTGGGACTCTTCCCTCAGGTCGGTAGTTAAAGCAGGGTTGTGCAGGCATGCAAGTAAATAACTCAGTCTCACACGGTCAGCGTCTTTCCATACCTTTACTTGTAAGATGGTAAGGCAGGTCCCAGGGAGGCTGATCCAAGGAGAATGTATTTCGAGATAGCAGCTGGACAAGTTAGGGGCCTCCTTTACTTTCACAACGATGAGTACAACCAGCATGAAGCGTAGTTCCCTCTATAACTCCAGCTATTCCATAGCTGTACTGCCCAGTCAGTTTTGTGGTCGGAGCCTTCCTGTGAGAGAGCTGAATTCCTATCTTGCTGATCAGGCTCAAGGTCTTCACTCCCCCTGACCCCAGTTACGTACCGACTATTTAGGGGCTGCTTGCCGCGACCTAAGGTCCGATAAGCCTCTGGTTTTCTTACCACTAAGCGTGAAGCTTTAGTGATCCTTCGGTCCCCAGTGACCGGTAACAATGTGCAGGACTTCTTCAATCCAAAAGCACTTTTCAAATATTCCTTTCCACTGTGCCTTTCGCCTTGTCCGCGCTTGTAGCATAAACACTCACACTTGCAAAAAGTCATATAATCACTCCCTTCTTCTCTTCCTTCAGAGTTAGTTGACAGACTCTCAGTAATCCACTAGGCAGGAGCACGTCTCTGAACCTTTCACTGTCCTTGGGACAGGAGACTGAAGTATTTCTGTACTAAGCTCTTCTTTCTTTATCAATGTCTTCAAGTGAGGTACAGCTCTGACCAGGCTGAGGTGATCTATATCTCGCCCTTACTGGCCTCCACTTGCTGAACTGCTGATAGAACCAGGCTGGACTGCTTCCTCCCTCCAAGTCCCAGCTAGACTCCACACGTCTGCTCTGTCCGAAGACAGGAAACTGACTACTAAAATCACTCAACGAATATACACTGACCACTCCCTCACAAGTGACTACACTACCCTAAGGGTGTGTCTAGTGTATGTTGAGTGAATGGGTATTGAGCATTGAACTGCTATCTCTCCACACATTCTCCAGGGTACTGCGTGTGCCTAACACCAGGGCTACACAGATGAAGAGAGCAGAAAAGCAGAGATGGAGACAGAGGAAGCATCTAAGAAGAACTCCATTGGTGGCAGCGGAAAACTCACAGCAGGCGAGTTGGGGAAGGGGATGTACAGCCAGAAATTTTGTTAGAGTCCATAAGGGTCTCTGGGGAACTGAAAAATATCAGCCAGGTCTTGAAAACTGAGGGTCCGTGAAGAGATGAGTCAGCAAGGCTGAGGGCTCACTCAGTAAGGTGAAAGTCACAGGCACATTGTTACGTGGTTCCTGAAAAGTGGGCTGAAGGATAGAGTTCACTGTAAAAGCTGAGCCAAAGTGTCTCTATAATAAAGAAAGGTTGAAGGTCTTTAACTTTTTCTGCAAGTCATCAATTGTGCCACTGAAAATGTTTATTGATGACAGGCCATTGTATTGTAACCAAGAGAAAGACATCTGCATTTTTTCTGTTCTTTGTTTACAAGTCAAACTGTTAGTAAAGGAGATTTTGGAAAATGCTTCATGACACCAAACACGCTCTTCTTCCTCACTTGACTCAACTGAAAATGTTTCTGGTGCTTTTGGAAGTTCTTCTGTATGTGGGACTGGGTGTATTGCAGATGGAATGTTTGGATACTGTAAAGTCCACTTCTTTCTTGATACTCCACCACAAAATTAGTTAAATTCAACTGTTTTCATCTCTGAACTGTAGAATCAAAAGTCCATGTTTTTCTAATTTTGTGCAAACCCATTGAGACTTAGTTAACATATGCCTTGTGATTTCCTTTCACAATAAAACCCACAAAATTATGCTGTGTGTGAGTGGTAAACTGAAAAAAAGCTAGTATAGAATATAATTTTAAGTAAGTTTATTAAAAAAAAAAGTCTTAAATACCCACTGTAAGGTGAAAGTGCGATGTGCAAAAGTCAATATTAAATATATGAATATTCCTAAAGAGCTAATATAAGCAGAGGATTGTATATAACACCATATCCTTCTGTTAGAAGCAGTACTGTGAATTATTGTAACTGCTATATGGATTCCAGTACCACCGACATCTGACCTAATGGTTGTTTTTGTCAGATGTGGAGTGTGCAACAAAAGTCATTGAATTGTATTCGGACCCGGCTTTGTTTTACTATGCTTTCTGTTATATTGGACTGATATATCCGTCATAACTGTCCTCTGGGGCAGAGCTGAAAATGGGCTATTCTAAATAACTAGTGAACATTTATTGTATGTCTTTCAAATAAAGGGGTTGTTCAGGATTAGAAAAACATGGCTGCCTTTTCCTGAAACAGCATAAGCCATTAATAGGTTGTGTCTTATATTGGAACGCTAAGCCCTTGTACCCTGAAGAAGCTCTAAATAGAGGGGCTTGTGAATTAAATGAAATTTCCAGTTTTGGAGAACCCCTTATGCTTTACTCCCCTTCCCTGGGTTCAGCGATGAATCTGACTTTGCTTCCCGTGTTTATTATTGCCTGCAGTGCAGACATTATGTAGACTGCACTGCCGACAATCAATCAGCTCAGTGGGAAGATTTGAAGACTCTAGAACCAGGGAGGGGGTGTAAAATGCAGATTGTATTTTTAAAAACAAACTGTGCCTGGAGACAGGGTTTTCTAAACCTCAAAAACCCCTTTAACCCCTTCACCCCCAAGGGTGGTTTGCACGTTAATGACCGGGACAATTTTTACAATTCTGACCACTGTCTCTTTATGAGGTTATAACTCCAGAACGCTTCAACGGATCTTCACGATTCTGAGATTGTTTTCTCGTGACATATTGTACTTCACGTTAGTGGTAAAATTTCTTCCATATAACTTGCGTTTATTTTTGAAAAAAACGCAAATATGGCGAAAATTTTGAAAATTTAGCAATTTTCAAACTTTGAATTTTTATTCCCTTAAAACAGAGAAATATGTAACACAAAATAGTTAAGAAATAACATTTCCCACATGTCTACTTTACATCAGCACAATTTTGGAATAAATTTTTTTTTTTGTTAGGAAGTTATAAGGGTTAAAAGTTGACCAGCGATTTCTCATTTTTACAACAAAATTTACAAAGCCATTTTTTTTAGGGACCACCTCACATTTGAAGTCACTTTGAGGGGTCTACATGACAGAAAATACCCAAAAGTGACACCATTCTAAAAACTGCACCCCTCAAGGTACTCAAATCACATTCAAGAAGTTTATTAACCCTTCAGGTGCTTCACAGGAACTAAAGCAACGTTGAAGGAAAAAATGAATATTTAACTTTTTAGCCACAAAAATGATCTTTTACAAACTTTTTTTTTATTTTCACAAGGGTAAAAGGAGAAAATGGACAGATAAGGTTGTTATGCAATTTCTCCTGAGTACGCCAATACCCCATATGTGGGGGAAAACCACTGTTTGGGCACACGGCAGAGCTCGTAAGGGAAGGAGCGCCGTTTGACTTTTTCAAACTAAAATTGGCTGGAGTTGAGATTGGACGCCATGTCGCGCTTGGAGAACCTCTGATGCGCCTAAACAGTGGAAACCCCCCACAAGTGACACCATTTTGGAAACTAGACCCCCTAAGGTACTTATCTAGATCTGTTGTGAGCACTTTGAACCCCCAAGTGTTTCACAAAAGTTTATAATGCCTGGGTGTGAAAAAAAAAAAAAAATTCCACAAAAATGATTTTTTAGTCCTAAATTTTTGAATTTTCCCAAGGAAATTGGACCCCAAAAGTTGTTGTCCAATTTGTCCTGAGTACGCTGATACCCCATATGTGGGGGTGGAAAACTGTTTGGGCGCACGGCAGGGCTTGGAAAGGAAGTAGTAACGTTTTGGAATGCAGACGTTGAGTGGGGTCATGTTCCGTTTGCAGTGCCCCAGATGAGCCTAAACAGTGGAAATCCCCCAAAGTGACCCCATTTTGGAAACTAGACCCCCTAAGGAACTTATCTAGATCTTTGGTGAGCACTTTGAACCCCCAAGTGCTTCACACAAGTTTATAATGCCCGGGCATGAAAATAAAAAATCCTATTTTTTTCCCACAAAAATTATCTTTTAGTCACTAATTTTTTATTTTCCCAAGGGTATCAGGAGAAATTGGACCACATAAGTTGTTGTCCAATTTGTCCTGAGTACGCTGATGCCCATATGTGGGGGGGAACCACTGTTTGGGCGCACGGCAGAGCTCGGAAGGGAAGGAGCACCATTTGACTTTTTCCAACCAAAATTGGCTGGAATAGAGATTGGATGCCATGTTGCATTTGGAGAGCCCCTGATGTGCCTAAACAGTGGAAACCCCCCACAAATGACCCCATTTGGGAAACTAGACCCCCTAAGGAACTTATCTAGATCTTTGGTGAGCAATTTGAACCCTCAAGTGCTTCACACAAGTTTATAACGTAGAGCCGTAAAATTTAAAAATCATATTTTTTCCACAAAAATGATCTTTTCACCCGAATTTTTATTTTTCCAAGGGTAACAAGGCTCCAAAAGTTATTGTGCAATTTGTCCTGAGTACACTGATACCCCATATGTGGGGGTATACCACTGTTTGGGTGCATGGCAGAGTTTGGAAGGGAAGGAGCGCCGTCTCACTTTTTCAACGCAGAATTGGCTGGACGCCATGTCGTGTTTGGAGAGCTCCTGATCTGCCTAAACAGTGGAAACACCCCACAAATGACACCATTTTGGAAACTAGACTCCTCAAGGAACTTATCTAGATGTGTGGTGAGAACTTTGAACCCCCAGGTGTTTCACTAAAGTTTATAACGTACAGCCTTAAAATAAAAAATCCTTTTTTTTTTTTACAAAAATGATTTTTTCGCCCCCATATTTTATTTTCACAAGGGTAACAGAAGAAATTGGAACCCAAAAGTTGTTGTCCAATTTGTCCTGAGTACGCTGATACCCAATATCTAGGAGAAAACTACTGTATGGGTGCACGTCAGGGCTCGGAAGGGAAGTAGTGACGCTTTGGATTGCAGACTTTGATGGAATGGTCTGGGGGCGTCATGTCGCATTTGGAGAGCCCCTGATGCGCCTAAACAGTGGAAACCCCCCACAAGTGACCCCATTTTGGAAAATAGACCCCACAAGGAACTTATCTAGATGTGCGGTGAGCACTTTGAACCCCGAAGTGCTTCACAGAAGTTTATAACGCACAGCCGTAAAAATAAAAAATCCTTTTTTTTTTTACAAAAATGATTTTTTCGCCCCCAATATTTTATTTTCACAAGGGTAACAGGAGAAATTGGACCCCAAAAGTTGTTGTCCAATTTGTCCTGAGTACGCTGATACCCAATATGTGGGAGAAAACTACTGTATGGGCGCATGTCAGGGCTCGGAAAGGGAAGTAGTGATGTTTTGGATTGCAGACTTTGATGGAATGGTCTGGGGGCGTCATGTCGCATTTGGAGAGCCCCTGATGCGCCTAAACAGTGGAAATCCCCAACAAGTGACCCCATTTTGGAAAATAGACCCCACAAGGAACTTATCTAGATGTGTGGTGAGCACTTTGAACCCCGAAGTGCTTCACAGAAGTTTATAACGCACAGCCGTAAAAATAAAAAATCCTTTTTTTCTTTACAAAAATGATTTTTTCGCCCCCAATATTTTATTTTCACAAGGGTAACAGGAGAAATTGGATCCCAAACGTTGTTGTCCAATTTGTCCTGAGTACGCTGATACCCAATATGTGGGAGAAAACTACTGTATGGGCGCATGTCAGGGCTCGGAAAGGGAAGTAGTGACGTTTTGGATTGCAGACTTTGATGGAATGGTCTGGGGGCGTCATGTCGCATTTGGAGAGCCCCTGATGCGCCTAAACAGTGGAAATCCCCAACAAGTGACCCCATTTTGGAAAATAGACCCCACAAGGAACTTATTTAGATGTGTGGTGAGCGCTATGAAGCCCCAAGTGCTTCACAGAAGTTTATAATGTACAGCCGTAAAAACAAAAAAATCTTATTTTTTTTACAAAAATAATATTTTCGCCCCCAGTTTTTCATTTTCCCAAGGGTAACAGAAGAAATAGGACAAATTTCACAATAACTCTTGGGGTCCAGAGTACGCTGATACCCCATATGTGGGATAAACTACTGTTTGGACGCATGGCAGAGCTCAGAAGTGAAGGAACACCGTTTGACTTTTTCAACGCAGAATTGGCTGGAATGGAGATCAGACGCCATGTCACATTTGGAGAGCCCCTGATGTGCCTAAACAGCGGAAACCCCCCAATTCTAACTCCAACCCTAACCCCAACACACCCCTAACCCTAGTCCCAACCCTAATCCCAACCCTAACCCTAATCCTAACTCTAACCCTAATCCTAACTTTAGCGCCAACCCTAACCCTAACTTTAGCCGAAACCCTAACCCTAACCCTAATGGGAAAATGGAAATAAATACATTTTTTTTATTTTATTATTTTTCCCTAACTCTGGGGTGATAAAGGGGGGTTTGATTTACTATTTATAGCGGGTTTTTATGATTGGCAGCTGTCACGCTAAAAGACGCTTTTTATTGCAAAAAGTAGTTTTTTGCATCGCCACATTTTGAGAGCTATAATTTTTGCATATTTTGGCCCACAGAGTCATGTGAGGTCTTAATTTTTGCGGGACGAGGTGACGCTTTTATTGGTACCATTTTTGAGCACGTGACATTTTTTGATCGCTTTTTATTTCGATTTTTGGGAGGTTAGAATGAACAAAAATCAGCAATTCATGAATTTCTTTTGGGTGAGGCGTTTTTATTGTTCCGCGTGTGGTAAAATCGAAAAAGCAGTTTTATTCTTCGGGTCAGTACGATTACGGCGATACCTCATTTATATTATTTTTTTATGTTTTGGCGCTTTTATAGAATAAAAACAATTTTATATAAAAAATAATTATTTTTGCATCGCTTTATTCTGCGAGCTATAACTTTTTATTTTTTTGCTGATGATGCTGTGTGATGGCTCGTTTTTTGCGGGACAAGATGACGTTTTCAGCGGTACCATGATTGTTTATATCCGTCTTTTTGATCTCGTGTTATTCCACTTTTTGTTCAGCGGTATGATGATAAAGCACTGATTTTTTGCTTCGTTTTTATTTTTATTTTTTTAAGGGGTTCACAAAAGGGGTTAACTAGTGGGACACTTTTATAGGGGGGGTCGTTACGGACGCGGCGATACCATATATGTGTACTTTTTATGTTTTATTTTTTTTATTTACAATAAGTAATGAATTTATTGGGGAATATTTTTTTTTTTTTTTTTTTTATTTTGGATTTTTTTTTACACATGTTTATTTTTACTTTTTTTTACTTTTTTACTTTGTCCCAGGGTGGGACATCACTGTATTTCATCAGATCGCTGGTGTGACAGTGTGCACAGCACTCTGTCACACCAGCGATGTGACAGGCAGTGCAGGACGCTTCCTCATGCCTGCTCTCGGCAGGCACTGAGGTAGCCGCCTCCCTCCAGGACCCCAGCGCCATCTTGGATCCGGGTCCTGGGAGGGAGGAAGCCCTCAGAGCAGCGCGATCACATCGCGCTGCTCTGAGGGTCTCAGGGGGGCACGCAGGGAGCCCCCACCCTGCGCGATCCTCCCCTGTGCCCCCAGTACACCGCGATCATGTTTGATCGCGGTGTGCAAGGGGTTAATGTGCCGGGAGCGGTCCGTGACCGCTCCTGACACACAGTCACGGGTGTCAGCTGTGATAATCAGCTGACACCCGGCGGCGATTAGCTGCGCTCCCTCCGGGAGCGCAGCTAATCGCCTATGACGTACTATCCCGTCCATGGTCAGAATGGCACAGGTTTTATGGACGGGATAGTACGTCTAATGTCAGAGAGGGGTTAAGGCCATTTAGAAACATTAACAACATCTAAACAGGGTAGCAGTAAAGTGTTTTGCTCATTCGTCAGGTAAGTTAATTACTAAAGCTTAAAAATCTTTGATCTTGACAACACATCGCCCTTTTTAAACAGGTGATATGCTGCTGAAAATAACAATGTTACACACACATAGAGCAATGGTGATACCGATCGTTCTACCCACATAAAAAGGCGGTCGACCTGTCTACACAGGCCATCTATGTCAGACCTGGTGTGGGTCTCACATAGATGATCATAGCGTGCAATTATACCCATTAAAATCTGATCCTGGGGTGAAATCCAGTGGTAACTAATGAGTATGACAGCAAGCATGATCATCTATGTGAATGCCATAGTAATTACAATCAACAGGACCTCTATAAATCTGAACATCATGACTCTTATAGGCTTCCGTAGAAAAAGCCTGTATTGCCAAAAATAATAGTGAGAAATGTGTAATAAAAGGATGTGTATGTAGAACTCAACTGTTATTAGTTTGTTACTAGCTTGGCCCGTGCGAAATTCTTGCACATTGGTCGTTGGGGGCGCATGAAATTTCAGAAAAAGTAAGCTGGTCAAATGTAAATGTATTTCATGAGATGATGAACACAGACAGGTATTTATATATGTAGATTGGTAATTAGAGTTGAGTGAAACAGGTCGGTTAGATTCAAAAGTCGCCGACTTTCACCAAAGTCGGGTTTCGTTGGCCGAAACACGACCATAGTGTGAGGTCGGCCACGCGGTCGTTGACCCGAGCGCCAAAGTCGAATTTCCCAGAATTCTTTCATGCGCCTTTTTTCAGCCAATGAGCAAGGACGCACACTGTGGGCAACGTGATGACATGTGCAGCGTCCACCACCATCTTACAGAAGGGCATTGCAGTGATTGGCTTGCTTTGGGGGACGTCATAGTGTCTATAAAAGCCCTGACCGCCGACCGCCATTTTACTTCTGCCGATATTAGCAGTAGGGAGAGGTTGCTGACGCTGTTTATCAGTAGGGAGAGAGTTAGGGCTGGAAAGAGAAGTTCTTATGTGCTTGTGCTGATAGCAATTGTGCTGTACAGTTAGTGTGCAGTGACAGGGGAGGATTTTCTTGTGTGCAGCAGCGCTGGTTATTAGGCTGCCTGATAGCTGTATTGCTGTGTGTACACTGCTGTGCAGACTGCTTTTTACAAAGCACTAATACTTTTATTCTTTTTTTCTGCACAGTTACCGGGCGTTCATTTTTTCCCACACTGTATAGAGCTGTGCGCTCCTCACACACTACCGTGTACCGGCTGGTATCACTGAAAAATACATGCTGACTATCTGTGTGTGACTCCGGAAATAAATACGGAGATTGCAATTTTTCCCTACACCGTATACAGCTGTATGCTTCTGATACAGTACTGTATATCTGCTCTTTGTATTACGATCAAATCCATTGGGGTCGGATTTTCCGTTAGTCGGCCGACTTCGTTCGACTCGACATTTGGGAAAGTCGGGTGGCCCGAAACCCGACTCGACCCTCCCGGAGCCAAAGTCGCTCATCTCTATTGGTAATACAATAAATTGGTTTGATAAGTAGAGGGCAAAAAATGTCTTCCGGATGAGGTGCCACCTGCAGGTCATTGTGTCTTGCTGTAGGTTTATGAAAATAAATGTTCAAACTGTATTTAGTGATAAAATCGTGAATGTGTGGTTTGTTTGGCTCTTTTCTTGCTGAAGGGGGCAAGTTTACCTTTCAAATGGTGTATCATTTGTGTGTGTGGTGAAGTAATCAGCGAAAAAGCAGTGCATGTTTGCAAATGTGTTTGCATATATGACTCACCATTTGTGTGTGTGTGGCGAAGTAATCAGCGAAAAGCAGTGCATGTTTACAAATGTGTTTGCATAGTTGACTCACCTGCAGTGAAGTGTGCAATCCTCCAACGTGCCTGAAATAGGCTGGGCAAGCACTTGACCAAGCTGGAAAGACCCCAAGGCAAATGTTTGGATTTGTTTGTGATGTCTGTAAGCAGCTTTGTGGTAGTGTGCTTTGGGGTAGTGTGCTGCCACCTGTAGGTAATTTGACCTTTCAAATGGTGTATCATTTGTTTGTGTGGGTGGAGTATGAATGGAGCAAGTGTGCAATTCAATAGGCAGTGCATGTTTACAAATGTGTTTGCATATGTGCCTCACCTGCAGTGAAGTGTGCAATCTTCCAATTTGGCTAAAATAGGCTGGGCAAGCCGTTGGGCAAGCTGGAATGCCCCAAGGCAAATGTTTTGATTTGTTTGTGATGTCTGTAAGCAGCTTTGTGGTAGTGTGCTTTGGGGTAGTGTGCTGCCACCTGTAGGTAATTTGACCTTTCAAATGGTGTATCATTTGTTTGTGTGGGTGAAGTATGAATGGAGCAAGTGTGCAATTCAATAGGCAGTGCATGTTTATAAATGTGTTTGCATATGTGACTCACTTGCAGTGAAGTGTGCAATCCTCCAATTTGGCTAAAATAGGCTGAGCAAGCCATTGGATAAGCTGGAATGCCCCCAAGGCAAATGTTTTGATTTGTTTGTGATATCTGTAAGCAGCTTTGTGGTAGTGTTCTTTGGGGAACTGTGGTGCCACCTGCAGGTCATTTTTCCTTTCTTCAGGTTTATGAAAATTAATGTTTAAACTGTATTTTGTGATCAAATTGTGAATGTGTGGTTTGTTTGGCTATTTTCTTGCTAAAGGGGGCACGTTTACCTTTCAAATGGTGTATCATTTGTGTGTGTGGGTGCAGTATGAACGGAGATACAAAGTAATCACTGAAAACCAGTGTTTAGAAATAATAGAATAGATAATACTATGTAATACTTTATATGCCGCCCTTACCTTCATTTACACTAGCACCACAGGACATTCCTATCAGAAAGGATTGAGATTTTATGCAAAGGAAAAGTCAAGGGGGATCTATGTAACTACATGTATATGTGCGGGATATTTCCTGTATTTCATCTAAATAGATGTAGATTCTTCTTCTTTCCAATTGCTGGAGCATAAAGGCTGCTCATTTAGCTATAATCTCATATGACTATCTCAGCGACAAACTACATCAGGTTTAGATTTTATTTCATTTTATTATGTGCGTTGTATATGTCTTCATAGAAGTTGTAACATGGATTATTTGTATGTCTTCACTTACTATATTACGTTTAAACCACAGTAACCATTGACGTTTCAAGTGGTTTAGATTGAGCACCTTTTTTCCATTTTTCGACCGTCAGTACAGCTACCCCTACTGTGTTTGCTAATTAATGTATGAATTTTGTTTTAACTGGAACTTTTAAAATACATTATCCGTATGACATATCCAAGCTAGAATTCTTCAGACGGGTTGGAAGCATCAAGGACTCCTTTTTCTTCAATATACATCTAATAGTTTTACAAGCAGGCGGCCATATTTTTCTAAACCTGAACAACTCCTTTAACTCCTTACATAATTGTGGAATTTGGGTTAGATTCTCTAGTGTTAATCATTTCATAAGAGATCTGTCTACTTTCATCAGAACCTATGTAAAAAAAATTATATGAGCTTTCCTTAACAACCAGCTTCAAGTTCTCACTATTTACCAGCTGTTTTAAAAAATGTAAGCTTGAACCTGACTGGTCACTTAGGACAACTGCTCTACTTTTTGTTTTCAGTTACGATAATTTCCCCCTACCATATTTTAATATATTACCAATTATAGAACTTTTCTAATCTGTGATTGAGCTGACACATTTATTTTCATTTATATAGGGACTCTGTCAGCACAAAATGGCAGTTCAAACGAAGCACAGGACCTCGGTGCACTCTAGGTGGCCAAACAGTGCAGTCACCTCCCCATCTTCTTGTTTTGTATCTATCTTTGCCCCCATCTTGCTTGATTCACAGCTCAGACCTTACAGGAGCCAAGGAAGAGTAGAAGTGGATGGAGAATGAGATGGTGGAAAGGTGCTTAGCAATGCCAAGCATTGGTCTTGTGTTGACAACTCCCATTTTTGCACTTGGTATTATCAGCACATTTCCAGACAAAATTGTCAGATGTTTAATCTTTTTAACGGAACTTGAGTAATATTGTTGTACCCCTCTTTTATGGATAACCACATTATGCTTCTTCGCAGGTTTCAGAATTTCTGCTACATGGTCTGTCCAGATAACACATACAGCAACGACTCAATAATGAGATGCTTCCCATGTGAACTGTCATGTTTCAGTTGTACTGAAAATGAGTGCATATATTGTGAGGATGGTTTCTATTTGACAGGTAACTTGAGCACCATCACTTTTTACCACAACCTATATATTCAGTTCTGTACAGAGATTGTCACCAGTCCCCGATAGGGAAGTTATGTCATGAGCCCTAAGGAAAACGCACTATAGGAGACCCACACAAACATGTGGACAACATACAAGCTCCATGCAGAAGCTGTCCTAGACTGGACTACAAGGCAAAAGTGTCAGTATTAACTTTAGCCACCAAGAAAATCAAATCCTGATTCCCAATTTTGAGACAATATAAAATTACCATGATACCCTTGTGAAGGAGTGGAAGAGCTGTTGGCACCCCTTCTGAAACCTTTGTATTGATGTGATGCATTGACCTGGTTATATACAGTGTGAAAAATAAGTATTTGATACATTGCCAATTTTGCAAGTTTTCCCACCTACGAAAAATGGAGAGGTCTCTAATTTTTATTGTAGGTACACTTCAACCAACTGTGAAAGGCAGAATCTAAAAAAAAAATCCAGAAGATCACATTGTATGATTTTTACATAATTTGCATTTTATTGCATGAAATAAGTATTTGATACAATTGAAAATCAGAACTTAATATTTGTACAGAAACCTTTGTAATTACAGAGGTCACATGTTTCCTGAAGTTCTTGACCAAATTTGCACACACTGCAGGATGGTTTTTGGCCCACTCCTCCATACAGACCTTCTCCAGATCTTTCAGGTGTCAGGGCTGCCGCTGAGCAACATTGAGTTTTAGCTCCCACTTAAGATTTTCTATTGAGTTCAGGTCTGAAAAGTTGCAAGATCACTCCAGGACCTTGAAATGCTTCTTATGAAGCCACTCCTTAGTTGACCTGGCTGTGTGTTTCGGATCATTGTCATGCTTGAAGACCCAGCCATGACCCATCTTCTATGCTTTTACTGAGGGAAAGAGGTTGTTGGCCAAAAGCTTGCGATACATGACCCCATCATTCCTGTCTTCAGTATGGTGCAATCGTGATGTCCCATTTGCATAAAAGCACCCCCAAAGTATGATGTTTCCACCCACCATGCTTCATGGTTTGGACCGTGTTCTTGGGGTTGTATTCATCCTTCTTGCTCTTAACATGGTGAGCAGAGTTGATACCAAAAAGTTCTATTTTGGTCTCATCTGACCACACGACCTTCTCCCATGCATCCTCTGGATCATCCAGATGATCATTGTTGAACTTCAAACAGGCCTGTACATGTGCTGGTGTGAACAGGGAGCCTTGCATGCCCTGCAGTATTTTAATCCATGACGGCATAGTGTGTTAGGCCGGCGTCACACTGGCGAGTTTGATGCGAGTAAGTTGCACGACTTTCTCGCATCAACACCCGGCATGGCCGCCCGCTCTCAGAGCCGAGTGTGCGGCTGCATGTATTTCTATGCAGCCACACACTCGGGTCCGAGAGCGGGCGGCCGTGCCAGATGTTGATGCGAGAAAGTCGTGTGAATTACTCGCATCAAACTCGCCAGTGTGACGCTGGCCTTACTATTGTAATGTTTGAGACTGTGGTTCCAGCTCTATTCAGGTCATTGACCAGGTCCTCTCGTGTAGTTCTGGACTAATTCCTGACCTTTCTCAGAATCATCCTTACCCCACAAGGTCTACAATTTTGGCCCCGATGTCCTTAGACAGCTCTTTGGTCTTGGTCATGGTGGAGAGGTTGGAGTGTGATTGATTGAGTGTGTAGACAGGTCTCTTTTATACAGGTAATGAGTTCAAATTGGTGCAATTAATACAGGTAACGAGTGTAGAGTAGGAGGGCTTATTGAAGAAAATCTAATAGGTCTGTGAGAGACAGAATTCTTGCTTTTTGTAGGGGATCAAATACTTATTTCATGCAATAAAATGCAATTTAATTATTTTAAAATCATACAAGGTATTTTTGTTTTTTATTTTTAGATTCTGTCTAACAGTTGAAGTGTATTTATGATCAAAATTACAGGCCTTTCCATTCTTTAGGGTATGTGCCCACGATCCGGAATGGCAGCGTTTTGGGCACAGCTCATCTGCGCTGCGTCCAAAATGCTGCGTTCTACGATACAAGCACTGTGGGTGGGATTTATAGAACTCCCATACCCACTGTGCTTCTATATGACACTGCGTAAGCTCACCCGCGGGGTGGGTTTATGAGCAGTAGCATGGCAATTTCCGCAATATAATGTATTGGATGCGGTAAATCCGCATAGTTCAATGAACACATGTGGATTTACCTGCATGATTGAACGCAGCATTTTTGAAGCAGCGAAAATACGCTGAGTCCAAAGCACTGCCATTTCTTGATCGTGGGCATGTACCCTTATAGGCAGTGTACTTATTTTCCCCACTGTATGTTGTTTGATTTACTTTGAGGCCTGCAGCAGTTAGTTAGCCTGTGGACAGTGTTAACTATAGGGCCAAACCATGGATGGAGGAGTTAAATGGCATTAGGAATTCAGTTCCTGTTTTTCTAGGTGTTGGAGAGAAGTTACTGAAGGATTAGGGAGTATTACTGTTGAGAAAAAGGCCACAAGTGGAGAGTGTGATTATTCCAGAGAAATTATAGCTAACAACTTCGATACCAAAGTAGTATGGCGATGAATACTAAGAAGGAATATGCTAAGGGCCCCGTCTCACATAGCGAGATCGCTGCTAAACACCGATCTCAGCAGCGATCTCGCTATGTCTGACACGTACCAGCGATCAGGCCCCTGCTGTGAATCGCTGGTTGTGTCAGAAATGCCAGAACTTTTTTTGATCGCTGGTGTCCCGCTGGCCAGCATGCATCGCTGCGTGTGACAGGCAGGAGACCAGCGATCTCCTGGTAACCAAGGTACACATCGGGTTTCCAAGCGCAGGGCTGTGCCTGGAAACCCGATGTGTACATTGGATACCAGCGCGCTGCTGCAGGGGAGCTGGTAACCAAGGTACACATTGGGTTTCCAGGCACAGCGCAGCGCCTGGAAATCCGACGTGTACCTTGGTTACCAGCTCCCTGCATCAGTGCGCTGGTATCCAACGTACACTTCGGGGATTTAGGCGACGTTACCCGCAGTGTCGCTATCCTGATCGCTGCCTGAGCTACCTGTTTGGCAGCTCAGCAGCGATCATGTAGCGACACACCAGCGATCCTGATCGTTGTCGGGATCGCTGGTGTGTCGCTATGTGAGATGAGGCCCTAAGTAAAGTGAGTACAGCCAGTAGCAAATAAAGCTGTAGGAAGAGAGAACACAAGGCAGTTAGTAAGGTGTGGGCTTCAGGGCATCTTGTTAGCTGGCCCTAGATGATTAGAGTAATCCCATTCTTACCAGGAGGGGCCACAAAGGACCACTACAGCCAGAGGCGTATCTAGATTTTCCGACCCCGAAGCAAGAATTCAGTTTTGGCACCCCCCTCAAGCATATATGCAATTTGGACACTTAGTAACGTGCTGTCAAGCTGCTCTCCCTAATTCTCTCAATGTTTAGTGAAAAACTGAGAGAAGCAGGAAGGAAAGCTAGTTGTCACGTGACCATAAGTATAAAATTTGCATGAGTGAAGTGGCCATGTGATGACTGATTGAACCTGCAAGCAGAGCTGAATCCTGACAGTGAGTATATTACACATTGTTAGGATTGGTATGCTATAGTGCTTCATTTTATAATTAAGAGTGGACGGTCATGTCAGAACAAGTATGCAATTTGTATACTTCTGGCCACATTCAGACTATATGTGTCTGGCTTTCCTCAATTCATTTTCATTGAGTAAGGCCATGCATGTCTAGTTGGCATGTGACCACATTTATGCAAATCGGCAGCACCAGAGAATCCTGACACCGTGTAGTGCGCTCTGTGAGAATCAGAAGTCTGCAGAATGCAGACTCATCACAAACTTGAACAACCCCTTTAATGCATTTAACATAAATAAAATGTAACAAATAGTATCACAAAAAGAAAAATTACATCCAGGTACGTTGTCTCTTATTGAAGTCGTTCTCTTTGTTTTCTTTTTCATCTGGTCCAGACTCCATGATGACTTTACTCATCCACAGTTCATCTCTGCAGACTCCCATCTCATCCGGTCTTCTGCAGCACATCCTCACAGGGTACCCTTACAAATAGCAATGTCATTATAATGCTCCTGAATAAAAAAATGAGCCCTACGCTGAGCCTCTAAATAAATAATTGCCAGTCACTATATATGACACACACACACTGTCCCTGTTATGGTACATGCCCTCCACATTGCCCTCTCCTTTTCATACTGGGCCCCCTGTTCACACTGTCCTCTGACACTATGTTTCCCTATAGAGCACATGCTCTATACTGTGCCCACTCAACACACCCCCCCCCTTTGGCATACTGTCCCCTCCTGACTGTACCCTTACACTATCCCCTCATTCTACCCCCCAACACTACTCAGTTTCTATTCTATGCCCACTCACACTTTTCTCCCCTCAAACTGTCTCCTCACACTATTCCCCTCAATAATCTCCTCACATGTTTCCCCCTCCCACCTTAAACGGTCTCCTTTCACATCCTGCCTACTAACAATACTGTCTCCTTCCTGACTCCCCATATTGTGTCCGCACCCATCCCAACACCTTCGCTCCTTATACTGCACCCTTCCTCTTCTCATATATTCCCCCTCGCTTCTCATACTATGTTTGCACACATACCCCACTCATTATACTTTGTCTGGATCATCCCCCCACTAACCATACTGCATCTGCACCCATCCCCCACTAACTATACTGTGTCTGCATCCATCCCCCACTCATCATATTATGTCTGCACCCATCAACCATACTGTGTCTTCACCGATCCCCCCATACTGTTTCATCATACAAGCTCCCAACTCAACTCTTGCTCCTCATACTTCCTTCAAATTTATCCTGCTCCCCATATTGTTTCCGCACCTGTCCCTGCCTTGCTCCCCAAACTGTGTCCTCAAATCTTCCCCACCCCTGTTACACTAAATCTTCCCCACCCACCATTACACTACATTTTCCTCTCCCCCCACGCTACATCTCCCCCGGTTACATAAAATATTCGGTGTCTTCAGCTCCACTGGAGCACTTAACACCAATGTTCTTCGCTGCTCTGCAGCCCCTGCAAGTAATGTCAGCCAGGGTCGGCGTTCCCAGGCAAGTAACCGGGCCATGAACGAATGGGGGACCCACTCGCTGTCGGGGACACCAGCACACCCTAGAGCCCATGAGTTGGGGGGGGCCTCCTCAAATATTTACCTCTCCCCATTCACCGCAGCTGCTGAATCTTCAGCATCTTCTGATTCTCTATGATGTTTCAGGGCAGAGGGTGCGATGATGTCACTACAGCACACCCTCTGCTGAGCAGTGCAGAGTCAGAGGACTCTGAAGAGACCTGAGCTGTGAGGAACAAGAAGAGGTATTTTTTATTATTTATTTTTTGTATGGAGCACTATATGGGTCCCATTATACTGTATAGAGCACTATATTGGGCCATTATTCTGTATGGAGCAATATATGGGGCCATTATGCTGTATGTGTCACGGCTCTGTTGTTGGATGTCACGGGACAAGGAGCTCCTTCCATGTCCCTAATGCTAGGGGCCCCCTAGCTCGCCCTGTTCTCCAGATTACTTCTGATGGTGAAGACACCTGGACCACGGAGCTTGCTCCTGAGTCCGCCCTCAGTCTGTACCCACCCAGGGAAGAGGGAGTAGTAGTGCACCATAATACACCAACCAGAATTACAAGGTAATATGAACAGGGGTAACGAAAAATACCAAGCATACAAATATCCACACACAAATAACAGAGGTATGCACCAGGAAGTTTAGGATTGTGTTAATACTGTATAGAGGACTATGTGAGGCCCATAATACTGTATGGAGGACTATACTGTCTGGTCTAAAATGAAAAGTCTGCAGTCACTCTGTGTGACTGCAGACTTTTGAATCCCCCCAGTGCATACACTGTGCGGTATGAGTATTCGCCGATTTCTGAGCTATTGTAGAATTTCCAATAGATATCACTCATGTAATGTAAGAAGTAAATGAAATCCTTGGCATTGTACTATATCTAAATTTCTGATCTGTGCATCATGAATTGTGGTGTGTGTTAAAGGGGCCCACGCTTTTGCCCAGGGCCAACAAAAACCTGATCACATTGCTGATGTTGCACTGACTCGGCAGACAGGGCTTCAATTGTAGCAATAATTGCAAAAATAATACACGTCACTCCTCTATATTGAAACCTAGGTGCCCTGATTAAGGGTTCCCAAACCCGCATTAATAATATTCAAAGAAAGCAAATCTGGCACTCTAGAGATGATGTTTCAACCGCAAGGATTTTTTTATTGTTAACAGAATCAAGACGTGACGTTTCGGTCGAAAACCTCGACCTTCATCAGACTGTAAAACAATATAGATATAACAGATAAAAATTAACACATGAAAATCGACAGATATATATAGCGTCATACCCATCAAAAATTAATTTTATATCAAAAATAGATGAAGTGAGTGACAAAACAGATATTGCGTTATTTTAAAATATAATTCATATGAAAATTGCAGAACCAATTAGATCTCATATAGTGAAGTTGGCTAAATAGGCCCACAAACGATCCCCTAGAGGTTTATATGGGTAACGTAATTAATAATAACCATGTGGCTGGTTGATTTGAAAAGAGGCAGGGATTGTAATGGGGGTGCACAATAATCAATAAAGTTTAGCTTACCAAATCTTAATGTGTAATCAGAGAGTAATATCTGGAATAGAATAAATGAAATAGGCCGCTATATAGAAGTGTACTGAATAATTAACAGCTTATGTCAAGACAGAAAAAAAGTGTCCATAATGATATAAAGGAGCTCTTACCACGGAAAGAATATGATAGGGATCAAGAAATAGTAGCGCTTCTATAACATGTTTAGCTTCTCAACATAAATTATAGCGTGTACCCTGTGTTCTGAATAATGAAAAGATTCTCAGAATCGTCTTTACAGTGAAAAAAACAAAGATGCCTGTAGTAATATAAAAGAATTCTTACCACAAAGTGAATGTGACAGGGATCAGGAAATGGTAGCGCTTCTATCTTATATTAAGCTTCTCAGCATATATCTTAGCGCGAGCCCTGTTCTGAATAGTAAAGGGTTTTACAGAACAATCTATATCGTGGTATATTACACATGACACTCATATGTTTCTAGATCAATCTTACCATTACCGAACTTCTCACAAGGAAAGAGTTATTCTGGTAGCGCTAAATTAGAAAGCGGCATGTATGCCAGTGAGGAGCGCTCAACGTGCTGTGCTCCATGTGCGTCCTAAAATGGCGTGGGACGCCGGAAGTGGAAAATAGTCCGTTACATGTGACGTCGGCACAGTGCTGTGGGGCGCGCTATGATGACGATATAGATTGTTCTGTAAAACCCTTTACTATTCAGAACAGGGCTCGCGCTATGATATATGCTGAGAAGCTTAATATAAGATAGAAGCGCTACCATTTCCTGATCCCTGTCACATTCACTTTGTGGTAAGAATTCTTTTATATTACTACAGGCATCTTTGTTTTTTTCACTGTAAAGATGATTCTGAGAATCTTTTCATTATTCAGAACACAGGGTACACGCTATAATTTATGCTGAGAAGCTAAACATGTTATAGAAGCGCTACTATTTCTTGATCCCTATCATATTCTTTCCGTGGTAAGAGCTCCTTTATATCATTATGGACACTTTTTTTCTGTCTTGACATAAGCTGTTAATTATTCAGTACACTTCTATATAGCGGCCTATTTCATTTATTCTATTCCAGATATTACTCTCTGATTACACATTAAGATTTGGTAAGCTAAACTTTATTGATTATTGTGCACCCCCATTACAATCCCTGCCTCTTTTCAAATCAACCAGCCACATGGTTATTATTAATTACGTTATCCATATAAACCTCTAGGGGATCGTTTGTGGGCCTATTTAGCCAACTTCACTATATGAGATCTAATTGGTTCTGCAATTTTCATATGAATTATATTTTAAAATAACGCAATATCTGTTTTGTCACACACTTCATCTATTTTTGATATAAAATTAATTTTTGATGGGTATGACGCTATATATATCTGTCGATTTTCATGTGTTAATTTTTATCTGTTATATCTATATTGTTTTACAGTCTGATGAAGGTCGAGGTTTTCGACCGAAACGTCACGTCTTGATTCTGTTAACAATAAAAAAATCCTTGCGGTTGAAACATCATCTCTAGAGTGCCAGATTTGCTTTCTTTGAATATTATAGGGCTTCAATTGTACTCACGTCTTAAAGACATAAGTACAGTTGTTCACTGGGAGCCGGCGTGCTGCACCTTCTCTGAGCTGACTGTCGGCTTGGAGAATGGCTGACCCCCAGTCCGGGGGAAACACGTCGGACCGCCACATTAAGCGGCCTAATGGCCCACCCGTTGGCTGCACTCTGACCAGATGCCTCACCTGCCCCCCTAGATATGCCTCTGGCTACACCGGTGGATAAAGGAAGTGAAGGCCAGAGCAGGATAGCTGGGAAAGTACTCCTTTATCCACGTAATGATGCAGTACCATCGCAATGTCTTATACGCGTAAGGAAAAAGCCTCTGTATGATACAGAAGAGTGGAAAACTATTGTGCCTTCTATAAATTGTTACAAGTTTATTTGAGGAATTATATTGGATTCTGGTCTGCCTGATTTATCGCATATTGTCAAGGTCACCATACCATATACCCACTTGTGGCCTTAATGGAGATAATCTAAAAAGCTCCTAGAACAGCTGTTCACCCTCGGGACCAGTTTCACTATTTTAGTGGTCATAGCTATACCCTTGGATACGTGCTGAGCTGACCTTACACCCTCTTAAAATAATTAAGTCTGTGTTTGCTAAAAGATTAATTGGATAAATGCAGCCATGAGATAACCCTGTATGGGAAATAGGGTCTATATGTTTTCTCTCTTCTGTATTTTCAGACGGGGCTTGCGTCAGTGACTGTGGTCTTGGATTCTATTCTGACGATGTGGAGAGAGAATGTGATGCCTGTTATAAAACATGTGATACATGTACCGGACCAGACTATGATGAGTGTACAACCTGCAAACCAAAACTACAATTTCAGAGTGGAAAATGTGTGAATCCATCAGGGGAGAAAGAAGAAATACTTCCAGGAACATACTGGAATGGTAAGGTCGGAAAAGAATGCATGCACCCGTTGTCCCCTCCATAACAAACAAAACCCAATACAATGTTCTTTTTAGAAAATGAAGTACTGCCACCTTCTCTGTATGCTAACAAGGGGGCATTGAGCTGTAAGGGGGTACAGCAGCTGGATCTGTGACGTCTACAGTGTATCTAATGCTTCTATATTGGGGCTCTTTATTAAAGCCGGATATATAGCAGTATGTGCACAAAATGGACACTTGCCTTATGTCTGGACTAGCCAAATGTTTGCCAGGTTTAGGAGTCCAAAGATTAAGAGATAGCAGCATGCTGTAGTGCCTGGTCTGCTCTGCAATTGGGATGTTAAGGGAACCTGTCACCAGTTTTTTAGTTTGTGAACCAATGCCACCACCTTTCTGCGTGCCTATACTGTATTACACAAAAGTGTCTATCATCCCTTTACTCCCCCTGTATACCACCAAAAAATATTTTTATTTTCCCTGCTGTATGTAAATGCTTTTGCAGCACAAGTGCTAAGAAAGGTTCTGGCATTGGTTTACTCACTAAAAAACAGGTGACAGGTTCCCTTTAATGCCTTCCTTTATCTGGCACTTAAAGGGGTTTTCTGGGATTAATTTTATCTGCTGCAACGTTTCCTCAGTGTAAAAATTGAGTTGACTCACCTTCTGCAGGTCCAATGATGACTCCACACCACCACACCTGGCATTTATTGACATGCTACAGCGGCGACGTCATGGCTACAGTGCCCATGACTGCTTCAACCAATCACCATTAGTTGGATGTCAACAAAGATGAGAAGAGAGGTAGCGTGACATTGCTGGAACTGGGTAGGGTAAGAAAACATAGTTGTTTCTACATGCCATGACTGAGCGCCACTCATAGCTTTGCTCACTCATGGCATGCAGGAAGTACGAGCAGCTTCTGCAGCATGTGCTTCTCAAAAATGAAGCCTAGGACATACATTCAACTGCATGACCTTTACAATATTGGGGGCAGCATATAAGGGCAAAATGATGTAACAGGTTCAGTTTAAAGTCCGTTAGCAATTTATGTTCCAGCTGTGGAAGTTGGATCATGTTAATGAACTATTTAGGATTTTTTGGGACTAGATGGGTATACTGCTTTATTAGGGCTTTTATATCCTTCCTTGTTATGCTACCAACTTCCTTCTCACCCCGAATGGGGGTTGTTTTTTTTTGTCATTTGAGGGTTCTGCGCAGGATCTTAGTTGTTCCCAGCATTGAGCTTTTCTGGATAGAGAGTTCAGATGTTGCTTCTAGGATCTGTTGTAGCCACTTTCCTAACTTAGGGGTAACTGCTCAAAGTGCTCCTATCACCACTGGAATTACTGTTGCCTTCACCTGCCACATCTTCTGAAGTTCTCCTTTGAGGCCCTGGTATTTCTCCAGCTACTCATATTCCTTCTTTCTGATGTTGCCTTCACTTGGCACTGCCACATCTATTATCATTGCTGTATTCTGATTCTTGTCTACTATGACAATGTTTGGTTGGTTAGCCAACACCTGCTTATCCGTCTGGATCTTAAAGTCCCACAGGATTTTAGCCCTTTAATTCTCCACCACTTTCTCTGCGGTCTCCCACCTGGACTTAGGGGACTTAGCCCATATGCTGTGCTAATATTCCTGTATACAATTCCCGCTACTTGGTTGTGGCATTCGGTATACGCTGTTCCCGCTTGCATTTTGCATCCTGCCACTATGTGTTGGGCTGCCACCTCCATTACCTGTCGATGGTCCATCCCAAGCAGCGGCTTCTCTTGCCATAGTGCTTCATGTTCCTGTTTTTCCTTCTAGATGTGTTGCTGTTGCTGCCTTAGGCTTTCTCTCTTTCTGATGTATTCCTGGATACGCCTTGTTTCACCCGTGATGGTGGCTTGGATGCTTATCAAGCCTCGACTATCGTCCTTTCTGTTGGTATACAATCTTTGGGTGCTAGACTTAGGGAGGAGACCTCCATGCATTGTGGGGAGCTTTCACACCTTCACATCTGCATCTTCCAGCTCTTCTTTTGGCCAGCACTATGCCAGCAGGGTATCTGATAACTAGCAGGGCATATGTATTGATGGCATGGATTTTATTCTTCCCATTGAGCTGGCTCTTCAGGACCTGTCTTACCCTTTGATGGTATTTGGATGTTGCTGCTTTCCTTGCCTCTTCATCATAGTTACCATATGCCTGTAGAATACCGAATGCTTGTAACAGATCTGCTATGTGCCTTGCTGGTAATTCCACTCCATCAGTCTTGCCTCTCTTTATTACCAACTGGCCGCACTTCTCCAGTCCGAAGGACATATCAATGTCTTCGCTGTAGATCCTTGTCAGATGGATCAGTGAATTGATGTCTCCTTTCGTTTTTCGTTTTCATGTTGTTGTAAGGCAGGTTATTGGGTGATAGTTGGATGGAACTGTTCCTTTGTGAGGATCCTTCATGATCAGCACAATGCTTCTAGCAGTTGGTTCATCTGCTTTGCCATGTGTTTATGTACTGCTGTTAATTTCTTTAGCCAGTAGATGTGGATCAAGTCTGGGCCAGGTGCTGTCCAGCACTTCATGTTCTTGACCTGCTGTTGGATGTCTGCTTCTGTAATGGTGACTGGTTCTTGCTCTAGGTGGTTGAGAATGTGTTTCTTTCTCAGGTCTTGCAGCCATTGCACTGGTGTTGTGCGTTTTTTCCTTCTCCCATATGTTCCTGCAGTATTGATCAGTCTCTGCTATTCGTGGAGTTGCTGCCTTTGGGCTGTTACTCTGTAGTTGGGAGTACACATTGGATGGTTCTTTGGAGAACAGGGCATTTATCTCTTTGCCTCAGCTTCTATAGTGTATCTCTCTAGGGCTTCAGTTCGTGTCACCTTGTTCTTTGTCTCCAGTCTTCTTTTCCAAGGGGGGCACGTACACCTGTTGTTCTTGCTGATTGTATAGCCAAGCATTTTCGTGGCAGTAGCTTAGATCAGGTTATTAGTTTGAGTTATGGTGGTGGTAGGTATTGATGCAAGTGCTCTATTGGGATCTTCTAGCATACTCTCTGGTGGTGTTTCTTTGCTGAACCATGGCTGTGGTATATAGTTTATCTAAAATCTTCTGTTTCAGATCAGCTGCTCTCTAGAATGGTTCAGGATTTTCAGGTGATTTCACATGTTGTTCTTCCAGGTCTTCATGTGGAGTGGATCTGCAGTGCAGTTGATCCTTTTCAAGTTGTGATAATAGCTTTCTTTTTATGACATTGACACGTTGGGTGACTAGTTCCTTCTCAGTCAGTGGACATGCAGGTCTTGTATCCATCCAGAGTTTCCTCATACGCTTCATATATCCTCTCTCATTTGGTCTGCTGTTATAGTAGCATTTCATAAGATCCAGGTTCTCTTGCCTTGTCCATGTATGGTTTGTTCCAGTAGCCCATTTATCATCAGATTGTCCTGGTTCCTCGACTTCTGACGTTGAACTTGTTAATCCAGGCGGCGTCTGAGCCGGCATGACTCTCTTTGTTCGTGACACTCTCATGTTTTTTGAGAGGTAGGCACTATAGTGTTAGTAGTCTTGCTCAAGGAAAACTACTGGTATATTATTTCCAACAGGGCAGAGCATATATTTATATATCTACTATATAATTGTCTAACTTTTCACTTCCGTCTGTAACGGAAATCATGTGTCGCTGATTGGTCGCGCCGGTCCGAGCGGTCCACGCCACCGCTATCGTCAGGAGATCAGCGGCGCTAGCCGCGGATGGTAGCAGCGGGTCATCTCCAGTACATACTCACCTTCCGTCCCTGCAACCCTGTCCTGGCGCGTCTGCTTCTTTCCTGTGCGGTGCAGTCACGTAGTACCGCTCATTAAGGTCATGAATATGGACGCGACTCCACTCCCATAGGCGTGGTGTCCATATTCATGACCTTAATGAGCGGTACCACGTGACTGCACCACAGAGGAAGAAGCTGATGCGCCGGGATAGAGATGCAGGGACTTGCAGCGACGGAGCGAGGAGGGTAAGTATGATGGTAGGAGAACGGGGGAGCCCAGCAGGGGGTGGGAGTGGAGCCATGTATACAGGGTGGGAGCGGAGCCATGTATATAGGATGGGAGGGTGGGAGCGGAGCCATGTATATAGGATGGGAGGGTGGGAGCGGAGCCATGCATACAAGGATGGGAGGGTGGGAGGTGGGAGCAGAGCCAAGATCTTTGAACAAATTATTAAACAACATGTATGTAAGTACCTGGACAAGAATGAAGTGCTTAACCAGAGTTAGCATGGGTTTGTAACTAATAAGTCATGTCAGACTAATTTTAATTTCCTTCTATGACAGATCACTGACTGGGTGGATCAGGGAAATGCTGTAGATATATTATATCTTGACTTCAGCAAAGCATTTGACAAAGTATCTCACACAATCCTTATTGAAAAAATGACTAAGTATGGAATGGAAAAGGAAAACCGTTAGGTGGATTCATGACTGGCTTAGTAATAGGACCCAAAGAGTGCTAGTAAATGGCTGCACATCCAGTTGGAAGAATGTATCAAGTGGGATACCACAGGGCTCTGTTTTGGGCCCTGTATTGTTCAACATCTTTATCAATGATTTAGATGAAGGAATTGAGGGTAAACTGATTAAATTTGCTGTTTGACACAAAGCTAGGAGGGATAGCTAATACTAGAGAAGAGAGAGAGAGAGGATTCAAACAGATATAAATAAACTGGAGCAGTGGGCAGCAACTAACAGAATGGTTTTTAACAGGGAAAAATGCAAAGTACTACTTCTGGGAAATAAAAATAAAAAAAAGCGTATACAGAATGGGAGGAATAGGGCTAAGCAACAGCACATGTGAAAAAGACTTGGGTATACTAATAGATCACAGACTAAACATGAGTCAACAGTGTGATGCAGCAGAAAAAAAAGGCAAATACAATTTTGGGATGTATTAACAGAAGCATCAGTCTAGATCACGTGAAGTCATTATTGCCCTCTACTCCTCTTTGGTCAGACCTCATCTGGAATACTGTGTCCGTTTTGGGCACCACATTTTAAAAAAGACATCAACAAACTGGAGCAAGTTCAGAGAAGAGCGACCAGAATGGTGTCCGGTCTGCAAACCATGTCCTGTGAGGAACTGTTACAGGATTTGGGAATGTTTTAGCTTGCAAAAAAAAGACTGAGAGGGACTTAATAGCTGTCTACAAATATCTCAAAGGCTGTCACATTAGATTAGATATTAGAAAAAACTTTTTGACAGAGTGATCAATGAGTGGAACAGGCTGCCACGAGAGGTGGTGAGTTCTCCTTCGATGGAAAGTCTTCAACAATAATATTGTATATATATATATACATATATATGTAAAATATATATATATGTATAATATATATATATATATACATATATATATTATATATATACATATATATTGTATATATATATATATATAATATATATAATAATAATCCCAAACAGAATAATCCCTTGACATGGCCCAGGAGACCCAAACATTTCTATCACTGTACCTTATTTATCATAGAAAAAAAAAGTTCACCACTAAGATTATAAAAAGTGTCCCGCTGCTGAGATACAGTTCACAAAACTATATTTCAGAAAGTGTCAGATCCCAGCGATGTCTGTAAGGTCTTAGAAGCCTACATACGAGTCCAACTATACAGCTTATGTTCCATCAAAATTATCATTTCTAGCTGAATGCCAACTCTTCAGATGACATTTTGCCATATTTTAGAAGTCTGACTTATATGAGCAGTAAATGTGTTTAACCCACTCTTTTCTGGTAGTGATAACTGAACTTAATGTAGTGTGCTTTCTGTTCTAACCTGGCACTTTACCTGCAATTCTACTGAAGTAGAGGTAGAATTCTATATTCGACTTTTTCCATCTTGCATTAACTCTCCATTTATCAGACCACATAATGCACAGATATTTTTTTCTCTTTATAGAGGTCATCACTACTTACATCAGTTACACAAGCAGGAGGGAGGGTAAGTGGGTAAAAGTGCAACTTAACCCTTTACCCCCGAGGGTGGTTTGCACATTAATGACCGGGCTAATTTTTACAATTCTGACCACTGTCTATTTATGAGGTTATAACTCTGGAACACTTCAACGGAATCTTCGCCATTCTGAGAATGTTTTTTCGTGACATATGTACTTCATAACAGTGGGTAAAATTTCTTCGATATAACTTGCATTTATTTTTTTTTAAAAAAAATGGAATATGGCAAAATTTAGAAAATTTTGCAATTTTCAAACTTTGAATTTTTATTCCCTTAAAACAGAGAAAAAATGTCACACAAAATAGTTACTAAATAACTTTCCACATGTCTACTTTACATCAGCACAATTTTGGAACCAACATTTTTTTTGTTAGGAAGTTATAAGGGTTAAAAGTTGACCTGCGATTTATCATTTTTACAACACCATTTTTTAGGGACCACATCACATTTGAAGTCACTTTGAGGGATTATATGGCAGAAAGTACGCAAAAGTGACACCATTCTAAAAACTGTACCCTCAAGATACTCAAAACCACATTCAAGAAGTTAATAACCCTTCAGGTGCTTCAACAGGAGCTGAAGCAATGTGGAAGGAAAAAATGAACATTAACTTTTTAGTCACAAAAATGATATTTTACAAACAGTTTTTTTTATTTTTACAAGGGTAAAAGGCGAAAATGGACAGATAAAGTTGTTGTGCAATTTCTCCTTAGTACTCTGATACCCCATATATGGGGAAAACCACTGTCTTGGGCGCACGGCGGGGCTTGGCATGGAAGGAGCGCCGTTTGACTTTTTCAAACCAAAAAATGGCTGGAAATGAGATTGGACGCCATGTCGCGTTTGGAGAGCCCCTGATTGTGCCTAAACAGTGGAATCCCCCCACAAGTGACACAATTTTGGAGACTAGACCCCGTAAGGAACTTATCTAGATCTGCTGTGAGCACTTTGAGCCCCCAAGTGTTTCACTAAAGTTTATAATGCCTGAGTGTGAAAAAAATTTTTTTTCCACAAAAAGGATTTTTTAGTCTC
>JARQOD010000001.1:669576970-669729311 GCA_033576555.1 Oophaga sylvatica | reverse complement strand
AAAATTTTTGTTTGTGTGGGTGAAGTATGAATGGGCAAGTGTGCAATTCATAGCAGTGCATGTTTAAAAATGTGTTTGCATATGTGACTCACTTGCAGTGAAGTGTGCAATCCTCCAATTTGCTAAAATAGGCTGAGCAAGCCATTGGATAAGCTGGAATGCCCCCAAGGCAAATGTTTTGATTTGTTTGTGATATCTGTAAGCAGCTTTGTGTAGTGTTTCTTTGGGGAACTGTGGTGCCACCTGCAGGTCATTTTTCCTTTCTTCAGGTTTATGAAAATTAATGTTTAAACTGTATTTGTGATCAATTGTGAATGTGTGGTTTGTTTGGCTATTTTCTTGCTAAAGGGGCACGTTTACCTTTCAAATGGTGTATCATTTGTGTGTGTGTGGTGCAGTATGAACGAGATACAAAGTAATCACTGAAAACCAGTGTTTAGAATAATAGAATAGATAATACTATGTAATACTTTATATGCCGCCCTTACCTTCATTTACACTAGCACCACAGGACATTCCTATCAGAAAGGATTGAGATTTTATGCAAAGGAAAAGTCAGGGGATCTATGTAACTACATGTATATGTGCGGGATATTTCCTGTATTCATCTAAATAGATGTAGATTCTTCTTCTTCCAATTGCTGGAGCATAAAGGCTGCTCATTTAGCTATAATCTCATATGACTATCTCAGCGACAAACTACATCAGGTTTAGATTTTATTTCATTTTATTATGTGCGTTGTATATGTCTTCATAGAAGTTGTAACATGGATTATTTGTATGTCTTCACTTACTATATTACGTTTAAACCACAGTAACCATGACGTTTCAAGTGGTTAGATTGAGCACCTTTTTTCCATTTTTCGACCGTCAGTACAGCTACCCCTACTGTGTTTGCTAATTAATGTATGAATTTTGTTTTAACTGGAACTTTTAAAATACATTATCCGTATGACATATCCAAGCTAGAATTCTTCAGACGGGTGGAACATCAAGGACTCCTTTTTCTTCAATATACATCTAATAGTTTTACAAGCAGGCGGCCATATTTTTCTAAACCTGAACAACTCCTTTAACTCCTTACATAATTGTGGAATTTGGGTTAGATTCTCTAGTGTTAATCATTTCATAAGAGATCTGTCTACTTTCATCAGAACCTATGTAAAAAAAATTATATGAGCTTTCCTTAACAACCAGCTTCAAGTTCTCACTATTTACCAGCTGTTTTAAAAAATGTAAGCTTGAACCTGACTGGTCACTTAGGACAACTGCTCTACTTTTTGTTTTCAGTTACGATAATTTCCCCCTACCATATTTAATAATATTACCAATTATAGAACTTTTCTAATCTGTGATTGAGCTGACACATTTATTTTCATTTATATAGGGACTCTGTCAGCACAAAATGGCAGTTCAAACGAAGCACAGGACCTCGGTGCACTCTAGGTGCCAAACAGTGCAGTCACCTCCCCATCTTCTTGTTTTGTATCTATCTTTGCCCCCATCTTGCTTGATTCACAGCTCAGACCTTACAGGAGCCAAGGAAGAGTAGAAGTGGATGGAGAATGAGATGGTGGAAAGGTGCTTAGCAATGCCAAGCATTGGTCTTGTGTTGACAACTCCCATTTTTGCACTTGGTATTATCAGCACATTTCCAGACAAAATTGTCAGATGTTTAATCTTTTTAACGGAACTTGAGTAATATTGTTGTACCCCTCTTTTATGGATAACCACATTATGCTTCTTCGCAGGTTTCAGAATTTCTGCTACATGGTCTGTCCAGATAACACATACAGCAACGACTCAATAATGAGATGCTTCCCATGTGAACTGTCATGTTTCAGTTGTACTGAAAATGAGTGCATATATTGTGAGGATGGTTTCTATTTGACAGGTAACTTGAGCACCATCACTTTTACCACAACCTATATATTCAGTTCTGTACAGAGATTGTCACCAGTCCCCGATAGGGAAGTTATGTCATGAGCCCTAAGGAAAACGCACTATAGGAGACCCACACAAACATGTGGACAACATACAAGCTCCATGCAGAAGCTGTCCTAGACTGGACTACAAGGCAAAAGTGTCAGTATTAACTTTAGCCACCAAGAAAATCAAATCCTGATTCCCAATTTTGAGACAATATAAAATTACCATGATACCCTTGTGAAGGAGTGGAAGAGCTGTTGGCACCCCTTCTGAAACCTTTGTATTGATGTGATGCATTGACCTGGTTATATACAGTGTGAAAAATAAGTATTTGATACATTGCCAATTTTGCAAGTTTTCCCACCTACGAAAAATGGAGAGGTCTCTAATTTTTATTGTAGGTACACTTCAACCAACTGTGAAAGGCAGAATCTAAAAAAAAAAATCCAGAAGATCACATTGTATGATTTTTACATAATTTGCATTTTATTGCATGAAATAAGTATTTGATACAATTGAAAATCAGAACTTAATATTTGTACAGAAACCTTTGTAATTACAGAGGTCACATGTTTCCTGAAGTTCTTGACCAAATTTGCACACACTGCAGGATGGTTTTTGGCCCACTCCTCCATACAGACCTTCTCCAGATCTTTCAGGTGTCAGGGCTGCCGCTGAGCAACATTGAGTTTTAGCTCCCACTTAAGATTTTCTATTGAGTTCAGGTCTGAAAAGTTGCAAGATCACTCCAGGACCTTGAAATGCTTCTTATGAAGCCACTCCTTAGTTGACCTGGCTGTGTGTTTCGGATCATTGTCATGCTTGAAGACCCAGCCATGACCCATCTTCTATGCTTTTACTGAGGGAAAGAGGTTGTTGGCCAAAAGCTTGCGATACATGACCCCATCATTCCTGTCTTCAGTATGGTGCAATCGTGATGTCCCATTTGCATAAAAGCACCCCCAAAGTATGATGTTTCCACCCACCATGCTTCATGGTTTGGACCGTGTTCTTGGGGTTGTATTCATCCTTCTTGCTCTTAACATGGTGAGCAGAGTTGATACCAAAAAGTTCTATTTTGGTCTCATCTGACCACACGACCTTCTCCCATGCATCCTCTGGATCATCCAGATGATCATTGTTGAACTTCAAACAGGCCTGTACATGTGCTGGTGTGAACAGGGAGCCTTGCATGCCCTGCAGTATTTTAATCCATGACGGCATAGTGTGTTAGGCCGGCGTCACACTGGCGAGTTTGATGCGAGTAAGTTGCACGACTTTCTCGCATCAACACCCGGCATGGCCGCCCGCTCTCAGAGCCGAGTGTGCGGCTGCATGTATTTCTATGCAGCCACACACTCGGGTCCGAGAGCGGGCGGCCGTGCCAGATGTTGATGCGAGAAAGTCGTGTGAATTACTCGCATCAAACTCGCCAGTGTGACGCTGGCCTTACTATTGTAATGTTTGAGACTGTGGTTCCAGCTCTATTCAGGTCATTGACCAGGTCCTCTCGTGTAGTTCTGGACTAATTCCTGACCTTTCTCAGAATCATCCTTACCCCACAAGGTCTACAATTTTGGCCCCGATGTCCTTAGACAGCTCTTTGGTCTTGGTCATGGTGGAGAGGTTGGAGTGTGATTGATTGAGTGTGTAGACAGGTCTCTTTTATACAGGTAATGAGTTCAAATTGGTGCAATTAATACAGGTAACGAGTGTAGAGTAGGAGGGCTTATTGAAGAAAATCTAATAGGTCTGTGAGAGACAGAATTCTTGCTTTTTGTAGGGGATCAAATACTTATTTCATGCAATAAAATGCAATTTAATTATTTTAAAATCATACAAGGTATTTTTGTTTTTTATTTTTAGATTCTGTCTAACAGTTGAAGTGTATTTATGATCAAAATTACAGGCCTTTCCATTCTTTAGGGTATGTGCCCACGATCCGGAATGGCAGCGTTTTGGGCACAGCTCATCTGCGCTGCGTCCAAAATGCTGCGTTCTACGATACAAGCACTGTGGGTGGGATTTATAGAACTCCCATACCCACTGTGCTTCTATATGACACTGCGTAAGCTCACCCGCGGGGTGGGTTTATGAGCAGTAGCATGGCAATTTCCGCAATATAATGTATTGGATGCGGTAAATCCGCATAGTTCAATGAACACATGTGGATTTACCTGCATGATTGAACGCAGCATTTTTGAAGCAGCGAAAATACGCTGAGTCCAAAGCACTGCCATTTCTTGATCGTGGGCATGTACCCTTATAGGCAGTGTACTTATTTTCCCCACTGTATGTTGTTTGATTTACTTTGAGGCCTGCAGCAGTTAGTTAGCCTGTGGACAGTGTTAACTATAGGGCCAAACCATGGATGGAGGAGTTAAATGGCATTAGGAATTCAGTTCCTGTTTTTCTAGGTGTTGGAGAGAAGTTACTGAAGGATTAGGGAGTATTACTGTTGAGAAAAAGGCCACAAGTGGAGAGTGTGATTATTCCAGAGAAATTATAGCTAACAACTTCGATACCAAAGTAGTATGGCGATGAATACTAAGAAGGAATATGCTAAGGGCCCCGTCTCACATAGCGAGATCGCTGCTAAACACCGATCTCAGCAGCGATCTCGCTATGTCTGACACGTACCAGCGATCAGGCCCCTGCTGTGAATCGCTGGTTGTGTCAGAAATGCCAGAACTTTTTTTGATCGCTGGTGTCCCGCTGGCCAGCATGCATCGCTGCGTGTGACAGGCAGGAGACCAGCGATCTCCTGGTAACCAAGGTACACATCGGGTTTCCAAGCGCAGGGCTGTGCCTGGAAACCCGATGTGTACATTGGATACCAGCGCGCTGCTGCAGGGGAGCTGGTAACCAAGGTACACATTGGGTTTCCAGGCACAGCGCAGCGCCTGGAAATCCGACGTGTACCTTGGTTACCAGCTCCCTGCATCAGTGCGCTGGTATCCAACGTACACTTCGGGGATTTAGGCGACGTTACCCGCAGTGTCGCTATCCTGATCGCTGCCTGAGCTACCTGTTTGGCAGCTCAGCAGCGATCATGTAGCGACACACCAGCGATCCTGATCGTTGTCGGGATCGCTGGTGTGTCGCTATGTGAGATGAGGCCCTAAGTAAAGTGAGTACAGCCAGTAGCAAATAAAGCTGTAGGAAGAGAGAACACAAGGCAGTTAGTAAGGTGTGGGCTTCAGGGCATCTTGTTAGCTGGCCCTAGATGATTAGAGTAATCCCATTCTTACCAGGAGGGGCCACAAAGGACCACTACAGCCAGAGGCGTATCTAGATTTTCCGACCCCCGAAGCAAGAATTCAGTTTTGGCACCCCCCTCAAGCATATATGCAATTTGGACACTTAGTAACGTGCTGTCAAGCTGCTCTCCCTAATTCTCTCAATGTTTAGTGAAAAACTGAGAGAAGCAGGAAGGAAAGCTAGTTGTCACGTGACCATAAGTATAAAATTTGCATGAGTGAAGTGGCCATGTGATGACTGATTGAACCTGCAAGCAGAGCTGAATCCTGACAGTGAGTATATTACACATTGTTAGGATTGGTATGCTATAGTGCTTCATTTTATAATTAAGAGTGGACGGTCATGTCAGAACAAGTATGCAATTTGTATACTTCTGGCCACATTCAGACTATATGTGTCTGGCTTTCCTCAATTCATTTTCATTGAGTAAGGCCATGCATGTCTAGTTGGCATGTGACCACATTTATGCAAATCGGCAGCACCAGAGAATCCTGACACCGTGTAGTGCGCTCTGTGAGAATCAGAAGTCTGCAGAATGCAGACTCATCACAAACTTGAACAACCCCTTAATGCATTTAACATAAATAAAAATGTAACAAATAGTATCACAAAAAGAAAAATTACATCCAGGTACGTTGTCTCTTATTGAAGTCGTTCTCTTTGTTTTCTTTTTCATCTGGTCCAGACTCCATGATGACTTTACTCATCCACAGTTCATCTCTGCAGACTCCCATCTCATCCGGTCTTCTGCAGCACATCCTCACAGGGTACCCTTACAAATAGCAATGTCATTATAATGCTCCTGAATAAAAAAATGAGCCCTACGCTGAGCCTCTAAATAAATAATTGCCAGTCACTATATATGACACACACACACTGTCCCTGTTATGGTACATGCCCTCCACATTGCCCTCTCCTTTTCATACTGGGCCCCCTGTTCACACTGTCCTCTGACACTATGTTTCCCCTATAGAGCACATGCTCTATACTGTGCCCACTCAACACACCCCCCCCCTTTGGCATACTGTCCCCTCCTGACTGTACCCTTACACTATCCCCTCATTCTACCCCCCAACACTACTCAGTTTCTATTCTATGCCCACTCACACTTTTCTCCCCTCAAACTGTCTCCTCACACTATTCCCCTCAATAATCTCCTCACATGTTTCCCCCTCCCACCTTAAACGGTCTCCTTTCACATCCTGCCTACTAACAATACTGTCTCCTTCCTGACTCCCCATATTGTGTCCGCACCCATCCCAACACCTTCGCTCCTTATACTGCACCCTTCCTCTTCTCATATATTCCCCCTCGCTTCTCATACTATGTTTGCACACATACCCCACTCATTATACTTTGTCTGGATCATCCCCCCCACTAACCATACTGCATCTGCACCCATCCCCCACTAACTATACTGTGTCTGCATCCATCCCCCACTCATCATATTATGTCTGCACCCATCAACCATACTGTGTCTTCACCGATCCCCCCATACTGTTTCATCATACAAGCTCCCAACTCAACTCTTGCTCCTCATACTTCCTTCAAATTTATCCTGCTCCCCATATTGTTTCCGCACCTGTCCCTGCCTTGCTCCCCAAACTGTGTCCTCAAATCTTCCCCACCCCTGTTACACTAAATCTTCCCCACCCACCATTACACTACATTTTCCTCTCCCCCCACGCTACATCTCCCCCCGGTTACATAAAATATTCGGTGTCTTCAGCTCCACTGGAGCACTTAACACCAATGTTCTTCGCTGCTCTGCAGCCCCTGCAAGTAATGTCAGCCAGGGTCGGCGTTCCCAGGCAAGTAACCGGGCCATGAACGAATGGGGGACCCACTCGCTGTCGGGGACACCAGCACACCCTAGAGCCCATGAGTTGGGGGGGCCTCCTCAAATATTTACCTCTCCCCATTCACCGCAGCTGCTGAATCTTCAGCATCTTCTGATTCTCTATGATGTTTCAGGGCAGAGGGTGCGATGATGTCACTACAGCACACCCTCTGCTGAGCAGTGCAGAGTCAGAGGACTCTGAAGAGACCTGAGCTGTGAGGAACAAGAAGAGGTATTTTTTATTATTTATTTTTTGTATGGAGCACTATATGGGTCCCATTATACTGTATAGAGCACTATATTGGGCCATTATTCTGTATGGAGCAATATATGGGGCCATTATGCTGTATGTGTCACGGCTCTGTTGTTGGATGTCACGGGACAAGGAGCTCCTTCCATGTCCCTAATGCTAGGGGCCCCCTAGCTCGCCCTGTTCTCCAGATTACTTCTGATGGTGAAGACACCTGGACCACGGAGCTTGCTCCTGAGTCCGCCCTCAGTCTGTACCCACCCAGGGAAGAGGGGAGTAGTAGTGCACCATAATACACCAACCAGAATTACAAGGTAATATGAACAGGGGTAACGAAAAATACCAAGCATACAAATATCCACACACAAATAACAGAGGTATGCACCAGGAAGTTTAGGATTGTGTTAATACTGTATAGAGGACTATGTGAGGCCCATAATACTGTATGGAGGACTATACTGTCTGGTCTAAAATGAAAAGTCTGCAGTCACTCTGTGTGACTGCAGACTTTTGAATCCCCCCAGTGCATACACTGTGCGGTATGAGTATTCGCCGATTTCTGAGCTATTGTAGAATTTCCAATAGATATCACTCATGTAATGTAAGAAGTAAATGAAATCCTTGGCATTGTACTATATCTAAATTTCTGATCTGTGCATCATGAATTGTGGTGTGTGTTAAAGGGGCCCACGCTTTTGCCCAGGGCCAACAAAAACCTGATCACATTGCTGATGTTGCACTGACTCGGCAGACAGGCTTCAATTGTAGCAATAATTGCAAAAATAATACACGTCACTCCTCTATATTGAAACCTAGGTGCCCTGATTAAGGGTTCCCAAACCCGCATTAATAATATTCAAAGAAAGCAAATCTGGCACTCTAGAGATGATGTTTCAACCGCAAGGATTTTTTATTGTTAACAGAATCAAGACGTGACGTTTCGGTCGAAAACCTCGACCTTCATCAGACTGTAAAACAATATAGATATAACAGATAAAAATTAACACATGAAAATCGACAGATATATATAGCGTCATACCCATCAAAAATTAATTTTATATCAAAAATAGATGAAGTGAGTGACAAAACAGATATTGCGTTATTTTAAAATATAATTCATATGAAAATTGCAGAACCAATTAGATCTCATATAGTGAAGTTGGCTAAATAGGCCCACAAACGATCCCCTAGAGGTTTATATGGGTAACGTAATTAATAATAACCATGTGGCTGGTTGATTTGAAAAGAGGCAGGGATTGTAATGGGGGTGCACAATAATCAATAAAGTTTAGCTTACCAAATCTTAATGTGTAATCAGAGAGTAATATCTGGAATAGAATAAATGAAATAGGCCGCTATATAGAAGTGTACTGAATAATTAACAGCTTATGTCAAGACAGAAAAAAAGTGTCCATAATGATATAAAGGAGCTCTTACCACGGAAAGAATATGATAGGGATCAAGAAATAGTAGCGCTTCTATAACATGTTTAGCTTCTCAACATAAATTATAGCGTGTACCCTGTGTTCTGAATAATGAAAAGATTCTCAGAATCGTCTTTACAGTGAAAAAAACAAAGATGCCTGTAGTAATATAAAAGAATTCTTACCACAAAGTGAATGTGACAGGGATCAGGAAATGGTAGCGCTTCTATCTTATATTAAGCTTCTCAGCATATATCTTAGCGCGAGCCCTGTTCTGAATAGTAAAGGGTTTTACAGAACAATCTATATCGTGGTATATTACACATGACACTCATATGTTTCTAGATCAATCTTACCATTACCGAACTTCTCACAAGGAAAGAGTTATTCTGGTAGCGCTAAATTAGAAAGCGGCATGTATGCCAGTGAGGAGCGCTCAACGTGCTGTGCTCCATGTGCGTCCTAAAATGGCGTGGGACGCCGGAAGTGGAAAATAGTCCGTTACATGTGACGTCGGCACAGTGCTGTGGGGCGCGCTATGATGACGATATAGATTGTTCTGTAAAACCCTTTACTATTCAGAACAGGGCTCGCGCTATGATATATGCTGAGAAGCTTAATATAAGATAGAAGCGCTACCATTTCCTGATCCCTGTCACATTCACTTTGTGGTAAGAATTCTTTTATATTACTACAGGCATCTTTGTTTTTTTCACTGTAAAGATGATTCTGAGAATCTTTTCATTATTCAGAACACAGGGTACACGCTATAATTTATGCTGAGAAGCTAAACATGTTATAGAAGCGCTACTATTTCTTGATCCCTATCATATTCTTTCCGTGGTAAGAGCTCCTTTATATCATTATGGACACTTTTTTTCTGTCTTGACATAAGCTGTTAATTATTCAGTACACTTCTATATAGCGGCCTATTTCATTTATTCTATTCCAGATATTACTCTCTGATTACACATTAAGATTTGGTAAGCTAAACTTTATTGATTATTGTGCACCCCCATTACAATCCCTGCCTCTTTTCAAATCAACCAGCCACATGGTTATTATTAATTACGTTATCCATATAAACCTCTAGGGGATCGTTTGTGGGCCTATTTAGCCAACTTCACTATATGAGATCTAATTGGTTCTGCAATTTTCATATGAATTATATTTTAAAATAACGCAATATCTGTTTTGTCACACACTTCATCTATTTTTGATATAAAATTAATTTTTGATGGGTATGACGCTATATATATCTGTCGATTTTCATGTGTTAATTTTTATCTGTTATATCTATATTGTTTTACAGTCTGATGAAGGTCGAGGTTTTCGACCGAAACGTCACGTCTTGATTCTGTTAACAATAAAAAAATCCTTGCGGTTGAAACATCATCTCTAGAGTGCCAGATTTGCTTTCTTTGAATATTATAGGGCTTCAATTGTACTCACGTCTTAAAGACATAAGTACAGTTGTTCACTGGGAGCCGGCGTGCTGCACCTTCTCTGAGCTGACTGTCGGCTTGGAGAATGGCTGACCCCCAGTCCGGGGGAAACACGTCGGACCGCCACATTAAGCGGCCTAATGGCCCACCCGTTGGCTGCACTCTGACCAGATGCCTCACCTGCCCCCCTAGATATGCCTCTGGCTACACCGGTGGATAAAGGAAGTGAAGGCCAGAGCAGGATAGCTGGGAAAGTACTCCTTTATCCACGTAATGATGCAGTACCATCGCAATGTCTTATACGCGTAAGGAAAAAGCCTCTGTATGATACAGAAGAGTGGAAAACTATTGTGCCTTCTATAAATTGTTACAAGTTTATTTGAGGAATTATATTGGATTCTGGTCTGCCTGATTTATCGCATATTGTCAAGGTCACCATACCATATACCCACTTGTGGCCTTAATGGAGATAATCTAAAAAGCTCCTAGAACAGCTGTTCACCCTCGGGACCAGTTTCACTAGTTTTAGTGGTCATAGCTATACCCTTGGATACGTGCTGAGCTGACCTTACACCCTCTTAAAATAATTAAGTCTGTGTTTGCTAAAAGATTAATTGGATAAATGCAGCCATGAGATAACCCTGTATGGGAAATAGGGTCTATATGTTTTCTCTCTTCTGTATTTTCAGACGGGGCTTGCGTCAGTGACTGTGGTCTTGGATTCTATTCTGACGATGTGGAGAGAGAATGTGATGCCTGTTATAAAACATGTGATACATGTACCGGACCAGACTATGATGAGTGTACAACCTGCAAACCAAAACTACAATTTCAGAGTGGAAAATGTGTGAATCCATCAGGGGAGAAAGAAGAAATACTTCCAGGAACATACTGGAATGGTAAGGTCGGAAAAGAATGCATGCACCCGTTGTCCCCTCCATAACAAACAAAACCCAATACAATGTTCTTTTTAGAAAATGAAGTACTGCCACCTTCTCTGTATGCTAACAAGGGGGCATTGAGCTGTAAGGGGTACAGCAGCTGGATCTGTGACGTCTACAGTGTATCTAATGCTTCTATATTGGGGCTCTTTATTAAAGCCGGATATATAGCAGTATGTGCACAAAATGGACACTTGCCTTATGTCTGGACTAGCCAAATGTTTGCCAGGTTTAGGAGTCCAAAGATTAAGAGATAGCAGCATGCTGTAGTGCCTGGTCTGCTCTGCAATTGGGATGTTAAAGGGAACCTGTCACCAGTTTTTTAGTTTGTGAACCAATGCCACCACCTTTCTGCGTGCCTATACTGTATTACACAAAAGTGTCTATCATCCCTTTACTCCCCCTGTATACCACCAAAAATATATTTTTATTTTCCCTGCTGTATGTAAATGCTTTTGCAGCACAAGTGCTAAGAAAGGTTCTGGCATTGGTTTACTCACTAAAAAACAGGTGACAGGTTCCCTTTAATGCCTTCCTTTATCTGGCACTTAAAGGGGTTTTCTGGGATTAATTTTATCTGCTGCAACGTTTCCTCAGTGTAAAAATTGAGTTGACTCACCTTCTGCAGGTCCAATGATGACTCCACACCACCACACCTGGCATTTTTGACATGCTACAGCGGCGACGTCATGGCTACAGTGCCCATGACTGCTTCAACCAATCACCATTAGTTGGATGTCAACAAAGATGAGAAGAGAGGTAGCGTGACATTGCTGGAACTGGGTAGGGTAAGAAAACATAGTTGTTTCTACATGCCATGACTGAGCGCCACTCATAGCTTTGCTCACTCATGGCATGCAGGAAGTACGAGCAGCTTCTGCAGCATGTGCTTCTCAAAAATGAAGCCTAGGACATACATTCAACTGCATGACCTTTACAATATTGGGGGCAGCATATAAGGGCAAAATGATGTAACAGGTTCAGTTTAAAGTCCGTTAGCAATTTATGTTCCAGCTGTGGAAGTTGGATCATGTTAATGAACTATTTAGGATTTTTTGGGACTAGATGGGTATACTGCTTTATTAGGGCTTTTATATCCTTCCTTGTTATGCTACCAACTTCCTTCTCACCCCCGAATGGGGGTTGTTTTTTTTGTCATTTGAGGGTTCTGCGCAGGATCTTAGTTGTTCCCAGCATTGAGCTTTTCTGATGGTTCAGATGTTGCTTCTAGGATCTGTTGTAGCCACTTTCCTAACTTAGGGGTAACTGCTCAAAGTGCTCCTATCACCACTGGAATTACTGTTGCCTTCACCTGCCACATCTTCTGAAGTTCTCCTTTGAGGCCCTGGTATTTCTCCAGCTACTCATATTCCTTCTTTCTGATGTTGCCTTCACTTGGCACTGCCACATCTATTATCATTGCTGTATTCTGATTCTTGTCTACTATGACAATGTTTGGTTGGTTAGCCAACACCTGCTTATCCGTCTGGATCTTAAAGTCCCACAGGATTTTAGCCCTTTAATTCTCCACCACTTTCTCTGCGGTCTCCCACCTGGACTTAGGGGGACTTAGCCCATATGCTGTGCTAATATTCCTGTATACAATTCCCGCTACTTGGTTGTGGCATTCGGTATACGCTGTTCCCGCTTGCATTTTGCATCCTGCCACTATGTGTTGGGCTGCCACCTCCATTACCTGTCGATGGTCCATCCCAAGCAGCGGCTTCTCTTGCCATAGTGCTTCATGTTCCTGTTTTTCCTTCTAGATGTGTTGCTGTTGCTGCCTTAGGCTTTCTCTCTTTCTGATGTATTCCTGGATACGCCTTGTTTCACCCGTGATGGTGGCTTGGATGCTTATCAAGCCTCGACTATCGTCCTTTCTGTTGGTATACAATCTTTGGGTGCTAGACTTAGGGAGGAGACCTCCATGCATTGTGGGGAGCTTTCACACCTTCACATCTGCATCTTCCAGCTCTTCTTTTGGCCAGCACTATGCCAGCAGGGTATCTGATAACTAGCAGGGCATATGTATTGATGGCATGGATTTTATTCTTCCCATTGAGCTGGCTCTTCAGGACCTGTCTTACCCTTTGATGGTATTTGGATGTTGCTGCTTTCCTTGCCTCTTCATCATAGTTACCATATGCCTGTAGAATACCGAGATGCTTGTAACAGATCTGCTATGTGCCTTGCTGGTAATTCCACTCCATCAGTCTTGCCTCTCTTTATTACCAACTGGCCGCACTTCTCCAGTCCGAAGGACATATCAATGTCTTCGCTGTAGATCCTTGTCAGATGGATCAGTGAATTGATGTCTCCTTTCGTTTTTCGTTTTCATGTTGTTGTAAGGCAGGTTATTGGGTGATAGTTGGATGGAACTGTTCCTTTGTGAGGATCCTTCATGATCAGCACAATGCTTCTAGCAGTTGGTTCATCTGCTTTGCCATGTGTTTATGTACTGCTGTTAATTTCTTTAGCCAGTAGATGTGGATCAAGTCTGGGCCAGGTGCTGTCCAGCACTTCATGTTCTTGACCTGCTGTTGGATGTCTGCTTCTGTAATGGTGACTGGTTCTTGCTCTAGGTGGTTGAGAATGTGTTTCTTTCTCAGGTCTTGCAGCCATTGCACTGGTGTTGTGCGTTTTTTCCTTCTCCCATATGTTCCTGCAGTATTGATCAGTCTCTGCTATTCGTGGAGTTGCTGCCTTTGGGCTGTTACTCTGTAGTTGGGAGTACACATTGGATGGTTCTTTGGAGAACAGGGCATTTATCTTCTTTGCCTCAGCTTCTATAGTGTATCTCTCTAGGGCTTCAGTTCGTGTCACCTTGTTCTTTGTCTCCAGTCTTCTTTTCCAAGGGGGGCACGTACACCTGTTGTTCTTGCTGATTGTATAGCCAAGCATTTTCGTGGCAGTAGCTTAGATCAGGTTATTAGTTTGAGTTATGGTGGTGGTAGGTATTGATGCAAGTGCTCTATTGGGATCTTCTAGCATACTCTCTGGTGGTGTTTCTTTGCTGAACCATGGCTGTGGTATATAGTTTATCTAAAATCTTCTGTTTCAGATCAGCTGCTCTCTAGAATGGTTCAGGATTTTCAGGTGATTTCACATGTTGTTCTTCCAGGTCTTCATGTGGAGTGGATCTGCAGTGCAGTTGATCCTTTTCAAGTTGTGATAATAGCTTTCTTTTTATGACATTGACACGTTGGGTGACTAGTTCCTTCTCAGTCAGTGGACATGCAGGTCTTGTATCCATCCAGAGTTTCCTCATACGCTTCATATATCCTCTCTCATTTGGTCTGCTGTTATAGTAGCATTTCATAAGATCCAGGTTCTCTTGCCTTGTCCATGTATGGTTTGTTCCAGTAGCCCATTTATCATCAGATTGTCCTGGTTCCTCGACTTCTGACGTTGAACTTGTTAATCCAGGCGGCGTCTGAGCCGGCATGACTCTCTTTGTTCGTGACACTCTCATGTTTTTTGAGAGGTAGGCACTATAGTGTTAGTAGTCTTGCTCAAGGAAAACTACTGGTATATTATTTCCAACAGGGCAGAGCATATATTTATATATCTACTATATAATTGTCTAACTTTTCACTTCCGTCTGTAACGGAAATCATGTGTCGCTGATTGGTCGCGCCGGTCCGAGCGGTCCACGCCACCGCTATCGTCAGGAGATCAGCGGCGCTAGCCGCGATGGTAGCAGCGGGTCATCTCCAGTACATACTCACCTTCCGTCCCTGCAACCCTGTCCTGGCGCGTCTGCTTCTTTCCTGTGCGGTGCAGTCACGTAGTACCGCTCATTAAGGTCATGAATATGGACGCGACTCCACTCCCATAGGCGTGGTGTCCATATTCATGACCTTAATGAGCGGTACCACGTGACTGCACCACAGAGGAAGAAGCTGATGCGCCGGGATAGAGATGCAGGGACTTGCAGCGACGGAGCGAGGAGGGTAAGTATGATGGTAGGAGAACGGGGGAGCCCAGCAGAGGGTGGGAGTGGAGCCATGTATACAGGGTGGGAGCGGAGCCATGTATATAGGATGGGAGGGTGGGAGCGGAGCCATGTATATAGGATGGGAGGGTGGGAGCGGAGCCATGCATACAAGGATGGGAGGGTGGGAGGGTGGGAGCAGAGCCAAGATCTTTGAACAAATTATTAAACAACATGTATGTAAGTACCTGGACAAGAATGAAGTGCTTAACCAGAGTTAGCATGGGTTTGTAACTAATAAGTCATGTCAGACTAATTTAATTTCCTTCTATGACAGAATCACTGACTGGGTGGATCAGGGAAATGCTGTAGATATATTATATCTTGACTTCAGCAAAGCATTTGACAAAGTATCTCACACAATCCTTATTGAAAAAATGACTAAGTATGGAATGGAAAAGGCAACCGTTAGGTGGATTCATGACTGGCTTAGTAATAGGACCCAAAGAGTGCTAGTAAATGGCTGCACATCCAGTTGGAAGAATGTATCAAGTGGGATACCACAGGGCTCTGTTTTGGGCCCTGTATTGTTCAACATCTTTATCAATGATTTAGATGAAGGAATTGAGGGTAAACTGATTAAATTTGCTGATGACACAAAGCTAGGAGGGATAGCTAATACTAGAGAAGAGAGAGAGAGAGGATTCAAACAGATATAAATAAACTGGAGCAGTGGGCAGCAACTAACAGAATGGTTTTTAACAGGGAAAAATGCAAAGTACTACTTCTGGGAAATAAAAATGAAAAAAGCGTATACAGAATGGGAGGAATAGGGCTAAGCAACAGCACATGTGAAAAAGACTTGGGTATACTAATAGATCACAGACTAAACATGAGTCAACAGTGTGATGCAGCAGAAAAAAAGGCAAATACAATTTTGGGATGTATTAACAGAAGCATACAGTCTAGATCACGTGAAGTCATTATTGCCCTCTACTCCTCTTTGGTCAGACCTCATCTGGAATACTGTGTCCAGTTTTGGGCACCACATTTTAAAAAAGACATCAACAAACTGGAGCAAGTTCAGAGAAGAGCGACCAGAATGGTGTCCGGTCTGCAAACCATGTCCTGTGAGGAACTGTTACAGGATTTGGGAATGTTTAGCTTGCAAAAAAGAAGACTGAGAGGAGACTTAATAGCTGTCTACAAATATCTCAAAGGCTGTCACATTAGATTAGATATTAGAAAAAACTTTTTGACAGAGTGATCAATGAGTGGAACAGGCTGCCACGAGAGGTGGTGAGTTCTCCTTCGATGGAAGTCTTCAAACATATATATATGTATATATATATATACATATATATGTATATATATATATATGATATATATATATATATATATACATATATATATATATATATACATATATATGTATATATATATATATATATATATATAATAATAATCCCAAACAGAATAATCCCTTGACATGGCCCAGGAGACCCAAACATTTCTATCACTGTTACCTTATTTATCATAGAAAAAAAAAGTTCACCACTAAGATTATAAAAAGTGTCCCGCTGCTGAGATACAGTTCACAAAACTATATTTCAGAAAGTGTCAGATCCCAGCGATGTCTGTAAGGTCTTAGAAGCCTACATACGAGTCCAACTATACAGCTTATGTTCCATCAAAATTATCATTTCTAGCTGAATTGCCAACTCTTCAGATGACATTTTGCCATATTTTAGAAGTCTGACTTATATGAGCAGTAAATGTGTTTAACCCACTCTTTTCTGGTAGTGATAAACTGAACTTAATGTAGTGTGCTTTCTGTTCTAACCTGGCACTTTACCTGCAATTCTACTGAAGTAGAGGTAGAATTCTATATTTCGACTTTTTCCATCTTGCATTACTCTCCATTTATCAGACCACATAATGCACAGATATTTTTTTCTCTTTATAGAGGTCATCACTACTTACATCAGTTACACAAGCAGGAGGGAGGGTAAGTGGGTAAAAGTGCAACTTTAACCCCTTTACCCCCGAGGGTGGTTTGCACATTAATGACCGGCTAATTTTTACAATTCTGACCACTGTCTATTTATGAGGTTATAACTCTGGAACACTTCAACGGATCTTCGCCATTCTGAGAATGTTTTTTCGTGACATATTGTACTTCATAACAGTGGTAAAATTTCTTCGATATAACTTGCATTTATTTTTTTTTAAAAAAAATGGAAATATGGCAAAAATTTAGAAAATTTTGCAATTTTCAAACTTTGAATTTTTATTCCCTTAAAACAGAGAAATATGTCACACAAAATAGTTACTAAATAACTTTCCCACATGTCTACTTTACATCAGCACAATTTTGGAACCAACATTTTTTTTGTTAGGAAGTTATAAGGGTTAAAAGTTGACCTGCGATTTATCATTTTTACAACACCATTTTTTTAGGGACCACATCACATTTGAAGTCACTTTGAGGGATCTATATGGCAGAAAGTACGCAAAAGTGACACCATTCTAAAAACTGTACCCCTCAAGATACTCAAAACCACATTCAAGAAGTTTAATAACCCTTCAGGTGCTTCACAGGAGCTGAAGCAATGTGGAAGGAAAAAATGAACATTTAACTTTTTAGTCACAAAAATGATATTTTACAAACAGTTTTTTTTATTTTTACAAGGGTAAAAGGCGAAAATGGACAGATAAAGTTGTTGTGCAATTTCTCCTTAGTACTCTGATACCCCATATATGGGGAAAACCACTGTCTGGGCGCACGGCGGGGCTTGGCATGGAAGGAGCGCCGTTTGACTTTTCAAACCAAAAATGGCTGGAAATGAGATTGGACGCCATGTCGCGTTTGGAGAGCCCCTGATGTGCCTAAACAGTGGAATCCCCCCACAAGTGACACAATTTTGGAGACTAGACCCCGTAAGGAACTTATCTAGATCTGCTGTGAGCACTTTGAGCCCCCAAGTGTTTCACTAAAGTTTATAATGCCTGAGTGTGAAAAAAATTTTTTTTCCACAAAAAGGATTTTTTAGTCTCCAATTTTTGATTTTTCCCAAGGAAATTGGACCCCAAAAGTTGTTGTCCAATTTGTCCTGAGTACACTGATACCCCATATGTGGGGGGGACTGTTTGGGCACACAGCAGGGCTCGGAAAGGAAGCAATAACGTTTTAGAATGCAGACTTTGATGGGTGTCATGTTCAGTTTGCAGAGCCCCTGATGTGCCTAAACATTGGAAAACCCCCACAAGTGACTTAGACCACCTAAGGAACTTATCTAGATCTATGGTGAACACTTTGAACCCTCATGTGCTTCACAGAAGTTTATAATGCCCGGGCATGAACATAAAAAATCCTATTTTTTTCCCACAAAAAAATGTTTTAGTCACCAATTTTTCATTTTCCCAGGGGTAATAGGAGAAGTTGGACCACAACAGTTGTCCAATTTGTCCTGAGTACGCTGATACCCCATATGTGAGGAGAAACCACTGTTTGGGTGCAAGGCAGAGCTCAGTAGTGAAGGAGCGCCATTTGACTTTTTCAAGCCAAAATTGGCTGGAATCGAGATTGGATGCCATGTCGCATTTGGAGAGCCTCTGATGTGCCTAAACAGTGGAAACCCCCACAAGTGACTCCATTTTAGAAACTAGACCCCCTAAGGATCTTATCTAGATCTGTGGTGAGCAGTTTGAACCCCCAAGTGCTTCACACAAGTTTATAACGTAGAGCAATAAAATTAAAAAATCATATTTCTTCCACTAAAATTATCTTTTCACCCCAATTTTTATTTTCCCAAGGGTAACAAGACCACAAATGTTATTGTGCAATTTGTCCTGAGTAGGCTAATACCCCATATGTGGGGTAAACCACTGTTTGGGTGCATGGTAGAGCTCAGAAGGGAAGGAGCGCCATTTGACTTTTTCAACGCAGAATTAGCTGGACGCCACGTCGCGTTTGGAGAGCCCCTGATGTGCCTAAACAGCAGAGACCCCCCCACAAATGACCCAATTTTGGAAACTAGACCCCCAAAGGAACTTATCTAGATGTGTGGTGATAAATTTGAACCCCCAAAGGCTTCACAGAAGGTTATAACGTAGAGCCGTAAAATTAAAAAATCATATTTTTTCCACAAAAATGATCTTTTCACCCCCAATTTTTATTTTTCAAAGGATAAAAGGACCCCAAAAGTTATTGTGCAATTTGTCCTGAGTACGTCGATACCCCATATGTGGGGGTAAACCACTATTTGGGCGCATGGCAGAGCTCGGAAGGGAAGGAGCCAATGGTGTCACCTAAAATTGTCACGGTCTGTTTGGAGTCTGTGGGCCTGTGCTCCAGGGGTTAATACTTGGAACCTCTCCTTGGCTCTGGGAGGGCTTTATATGACTGCTGTCTGGCTCCACTCCTTGTCAATTATACTTCTGCCCTCGGCTGAGTTAGTTGACCCCTGAGTGCCTGTACCTTGTGCCTGCTTTGTTGTCTGTCCCCCTACTTTTGACCTAGTCCGTTTACCGTTGTGCTCTTGTCTTCTGATTTGGTACTGTGTATGTGTTCGCCTGGTTTCCGACTTCAGCTACGTCCATGACTAATCTCTTGTCTACACCCCTTGCACTTTGATTGTCCGCACGGTTTTGACTTTGACTTCCCTCCTGTTTAGCGCTCTTCGGCGCCCCTAACGACCTTGCCTTCCAGCAGATCCCCGCCGCTCTTAGCGACTCCCTCCGGGAGTGTAGTGGCTGGCCCCGCCCTGGGTCCGCCTTGGCAGTCACGTGCCGCGTCTACCCTACAGCTTCCTCCGGGCTCGGCGCAGCCTCGTCGTGTCCGACCTGAATCAGGACCCGTGCGCTGACCGGTGTATCATTCACGGGGTCCTAACAAACATAATCCTATCTGCTCTTACAGCTCTTGCTCTTTGGTTTACAGCATGAAGATAAGGAGCCATGCCATTTTCACACCACAAAGAGTCAAGGCAGCAGCTGTACCCAAGCCCTCTTGTCCTAAGGGCCTTTACCATATAACAAGGCACCAATTTTATAAGTGGCACACAGTTGGCAGGGGCCTTAATCTGCACTGGGGTCTGGAATCATGGGTTTCACTATCAACTCTCTGCAGCATTACATTTTAAAAAGAACCTGGTTTTACTACAACAAACCAAACACATCCATTCACATGTATAGCACAATGGAATAAATGTCGCTATAATAATAAATAATAATGTTATATAATAATGTTATAAATGTCGATATAATCCAGAAACAATCCATACCTTCATTTTTGTTATCCTTCTTTCCATTCCAAAGTTATCCTCTATTCAATGTTTATGACAGCAAGTACAGGGCACTTTCAGATCTCTGTCCTCTTTCCAATTTTGCCCACTTGCCATCGTCCTCTGCTTCCTGATTCATAGGTAACTCTTGTCTGAGTGACCTGCCTCCCTGTGGCACATCTCGCACATGCATATTAAAGTCTTGATCAGGTCATTTTGATACAATCACTGTTTTATCTGCTGCAGTTCTCTATATGCTGAGCTCTGTATAACCCGCCCACAGCACTGACTGGCAGTTTCTGTGTACACTGTGCATAGGCAGAAAGCTTCCAATCAGTGATGGGGGTGGGGTTTTACAGAGTAGGAGGAGTAGATGGCAAGAGACACCTATTCTTGTAGTAATAAAACACTAAATTTTATTGAAACTAGCAGCAGCCTAGTAAGTGACACATCACTGGAATCAGGGTCTCTGCCCCTACAGCAGATTGCTCAATAAATCATATGTAGCAAAAACCTGGTGACTGGTTCCCTTTATGTTATTTCTGTGCTATAACATCATTGTTTTACAGTAGCAGAATATCATACTGGCTGCATCTGACATAATTATGTTGTTTTAGTCCTATGCTGTTGTGATGTTGTTACTATATCTGTGATTGGCTTGCTGTTATCCTTGTTTCAGTTTCTGCCTAGTAACAATGATGTAATGGGGAGGAGGAGACAAGGCAGGAGCAGGAAGTCCTGGGTAAGGGGAGCAGGAGAGAGGAACGAAAATAAAGTATGTCTGTTTAAACCTACCATCCAGCATCTCTGTGTGGCCTTCTGGAGTTCCCTTCATCTGCACAACAACACTACAACTGGCGACGAGGAAGCGTTCATCATCAGCTAAAGGTATTTCAGCTCTACAACAATGGCCTGTTTACCTGCCTTCCCTGCTTTTGATGTGCATCAGTCCCCAGCTAACCTAGCAGCATGTTGGGAGAAATGGCTGAAGCGTTTTGATATATTCCTACAAGCCATGAACATATCAGATGATACCAGGAAGAAAGCCATGCTATTACATTATGCAGGGGAACAAGTCTATGATATCTTCACTACTCTGCCAGGAGAAGACAAAGACTATGAGCTCAGTAAGGCAGCATTAAGCAAGTATTTCTCCCCACACAGAAATGCAGCATTTGAAATCTTAAAGTTTAGACAATTAAAGCAGTCAGCAACAGAAAGCATTGATGAATATCATGTCCGACTACGGCACCTTGCAGCTTACTGTGAATTTACAGATGTCGACAAAGAGATCCAAATGCAGATTTTACAAGGCTGCATCTCCTCTAAAGTTACGGAGACAAGCACTCAGAGATCCCACCATGACTTTAGCAAAACTGCTTGAAACAGCACGTGTAAATGATACCGCCGAAAAACAAGCTAAACTCATAGAGAACATTGAGTGCGAGGCGCAAGCACCATCTTGTATAGCAAAGCTGACACAGAGACCGCCTGTGCCTCGTATGCAGGGGGCAACTTGCTACAACTGCGGAGGGTCGTATCCTCACCAGAATGTCTGCCCAGCAAAAGGGGGGACCTGCCATAATTGTGGAAAACAAAACCATTTTGCAAAAGTGTGTAGATCCAAACCACAATCCCCTCATTCCACAGTACAACCCAGGTCACAGAAAATCCAAACGCTGCAGCTTACTGACGAGCCTCACAGTACTTATCTATTCTCAGTGACTGCAGAGGGATCTCAAACACTGCACGCACTTACCAGTCCAAGGCGACTTATCCTGATAAATGGTAGTCCGGTGGAAGCCCTAGTAGACACGGGGGCATCAGTAAACGTCATCAGCCGTGCAGTCTATAGCCGACTCCCGAACAGACCTGCTCTACAAAGCACTAGCCTAAAGATTTTTCCTTATGGTTCAGCATCTGCACTACCTGTGTGGCAAATTTCAGTCAGAAATTTCAGCTGACGGGAAGTCCATCAGCGACACTGTATATGTAGTAGAGTGCTCCGCAGACACGCTTCTCAGCTGCAGGAGTGCTATATCTCTGGGTCTGGTCAACCTGGTCAATAGCGTCACAGGTCCTTCGGCCCAACACATCATGCAGAAATACCCCAATCTCTTTAAAGGTCTCGGTAAGCTAAAAGACGTTCAGATAAAATTGCATATTGACCAGTCAATACAGCCGTCTGTTCAACCTCACAGGCGCATCCCATTTCATGTCCGCAAACTTGTGGAGCAAGAACTGCAGGATCTGGAAGCGTCTGATGTTGTTGAACGAGTTGAAGGCCCGACTCCTTGGGTATCGCCCATTGTTGTTGTGTGGAGCCCAGCTGTGACTGGATCCATATCTTCCAGAAGGGTGCACTGAAGGAAGATACCACTAGAGGTCATTATACACATACACACGTTCATTTATTCCTAAAGACCACCAGAGGGAGCTGTGTTAGGCATATAAAAAGAAGTTTAGTTTCAGTTTAGTTGAGTTGAGTCTGGGAGTCTGCTAGGAGAGTTCAGTCAGAGCAGCCATTTCTAGGGAGTCTGCTCAGAGAGCTCAGTCTGCTCAGAGAGCTCAGTCTGCTAGTGGAGTCTAGCAAGAGTGATACAGAGAAATCACTTCAGTCTAGTCAGAGCTGAATTGAGGAGTGTAGCTCAGTAGAAGCGTGCCGACGCTTAGAGAGCGGCGAAGAGGCAGCCCACCAACTGCCAGCGTGTGTGATCGTGTGAGGGTCCAGGTAGGCCGAAGGCAAGTGGAAAAGTTTATGAGACAGTGGAGCCTTAATAGCTCATCTCAGCAAGTATCACCGGACACCGGGGTCCGAGCCTATAGGGATCTCCACGACCCATTAGGAGAACACCGGAGTTCCTGGAGGACTACAAGTCCCAGGAGTACCACAGAGCTGATACGTATCTGGATCAGGAGAACAGAGTCTAGCCGTGCACGGCAAATAGAGACTGTGTGCTTCAGGAGAAGGTCCAATCACAAGATCAGCCAGGTGCAAGACGGAGACCAAGTTAGACCTAGCTACAGGCAGGTCAGGACTTTATCACATAAAGGCAGAAGACAGGAGGCCACACACCTACCAGTGGAGGAATCTCGATGTGCATCCTTCACCCTACAGTGCTCCGGGGAGTGCCTGCAACACCTACAGTAAAGGTACCAAAGTGACTTATGTGTGTGTCTCCCTTATTATCTCTGACTGCCGGGTCCCCGTTTGTCCTGCAATCCTATATATCTATCTGCCCTGGAGGATCAGCCTTACTTGTGGAAGGCTTAACATCTAGCTGCACAATATCAACCCTCCAGTGGATCTGCATAGCAGCGCTGGTCATCCTGACCAGGCACCACAAGTGGCGTCACGAATCCCCATATCATTATTCAAGTCACCTGTAAATATCCCACATTACAGTGAGCGCCCAGGGCAACGGACCGAGCTGTGCTACCCGTGACATCCCCCATAGACATCAACGGGCTCGGTGCCGAGTACCCCAAAGCTCTGGCTGAGCGACTCAGTTGCACCAAAACCAAAGCAGCCTGGTAAAATCCGGCTATGTGTGGATATGCGGCATGCCAATTTGGCTATTCAAAGAGAAAGGCACATCACGCCCACTATTGATGACATTATCACAGACCTGAATGGTGCAAAAGTATTTTCTAAAATTGATTTAAAATCAGGTTATCATCAACTTGAGTTGCATCCAGATTCCAGGTACATTACAACTTTTAGTACCCATGTGGGCTTACGACGATTCAAGAGGTTGAACTTTGGTATCTCATCTGCGGCAGAAATATTTCAGAACGTTATCAGTCAGGTTCTATCTGGAATAGCAGGAGTTCTAAACGTCAGTGATGACATTCTTATATATGGTACAACCCAAGAGGAGCATGACAGTCACTTAGAGCAAGTGTTTCAGAGACTGCAAGCCTGCAATCTAACTGTCAATCCGTCAAAATGTGAGTTTAACCAAAAGTCATTAAGCTTCTTTGGATATATCTTTTCGGAGCAAGGAGTTTCAGCAGATACTCGGAAAGTTGCTGCCATAAAGTCAGCTAGCCAACCTCAAAATGTGTCAGAGGTTCGCAGTTTTCTAGGACTAGTCACGTACTGTGGGCGATTTATGCCTGATCTGGCCACGATCTCCGAACCCCTGCGACTACTCACGAAAAAAGACACTCCTTGGACATGGACTACTGAACACCAAGCAGCATTCGATTCCATGAAGTCCGGTCTGACTGGCGACACCATCATGGCCTATTTTGACCCTCTAAAGCCCACAGAGCTGATCGTGGATGCTAGTCCGGTGGGCCTGGGTGCAATTCTCACACAAGTGTCCAAAGAAGGCAACGTTTCTACCATTTCCTATGCAAGCAAAGCCTTAACAGAGACAGAACAACGCTATTCACAAACTGAAAGGGAAGCTCTTGCGGTTGTGTGGGGATGCCTTCATTTTCATCTGTACCTTATGGGACATAAATTCACAGTGATAAGTGACCACAAACCGCTCATTCCGCTTTTCAACAAACATTCTTCAAAGCTTCCCCCACGACTTCAACGCTGGTTGCTCCGCCTACAGAACTACCAGTTTCGGTTGAGATACGAGGCAGGAGCTGGTAATCCGGCTGACTACTTTTCGAGACACCCAACACCACAAACTACCAAGGACGACATCCCAGCAACTATCCTTGCAGAGGAACATATCAATTTTATTGTTGCACATTCTGTGCCAAAAGCTATGACTATGGAGGAAATACAAGAAACGGTGGATTCCGATCACCAACTTCAGTTAGTTATAGAGACTGTTCGATCTAAAAATTGGAGCAATTTTCTTGCTGAAGCCCGCCTCCAAACACCGGATCAAACAACCTACTTGACAGCCTTCTTTAATGCACGACATGATCTCTCCGTATCTGATTCAAATCTACTGTTGCGTAACAATCGGCTGGTGATACCCCAGAAACTTCAAAGCAGAGTACTGGATCTGGCCCACGAGGCTCATCAAGGGTGGTGAAAACAAAGCAATTACTGAGAGAGAAAGTCTGGTTTCCAGGACTAGACAAAAAAGTAGAGGCACTCATTGAAAATTGCATACCTTGCCAAGCAACTACAATTGACCATAGACGCGCACCCTTACAAATGACACCCCTGCCAGAGGGCCCGTGGTCTGCTGTTAGTGTTGATTTCTGTGTTTTACCGGATCACTCCTATCTGCTGGTTGTCATGGATGACTATTCGAGGTTCCCAGTCATTGAACATGTTTCGACAACCTCTGCCAGAGCTGTTATACCAAAATTAGACATGATCTTCTCGGCATATGGCATACCGGAAACAGTGAAGTCCGACAATGGACCACCTTTTAATAGCACAGACTTTCGATCATTCGCAACCTATCTTGGTTTCACTCACAGGAAAATAACTCCTTACTGGCCTCAGGCCAATGGTGAAGTGGAACGGTTCATGCAATCAATCAACAAAACTTTGAGGATCGCTACCATGGAGCACAAGGATTTACAGCAAGAGTTACACAGATTTCTTAGACAGTACAGAGCTACACCCCATTCTACTACTGGGATACCACCTGTCACTGCGCTGTTCAACAGGCCTATGCGTGTCAAACTCCCGAGCGTTCCGCAGAGCCCTGTTCAAACCCCAATTGCTACTAAGGATGCCATATCCAAACAGAAGATGAAGAGGTATGCAGATAAGAGCAGTCATCGTTGCAAGCCACCGGAAGTATTGGTGGAAGATTGGGTCCTGGTAAAAAGGCTAAGACCTAGAGACAAGTTTGCATCACAATACTATCCTGAACCCTTTCAGGTCACACAAGTCAAAGGCACCATGGTTACTGTTCAAGATCACGGTCGCCAGGTCACAAGGAATGTGTCCCATTTTAAAAAACTTTGCGACTATGTCCCAGAAACAGACGAGGCAGATAGCGATGACGTCCTGCCGGATCCCCAGAGCTCAGCAGTTCCAAGGGAGGATACCTCAGGGGACTCAGAAAGTTCATCTGGGACTGTGATCATAGAATCATAGAATCATAGAATCATAGAATGGTAGAGTTGGAAGGGACCTCCTGGGCCTTCTGGTCCAACCCCCTGCTCAAAGCAGGATTCTCTAAATCATCCCAGACAGATGTCTATCCAGCCTCTGTTTGAAGACTTCCATTGAAGGAGAACTCACCACCTCTTGTGGCAGCCTGTTCCACTCATTGATCACCCTAACTGTCAAAAAGTTTTTTCTAATATCTAATCTGTGTCTCCTCCCATTCAGTTTCATCCCATTGCTTCTAGTCTTTCCTTGTGCAAATGAGAATAAAGATGATCCTTCTACAATGTGACAGCCCTTGAGATATTTGTAGACAGCTATTAAGTCTCCTCTCAGTCTTCTTTTTTGCAAGCTAAACATTCCCAAATCCTGCAACCGTTCCTCATAGGACATGGTTTGCAGACCGGTCACCATTCTGGTGGCTCTTCTCTGAACTTGCTCCAGTTTGTTGATGTCTTTTTTAAAATGTGGTGCCCAAAACTGGACACAGTATTCCAGATGAGGTCTGACCAAAGAGGAGTAGAGGGCAATAATGACCTCACGTGATCTAGACTGTATGCTTCTGTTGATACATCCTAGAATTGCATTTGCCTTTTTTGCTGCTGCATCACACTGTTGACTCATGTTAAGTCTGTGATCAATTAGTATACCCAAGTCTTTTTCACATGTGCTGTTACTTAGCCCTATTCCTCCCATTTTGTATATGCTTTTTTCATTTTTATTGCCCACATGTAGTACTTTGCATTTTTCCCTGTTAAAATCCATTCTGTTAGTTGCTGCCCACTGCTCCAGTTTATGTATATCTTTTTGAATCCTCTCTCTCTCTTCTCTAGTATTAGCTACCCCTCCTAGCTTTGTGTCATCAGCAAATTTGATCAGTTTACCCTCAATTCCTTCATCTAAATCATTGATAAAGATGTTGAACAATACAGGGCCCAAAACAGAGCCTTGTGGTACCCCACTTGAGACATTCTTCCAACTGGATGTGCAGCCATTTACAACCACTCTTTGGGTCCGATCACTAAGCCAGTTATGAATCCACCTAACAGTTGCCTTGTCCATTCCATACTTAGTCATTTTTTCAATAAGGATTGTGTGAGATACTTTGTCAAATGCTTTGCTGAAGTCAAGATATACTATATCTACAGCATGTCTCACCGCTATCCAGCGAGGGCAAATCGTAGACCGCCAGCCCACCTCTTGGACTATGTTCTGCAGTAAAAAGAAGAAAAAAATAAATCCTTCGTACTAATGTGAACTTTTGGACCGTTATCCAGTTATAATGTTGTTTTGTTTGGTGAGAAGAGGAGAGATGTGATGTTGTTACTATATCTGTGATTGGCTTGCTGTTATCCTTGTTTCAGTTTCTGCCTAGTAACAATGATGTAATGGGGAGGAGGAGACAAGGCAGGAGCAGGAAGTCCTGGGTAAGGGGAGCAGGAGAGAGGAACGAAAATAAAGTATGGCTGTTTAAACCTACCATCCAGCATCTCTGTGTGGCCTTCTGGAGTTCCCTTCATCTGCACAACAACACTACAGCTGTGATGTCACAGTGTACATGGTGACCCTTTTGAGTGTGCACTATCCTCTTTTGTCATACCATAATTTCTGCATTGTAAAGCTTATGAGTAGATTATCCCTACATTGTGTGAAGACTGTTCACACCATGTCTGCGAGATCGCCGTGTGCATCGTCCCACCGAGATAGCCGTGCCTGTGCACTGTCCCACCAAGATTGCCGTTTGTGTCATCTCTGCAAGATCACCACGTGCATTATCTCTGCAAGATCACCGAGTGCGTCATCTCTGCAAGATGAGTGCGTCGTCTCTGCAAGATCACTTTGTGCATTATCTCTGCGAGATCACCGAGTGAGTCATCTCTGCAAGATCACCGAGTGCATTGCCTCTGCGAGATCACCGCGTGTATTATCTCTGTGAGATCAACGAGTGAGTCATCTCTGCAAGATCACCGAGTGCGTCATCTCTGCAAGATCACTGAGTGCATTGCCTCTGCGAGATCACCGCGTGTATTATCTCTGCGAGATCACCGCGTGTATTATCTCTGCAAGATCAACGAGTGAGTCATCTCTGCAAGATCACCGAGTGCGTCATCTCTGCAAGATCACTGAGTGCATTGCCTCTGCGAGATCACCGCGTGTATTATCTCTGCGAGATCACCGCGTGTATTATCTCTGCGAGATCAACGAGTGAGTGATCTCTGCAAGATCACTGAGTGCGTCATCTCTGCAAGATCACTGAGTGCATTGCCTCTGCAAGATCACCGCGTGTATTATCTCTGCGAGATCAACGAGTGAGTCATCTCTGCAAGATCACCGAGTGCATTGCCTCTGCGAGATCACCGCGTGTATTATCTCTGCGAGATCACCGCGTGTATTATCTCTGCAAGATCAACGAGTGAGTCATCTCTGCAAGATCACCGAGTGCGTCATCTCTGCAAGATCACTGAGTGCATTGCCTCTGCGAGATCACCGCGTGTATTATCTCTGCGAGATCACCGCGTGTATTATCTCTGCGAGATCAACGAGTGAGTGATCTCTGCAAGATCACTGAGTGCGTCATCTCTGCAAGATCACTGAGTGCATTGCCTCTGCAAGATCACTGCGTGTATTATCTCTGCGAGATCAACGAGTGAGTCATCTCTGCAAGATCACCGAGTGCATTGCCTCTGCGAGATCACAGCGTGTATTATCTCTGCGAGACCACCGAGTGTATTATCTCTGTGAGATCACCGAGTGAGTCATTTCTGCAAGATCACCGAGTGCGTCGTCTCTGCGAGATCACCGCGTGCATTATCTCTGCGAGATCACCAAGTGCGTCGTCTCTGCGGGATCACCACGTGCGTCTATAAGGGGTGAAGGATGATGTCCCCCTTTTACTTTTCCTCCTTAACAGGTCCTGATATTATTGTAATGTATATATGTTATTATATTACCACTGTCTACATCACTTGGTGTATTATATGGTTTTACAGTGTATAAGGATAGGGTAAGTGTAGGGTGTTGGATTGGCCACATTTAGGGATAGAGCTAGCATAGGGTTAATTACGTAGGAGTGGCTGCTGCTTAGTAAGCCAGGGAATAGTTCTAGAAGAGTTCAGTTAGGGCTGGGTGCCCGCACAGTCCACAAGGGAATAGACCCGGAGAGCGCAGCAGCTCCGTAATGATGAAAGGTAAAGCCTAGCCATCCACAGCAGTAGGAAGAGGATACAGCAGGCTCGTACAGCAAAGAACCCTAGGAAGCGTCAAGATGTGGCAACTCTTTACGTGGCCGGACACTCTGAGGACCGGGACGAAACGGTCGGGGGACCCCACCGGAGCAGTGGGTACAGACAGAAGGAACTTGGCACCTACACATAGCGCAGCATAGAAGGGCTCTCCCAGTGGCAACTGACACTGGTAATTAATGAACTTGAGTCTGGGGCGAAACAGACCAAGGGATGCTTAACCGTAGCAGAGCTGTAAGAGTAACCATCAGGAACGGTACAACCCGGGCCCGTGCTATGTAACCGTGAGAGAGGTGCAGGTGTCTCGACCACGCACCACAATTGTGGGTTACCAGGGCAATGGGGTACCCAGAACCGAGCCCATGGAAGTCTAGGGGGGTTGTCACAGGTAGCGGTGGCTCGGTCTGTGGCCCTGGCGTATGTTGGGGGGGGTATATTTACAGGGATAGATTTATATACAGTTCGTGACGCCACCTGTAGTCTCTGGTAATTTGTACCAGCGCTGCTGTAGATCTCTGAGGGGATGGTGAGGCAGCTAGATGTCGGGTCCCCTACAGGTGGGACTCTTCCCTCAGGTCGATAGTTATGGTGGGGTTGTGCAGGGGTGCAATTGAATAACACAGTCTCACACATCAGCGTCTTTCCATACCTTTTACTTCAAGTTGTTCAGGCAGGTCCCAGGGAGGCTGATGGGGTTGATGGAGGATGAGTTTTGAGGCAACGGCTGAGCAAGTTAGGGGCCTCCTTGACTTTCCAATCAGGGTGAGTCCAACCAGCATAAAGCGTAGTTCCCTCTATAAACTCCAGCTATTTCAAAGCTGTGCTGCCCGGTCAGTTTTGTGGTCGGAGCCTTCCAATGATGGAACTAGGTTCTTTCTGTTGCTGATCAGGCTCAAAGTTCCTATTCCAACTGACCTCTGTTACGTACTGACTCTCCAGGGCTGCTTTCTGTTACCTAAGGTCCAGTAAGCCTCTGGTTCTTTTATCACTATGCCTGGAGCTATAGTGACACTTCGGTCCCCAGTGACCGGTGACAATGTGCAGGACTTCTCCAATCCTAAAGCACTTCTCAATTCCTTCCACTGTGCCCTTCGACTTGCTCACACTCTCAATAGATATCTCAGTCCGTCTGCCAGTGGGGCACAGCTCTGACCAGGCTGAGGTAATCTGGCTCACCTTTACTGGCCTCCACTTACTGAACTGCACAACGGTGGGATGACTCAGTCCTGAGCCACCCGAGCTAGACTCTGCTCCTTCCTCCTCACAGGTCCAGGCTAGACTCACTGACTGACTCTGAACACTCCCTGTGGGTGTGTCTAAGTGTATGTGATGTCATGTAGAGCCCTTAACCGTTACCTCTCCACTCATCCTCCTGGTATTGTGTACCTTAAATACCAGGGCTACACATTCCCCCATGGTAAAAGACAGCACTCCCTGGCTGTGAAATACAAAAAGACATTAATTTTGTTTATGCATCAACAACAAACATTAACTCGTCCCATCCGGGAGGTAAGGATTTCTTGAACGTTGCGATAAAACATTAAATATAGAAAAATACAAAAAGGTATTAAGGCATCAAAACATTCAATAAATACACAGTATTCTTGTGAAGGACCCGCACCAAACCTTCAACGTGGGTCCTGGGTGGGCTGCAGGACATATGAATGCAGACCTCACTCAGTGCCACACCACACGGGTTTTGTATTCAGAGGTAGTTAAGGTGGTTTCATGTAAAACCAAGGTACTGCACAAGTGCAACTATATACAGGATACAGTTTTTGGGCTGGCTCAGTCCTCAGCCTCAGAGTTCATTATACGACACAATAAGGAAAAGACACATATATATATATACACATTTTACAATATTCACATTAGTTTGTTATAATTACTGCTGGTATCGAATGGGTATCTTCCCTTTTGTGGTTCGCTCTGATCTACGTGGAGTAGCTTCAGGTATATTAAGTTGTGATCTGTCTGCACTGCGTAACGGCAAACTATAGAACTGCCTCAATCTTTCTATGGATCTGGCAAGCGTACTGATGGCTGGGCGGTGTGAGTCAGCTTCACCAGGGGATCCCATAGCATGGGGCGCTGCTTCTGATGATCCTTCTTGAGATTCCGTAGGTTGAGGTGTTGCTGGAATGGGTAACTCCTGAACTGGCTCAACTGGCACCACGGGCACAACTGGAGGTAGAACTTCCTCTTGTGGCTGATAAAACTGCAACACCGGAATTATTACAGCATCTCCCAGTCTGGGCCAATCCGCAGGAAAATCTCCCAAATCCGTGTGTATGACCTCTTCTTTTCTTTCTTCTTGATTGATGACAGGGTTCTTTTCACAAAGCTTTAAGGTTCTGGACACAATTTCAAATGGTCTCTGGACACAGTGGTTATTGTTCTTCCTCCGTCCTTACTGATGATACAAACTTTTCTGTTGTCATATTTAGAATCTTGTACTACGTAGGGTTCTTGCTCCCACTGGTTATCCAATTTGTGCATCTTCCTTTTCCTTTTCAATACCACTTCTCCAGGCATCAAAGGCTTGGCAGGAGCATTTCTGTTGTAAATATCTTCCTGTTTTCCCCGTGCCTTGTTGAGACTTTCTTCTACGCAGACTTGCACTCTTCTGTATTGTTCTTGCCGATTGATGTCCCAGTTTTCAATGGCGTCGTCTGCCTCCGGTTCTACCACTCCAAGTTCTAGATCCATTGGTAGTCTTCCGGGCCTTGCTCTCTTAAGATAGGCTGGAGTGCAGTTAGTGGAACTTACAGGTATATGGTTATACAAATCAATCAAATCAGGTAGTAAATCCGGCCATCGATTCCTGTCTTCCAACGGTATGGATCTCAACAAATCAAGGACAATATGGTTCATTTTTTCGCAAAGACCGTTGGTTTGAGGATGGTATGGTGTTGTTCTAATTTTCTTACACCCATACATGTGACCGAACTCCTTGAATAGATCGGCTTCGAAAGCAGGTCCTTGATCGGTTAATACTTGCTCCGGATACCCATGCGGTCTGCAGAAGCTTGCTTGAAAGGTTTTCGCTGCCGTCACTGCGGTCTGGTCCTTAACTGGAACAACCACCAGAAATCTGGAGTAATGGTCCACCATGGTCAGGGCGTATGAGTATCCAGATCTACTTGGCGACAATTTGACGTGGTCCAGGGCCACAATCTCCAGGGACGAGTCGTCCGGATAGGTTGCAGGGGTGCCTTCTGACTACCGTAGTCCTTTCTTCTGAGACCACAGGGTCCACAGTTCCGACACCACCTCTCAATGGAGCTGCGCATCCCTACCCAGTAGAACCGGCATCTCAACAGGGTCTCCAGCTTTCTCCAGCCAAAGTGTCCTGCTTGATCGTGGTATGCTTCCAACACCATTGGGACGTCTGCCTTGGGGACCACTATCTGCCAGACCATCTCGTGGGTCCTGGGGTTGACGTATCTCCTGCACAACTTCTCACGGTATAGGAACAACCTGCTTTTCTCGTTCCACAGGAGCTTTGCTGACATAGGTGCATCCTTTTCCAAGGAGGAACCTTCCTGTCTTAACAACTCCTTGATGCGGCTGACCACTGGATCACTGTCCTGAGTCTCTTTCCAGCCGTGATGGGGTAAAGGATTTAATGTTGCACCATACTGCTTTCTGTTGACTCGATGCTCGTGGACTACCCCATTTCGATGGAACGCAGGTAGCTCAATTTCTTCCAGGTCGTCCGATTCTTCTTCCGTGTCAGAGTCATGCGGCCTTCGGGACAACGCGTCAGCATTAGCATTCTTTCGACCTGCCCGGTACTTGATAGTAAACTGGTAATTGGACAACCGAGCCATCCATCGCTGCTCCATGGCACCCAGCTTGGCAGTTTCCAGGTGCGTTAACGGGTTGTTATCTGTAAACGCAGTGAACTGATTGGAGGCTAGATAGTGCTTAAATCTTTCAGTAATGGCCCAGACCAGCGCCAGAAACTCCAGCTTGAAGCTGCTATAATTTTCCGGATTCCTCTCAGTTGGCCTGAGTTTTCTGCTAGCATAAGCGATGACTTTTTCTTGGCCATTCTGCTTCTGACTGAGAACTGCTCCCAAACCTTCATTACTGGCGTCGGTGTACAACAGGAACGGTTGGCTGTAATCAGGATAGGTTAAGATCTCATCACCTGTAAGGATCTCTTTCATCTTTTGGAATGCTTCAGCCTGTTCTTTACCCCAATTAAAGGGAGGGTTTCTGCTCTTTAGGGATTGTCCTACTAGGAGGTCCTGTAAAGGGGCTGCCTTCTTGGTGTAATCTTTCACGAACCTTCTGTAGTAACCCGTTAGTCCCAGGAACTGTCGCACTTCCTTAAGGTTCTTCGGCTCCGGCCACTTCTGGATGGCAGTGACTTTCTCTGGGTCCGGCGCTACTCCTTCCGAACTGACGATGTGCCCCAAGTATTGTACCTTCTGTTTGAGTAGATGGCATTTTGAGGGTTTCAACTTCATCCCGTACCTAGACAGGGACTCGAATACTTCTGCCAGGTGCTTCAGATGATCCTCATAAGTCTTGGAATACACGATAACGTCGTCTAGGTATAGCAGCACGGTTTCAAAATTGAGATGTCCCAGGCAGTTCTCCATCACTCTCTGAAATGTTCCTGGGGCACTGCTGAGCCCAAACGGCATTCTGTCGAACTCACAGAGCCCCATTGGGGTGGTGAAAGCCGTTTTCCTCACGATCCTCCTCAGCCACAGCCACTTGCCAGTAACCACTAGTCAGATCGAGGGTAGAAAAGTAGTTAGCCGTTTTCAGAGCAGCTAATGATTCCTCTATACGTGGTAACGGGTATGCATCCTTGTGTGTTATACGGTTCACCTGCCTGTAATCCACACACATTCTCATACTACCATCTTTCTTTTTAACCAGAACTAGAGGGGCTGCCCAGGGGCTACAACTATCCCTTATCACCCCAGCTTTCTTCATATCATGCAACATTTCTTTAGCCTTCTGATAATGGGCTGGAGGTATGGGCCTATATCGCTCTTTGATGGGAGGATGACTGCCTGTAGGGATATGATGTTGTACTCCCTTAATTGTCCCAAAATCAAGTGGATTCTTACTAAACACTTGGGCGTACTCTTGCACCACCCGTAATACCCCTTGCTTCTGGTGAGCGGGAGTGGTGTCCGTCCCAACATGGAGTTGCTGACACCATTCCGCCACCTGGGTTGCCGGGTCATTGTCCTCCGCTATCTGGCAGGAGTCTAAGGACTCAGCCGGGAGAATAGAATTATTGTCAACAGCATGTAATTTAGCAATGGTTGCATAACGGGGTAAGTTCACCTCATCATCTCCCCAATTGAGAAGCCGTACCGGTACTCTTCCATTCACCACTTCCACTACTCCCCTAGCAGTCATAAGTGTAGGTCTATGTTCTGAATGGTGGGGTTCTACTACAGCTTGGTAATTCTGTCCTCTCAGACCTATGGCTGCCCTGCACCAGATGATCATTTCACTCATTGGGGTATCACAATAGGATCCGAGTCAGTGACCCGTACATTACCAATTTCGCCGTCTGTAAGCTTCGCTTGCTGCTGACACACCAGGGCCCGGATCTCTCTTTGGATTACTCCTTTCTGCCTTGGTCGGGCAATCTCAGCGAGCTGTTGGAGCAAGAACACAACTTCTCCCAAACAATTACCGATAATGTTAGTGCCCAAAATTATATTTAAACCGTTCTCCTCATTTACAGTCTTTACTACCAGAAGCCCCTGGTCTTTCAACTCCTCTCTGCCCACCTTTACATCTACACATTTGTCCCGAGTACTTCTACAGGAAGACCATTAGAAGCATACACGGTAAAGTCAGGGCTCGGGGGTTTAAGACTGTCCATCGACCAGTACTTAGTATATAGGGCATCAGGTATTAGGGTCACCTGGGACCCAGTGTCTAACAATGCCGGAACAGCAATACCATCTAGAATGATAGACAGGTAGGGTCGTCCGCCCACATACCTGCGGTTCCAGTCTAGGGGGCCTGACGGGTATTCTCCTGGGTGTTGGCCCTTGGACCCAGGTTCTGCCCGTTTAAAGGACACTGTGGAGACATATGACCTTTCCGGTTGCAACGGTAACAGGTGATCTCTCGACGAGGAGGGTGTTGATCGGAGGTCGCTCCTGGGGGTGGCGTTGTCCTCCTCCGGGGGGCGACGTCTTCCTTCTTCTCCGGTGCATCCACGGGACGTCTTCTGGGCAGTCAGCTAACAAGATTTTCCCTTCCTCCTCTTTCCGCAGTTGCAGGGCACTCATCACAGCAGCCAGATTTTTAGTCAGCTGGCGCACCTCTGAGCGCAGACAATCCAATTCACTGGGAGGTGTCACCTGCGCTTTGGCTTCGGCCACTAACGGGGAACAGGGGGTTACTGCCGGTTCCAGAGTGACTTCAGCCTGATGATGTTGGGTTGCCACCTCGGGTTTGCCCAGGGGCCGCAGCCCTTTTATTGCCATGTCCTTTAGGGCATCAAAGGTAGCATCCGGATGGTCTAAGGACCACCAGTTTACAGTTCTGCGTTCCTCTTGGGATCTCAATCCCTGTATAAATTGCTCTTTCAGCATCTTATTCTCGTCGATAGCATTTAAATTGTTAATCTGCTTGAGGGCTCTCAGGGCTCCCTGTAGTCGGCAAGCGTAGTCCCTGATGCTGTCACCTGACTGTTGCGAACAGTGATAGAAGGCCATCCGGAGATCCGTTTCTGTGCGGTCTTCAAATATGGCATGCAGCTTAAGGAAGATCGCAGGTACCGACTCCTGATCAACGGTATCCCAAGTCTCCACTTCCCTCTCAGCAGCGCCAGTTAGCTGCCCTACCAGCACAGCAGCTTTTTGCCTCTCTGGCATGGAGTACATTTCTAGGATGCTGCATAACTTCCGCTTGAAGCCTGCTAATGTGCCTGGCTCACCGCTGTACTGGGGAAGCCATTTCACCCCAGGCATATATGGGAGCATTAGTGGCATGATCGGGACTACCGGACTGGGTGCTGGACCTGCGCCCTCATCTGGCGCTACAATGCCAGGCGGTGCGGGATTGGGGCCTCCGGCTGGGGCTGCACTGTCGGCTGGTTGCTGTGACATCTTAGCGCCCCCTTGGTTAAACGGAGCCTACCGGTTTCAGACGCTGCTATTTCACAGGCACCGCAGTGGGAACAGGACCTTTGTCGCAGGCGCTCTGATGTCAGAGCGTTCACTTCCTGTCGCAGGACCTGCCGATGAGTCAGAACCGGGGGCGTGTCCAAGACTCTGCGCGCTCTTTCAGGTACGCCCACCTTCTTCTCCAGCGCCTCAGGGCGCGAATATGGCGACAAATATGGCGGTATTTGGCGCCAAAAGCACAGACAGTCCTTTTTCACAAAAACGATTCCACAGGCACACAGGGCTCGCAATTTTGCGAGTTTCGTATCCTGTTCGTGACGCCAAGTTGTTGTCTCGACCACGCACCACAATTGTGGGTTACCAAGGCAATGGGGTACCCAGAACCGAGCCCATGGAAGTCTATGGGGGTTGTCACAGGTAGCGGTGGCTCGGTCTGTGGCCCTGGCGGTCAGGCGTATGTTGGGGGGGGTATATTTACAGGGGATAGATTTATATACAGTTCGTGACGCCACCTGTAGTCTCTGGTAATTTGTACCAGCGCTGCTGTAGATCTCTGAGGGGATGGTGAGGCAGCTAGATGTCGGGTCCCCTACAGGTGGGACTCTTCCCTCAGGTCGATAGTTATGGTGGGGTTGTGCAGGGGTGCAATTGAATAACACAGTCTCACACATCAGCGTCTTTCCATACCTTTTACTTCAAGTTGTTCAGGCAGGCCCCAGGGAGGCTGATGGGGTTGATGGAGGATGAGTTTTGAGGCAACGGCTGAGCAAGTTAGGGGCCTCCTTGACTTTCCAATCAGGGTGAGTCCAACCAGCATAAAGCGTAGTTCCCTCTATAAACTCCAGCTATTTCAAAGCTGTGCTGCCCGGTCAGTTTTGTGGTCGGAGCCTTCCAATGATGCAACTAGGTTCTTTCTGTTGCTGATCAGGCTCAAAGTTCCTATTCCAACTGACCTCTGTTACGTACTGACTCTCCAGGGGCTGCTTTCTGTTACCTAAGGTCCAGTAAGCCTCTGGTTCTTTTATCACTATGCCTGGAGCTATAGTGACACTTCGGTCCCCAGTGACCGGTGACAATGTGCAGGACTTCTCCAATCCTAAAGCACTTCTCAATTCCTTCCACTGTGCCCTTCGACTTGCTCACACTCTCAATAGATATCTCAGTCCGTCTGCCAGTGGGGCACAGCTCTGACCAGGCTGAGGTAATCTGGCTCACCTTTACTGGCCTCCACTTACTGAACTGCACAACGGTGGGATGACTCAGTCCTGAGCCACCCGAGCTAGACTCTACTCCTTCCTCCTCACAGGTCCAGGCTAGACTCACTGACTGACTCTGAACACTCCCTGTGGGTGTGTCTAAGTGTATGTGATGTCATGTAGAGCCCTTAACCATTACCTCTCCACTCATCCTCCTGGTATTGTGTACCTTAAATACCAGGGCTACACACAGGGAAAGACAAGGAGCAATGAACTTTGAAGCCTGTTGTAAATGCTGTAAAGACCATGGATGTGCTAAGTACAGTATCTAGTAAAGATGTTTTTGTTCAAGTTACTTTGGACTGTGTCTCAATCAATTCAAGCCTGCATGCTGAAGGTCTCTCAGTGCAAGAGGAGAGCCCTGAAGACACAGGTATGTTGACTAGCGGGCGTAATTTTCCTTTGAGGGGAGGCCAGGACACAGAAGCACAGGTGTCCTTGGCCACGACTACAGTCTTGGCCGAACCTTACACAATGTCTCTGCGAGATCACGAGTGTGTCGTCCCTGTGAGATCACTGAGTGTGTCGTCCCTGTGAGATCACCGAGTGCGTCATCCCTGTGAGATCACCGAGTGTGTCGTCCCTGTGAGATCACAGAGTGCGTCATCCCTGTGAGATCACCGAGTGTGTCGTACCTGTGAGATCACCGAGTGTGTCGTCCCTGTGAGATCACCGAGTGTGTCGTACCTGTGAGATCACAGAGTGTGTCGTCCCTGCGACATCAGCGAGTGTGTCGTCCCTGCGAGATCACCGAGTGTGTCGTCCCTGCGAGATCACCGAGTGTGTCGTCCCTGTGAGATCACCGAGTGTGTCGTCCCTGTGAGATCACCGAGTGTGTCATCCCTGTGAGATCACAGAGTGCGTCATCCCTGTGAGATCACCGAGTGTGTCGTACCTGTGAGATCACCGAGTGTGTCGTCCCTGCGAGATCAGCGAGTGTGTCGTCCCTGCGAGATCACCGAGTGTTTCGTCCCTGTGAGATCACCGCGTGCGTCGTCCCTGTGAGATCACCGCGTGTGTCGTCCTTGTGAGATCACTGCGTGCGTCCACCCAGCTTGGCAGTTTCCAGGTGCGTTAACGGGTTGTTATCTGTAAACGCAGTGAACTGATTGGAGGCTAGATAGTGCTTAAATCTTTCAGTAATGGCCCAGACCAGCGCCAGAAACTCCAGCTTGAAGCTGCTATAATTTTCCGGATTCCTCTCAGTTGGCCTGAGTTTTCTGCTAGCATAAGCGATGACTTTTTCTTGGCCATTCTGCTTCTGACTGAGAACTGCTCCCAAACCTTCATTACTGGCGTCGGTGTACAACAGGAACGGTTGGCTGTAATCAGGATAGGTTAAGATCTCATCACCTGTAAGGATCTCTTTCATCTTTTGGAATGCTTCAGCCTGTTCTTTACCCCAATTAAAGGGAGGGTTTCTGCTCTTTAGGGATTGTCCTACTAGGAGGTCCTGTAAAGGGCTGCCTTCTTGGTGTAATCTTTCACGAACCTTCTGTAGTAACCCGTTAGTCCCAGGAACTGTCGCACTTCCTTAAGGTTCTTCGGCTCCGGCCACTTCTGGATGGCAGTGACTTTCTCTGGGTCCGGCGCTACTCCTTCCGAACTGACGATGTGCCCCAAGTATTGTACCTTCTGTTTGAGTAGATGGCATTTTGAGGGTTTCAACTTCATCCCGTACCTAGACAGGGACTCGAATACTTCTGCCAGGTGCTTCAGATGATCCTCATAAGTCTTGGAATACACGATAACGTCGTCTAGGTATAGCAGCACGGTTTCAAAATTGAGATGTCCCAGGCAGTTCTCCATCACTCTCTGAAATGTTCCTGGGGCACTGCTGAGCCCAAACGGCATTCTGTCGAACTCACAGAGCCCCATTGGGGTGGTGAAAGCCGTTTTCTCACGATCCTCCTCAGCCACAGCCACTTGCCAGTAACCACTAGTCAGATCGAGGGTAGAAAAGTAGTTAGCCGTTTTCAGAGCAGCTAATGATTCCTCTATACGTGGTAACGGGTATGCATCCTTGTGTGTTATACGGTTCACCTGCCTGTAATCCACACACATTCTCATACTACCATCTTTCTTTTTAACCAGAACTAGAGGGGCTGCCCAGGGGCTACAACTATCCCTTATCACCCCAGCTTTCTTCATATCATGCAACATTTCTTTAGCCTTCTGATAATGGGCTGGAGGTATGGGCCTATATCGCTCTTTGATGGGAGGATGACTGCCTGTAGGGATATGATGTTGTACTCCCTTAATTGTCCCAAAATCAAGTGGATTCTTACTAAACACTTGGGCGTACTCTTGCACCACCCGTAATACCCCTTGCTTCTGGTGAGCGGGAGTGGTGTCCGTCCCAACATGGAGTTGCTGACACCATTCCGCCACCTGGGTTGCCGGGTCATTGTCCTCCGCTATCTGGCAGGAGTCTAAGGACTCAGCCGGGAGAATAGAATTATTGTCAACAGCATGTAATTTAGCAATGGTTGCATAACGGGGTAAGTTCACCTCATCATCTCCCCAATTGAGAAGCCGTACCGGTACTCTTCCATTCACCACTTCCACTACTCCCCTAGCAGTCATAAGTGTAGGTCTATGTTCTGAATGGTGGGGTTCTACTACAGCTTGGTAATTCTGTCCTCTCAGACCTATGGCTGCCCTGCACCAGATGATCATTTCACTCATTGGGGGTATCACAATAGGATCCGAGTCAGTGACCCGTACATTACCAATTTCGCCGTCTGTAAGCTTCGCTTGCTGCTGACACACCAGGGCCCGGATCTCTCTTTGGATTACTCCTTTCTGCCTTGGTCGGGCAATCTCAGCGAGCTGTTGGAGCAAGAACACAACTTCTCCCAAACAATTACCGATAATGTTAGTGCCCAAAATTATATTTAAACCGTTCTCCTCATTTACAGTCTTTACTACCAGAAGCCCCTGGTCTTTCAACTCCTCTCTGCCCACCTTTACATCTACACATTTTGTCCCGAGTACTTCTACAGGAAGACCATTAGAAGCATACACGGTAAAGTCAGGGCTCGGGGGTTTAAGACTGTCCATCGACCAGTACTTAGTATATAGGGCATCAGGTATTAGGGTCACCTGGGACCCAGTGTCTAACAATGCCGGAACAGCAATACCATCTAGAATGATAGACAGGTAGGGTCGTCCGCCCACATACCTGCGGTTCCAGTCTAGGGGGGCCTGACGGGTATTCTCCTGGGTGTTGGCCCTTGGACCCAGGTTCTGTCCGTTTAAAGGACACTGTGGAGACATATGACCTTTCCGGTTGCAACGGTAACAGGTGATCTCTCGACGAGGAGGGTGTTGATCGGAGGTCGCTCCTGGGGGTGGCGTTGTCCTCCTCCGGGGGGCGACGTCTTCCTTCTTCTCCGGTGCATCCACGGGACGTCTTCTGGGCAGTCAGCTAACAAGATTTTCCCTTCCTCTTTCCGCAGTTGCAGGGCACTCATCACAGCAGCCAGATTTTTAGTCAGCTGGCGCACCTCTGAGCGCAGACAATCCAATTCACTGGGAGGTGTCACCTGCGCTTTGGCTTCGGCCACTAACGGGGAACAGGGGGTTACTGCCGGTTCCAGAGTGACTTCAGCCTGATGATGTTGGGTTGCCACCTCGGGTTTGCCCAGGGGCCGCAGCCCTTTTATTGCCATGTCCTTTAGGGCATCAAAGGTAGCATCCGGATGGTCTAAGGACCACCAGTTTACAGTTCTGCGTTCCTCTTGGGATCTCAATCCCTGTATAAATTGCTCTTTCAGCATCTTATTCTCGTCAATAGCATTTAAATTGTTAATCTGCTTGAGGGCTCTCAGGGCTCCCTGTAGTCGGCAAGCGTAGTCCCTGATGCTGTCACCTGACTGTTGCGAACAGTGATAGAAGGCCATCCGGAGATCCGTTTCTGTGCGGTCTTCAAATATGGCATGCAGCTTAAGGAAGATCGCAGGTACCGACTCCTGATCAACGGTATCCCAAGTCTCCACTTCCCTCTCAGCAGCGCCAGTTAGCTGCCCTACCAGCACAGCAGCTTTTTGCCTCTCTGGCATGGAGTACATTTCTAGGATGCTGCATAACTTCCGCTTGAAGCCTGCTAATGTGCCTGGCTCACCGCTGTACTGGGGAAGCCATTTCACCCCAGGCATATATGGGAGCATTAGTGGCATGATCGGGACTACCGGACTGGGTGCTGGACCTGCGCCCTCATCTGGCGCTACAATGCCAGGCGGTGCGGGATTGGGGCCTCCGGCTGGGGCTGCACTGTCGGCTGGTTGCTGTGACATCTTAGCGCCCCCTTGGTTAAACGGAGCCTACCGGTTTCAGACGCTGCTATTTCACAGGCACCGCAGTGGGAACAGGACCTTCGTCGCAGGCGCTCTGATGTCAGAGCGTTCACTTCCTGTCGCAGGACCTGCCGATGAGTCAGAACCGGGGGCGTGTCCAAGACTCTGCGCGCTCTTTCAGGTACGCCCACCTTCTTCTCCAGCGCCTCAGGGCGCGAATATGGCGACAAATATGGCGGTATTTGGCGCCAAAAGCACAGACAGTCCTTTTTCACAAAAACGATTCCACAGGCACACAGGGCTCGCAATTTTGCGAGTTTCGTATCCTGTTCGTGACGCCAAGTTGTTGTCTCGACCACGCACCACAATTGTGGGTTACCAGGGCAATGGGGTACCCAGAACCGAGCCCATGGAAGTCTATGGGGGTTGTCACAGGTAGCGGTGGCTCGGTCTGTGGCCCTGGCGGTCAGGCGTATGTTGGGGGGGGTATATTTACAGGGGATAGATTTATATACAGTTCGTGACGCCACCTGTAGTCTCTGGTAATTTGTACCAGCGCTGCTGTAGATCTCTGAGGGGATGGTGAGGCAGCTAGATGTCGGGTCCCCTACAGGTGGGACTCTTCCCTCAGGTCGATAGTTATGGTGGGGTTGTGCAGGGGTGCAATTGAATAACACAGTCTCACACATCAGCGTCTTTCCATACCTTTTACTTCAAGTTGTTCAGGCAGGCCCCAGGGAGGCTGATGGGGTTGATGGAGGATGAGTTTTGAGGCAACGGCTGAGCAAGTTAGGGGCCTCCTTGACTTTCCAATCAGGGTGAGTCCAACCAGCATAAAGCGTAGTTCCCTCTATAAACTCCAGCTATTTCAAAGCTGTGCTGCCCGGTCAGTTTTGTGGTCGGAGCCTTCCAATGATGCAACTAGGTTCTTTCTGTTGCTGATCAGGCTCAAAGTTCCTATTCCAACTGACCTCTGTTACGTACTGACTCTCCAGGGGCTGCTTTCTGTTACCTAAGGTCCAGTAAGCCTCTGGTTCTTTTATCACTATGCCTGGAGCTATAGTGACACTTCGGTCCCCAGTGACCGGTGACAATGTGCAGGACTTCTCCAATCCTAAAGCACTTCTCAATTCCTTCCACTGTGCCCTTCGACTTGCTCACACTCTCAATAGATATCTCAGTCCGTCTGCCAGTGGAGCACAGCTCTGACCAGGCTGAGGTAATCTGGCTCACCTTTACTGGCCTCCACTTACTGAACTGCACAACGGTGGGATGACTCAGTCCTGAGCCACCCGAGCTAGACTCTACTCCTTCCTCCTCACAGGTCCAGGCTAGACTCACTGACTGACTCTGAACACTCCCTGTGGGTGTGTCTAAGTGTATGTGATGTCATGTAGAGCCCTTAACCGTTACCTCTCCACTCATCCTCCTGGTATTGTGTACCTTAAATACCAGGGCTACACACAGGGAAAGACAAGGAGCAATGAACTTTGAAGCCTGTTGTAAATGCTGTAAAGACCATGGATGTGCTAAGTACAGTATCTAGTAAAGATGTTTTTGTTCAAGTTACTTTGGACTGTGTCTCAATCAATTCAAGCCTGCATGCTGAAGGTCTCTCAGTGCAAGAGGAGAGCCCTGAAGACACAGGTATGTTGACTAGCGGGCGTAATTTTCCTTTGAGGGGAGGCCAGGACACAGAAGCACAGGTGTCCTTGGCCACGACTACAGTCTTGGCCGAACCTTACACAATGTCTCTGCGAGATCACGAGTGTGTCGTCCCTGTGAGATCACTGAGTGTGTCGTCCCTGCGAGATCACCGAGTGTCTCGTCCCTGCGAGATCACCGACTGTGTCATCCCTGTGAGATCACCGAGTGTTGTAAGATCACCGAGTGTGTCATCCCTGCGAGATCACCGAGTGCGTCGTCCCTGTGAGATCACCGAGTGTGTCGTCCCTGTGAGATCACCGAGTGTGTCATCCCTGTGAGATCACCGAGTGTATCGTCCCTGGGAGATCACTGAGTGTGTCATCCTGTGAGATCACCGAGTGTGTCGTTCCTGCGAGACCACCGAGTGTGTCGTCCCTGTGAGATCACCGAGTATGTCATCCTTGTGAGATCACCGAATGTGTCGTCCCTGCGACATCACTGGGTGTGTCATCCCTGCGAAATCACCGAGTGTGTCATCCCTGTGAGATCACCGAGTGTGTCATCCCTGTGAGATCACCGAGTGTATCATCCCTGCGAGATCACTGGGTGTGTCATCCCTGTGAGATCACCGAGTGTGTCACCCCTGTGAGATCACCGAGTGCGTCATCCCTGTGAGATCACCGAGTGTGTCGTCCCTGTGAGATCACCGCGTGCGTCGTCCCTGTGAGATCACCGAGTGTGTCATCCCTGTGAGATCACCGAGTGTGTCATCCCTGCGAGATCACTGGGTGTGTCATCCCTGTGAGATCACCGAGTGTGTCATCCCTGTGAGATCACCGAGTGCGTCATCCCTGTGAGATCACCGAGTGTGTCGTCCCTGTGAGATCACAGAGTGTGTCGTCCCTGCGAGATCAGCGAGTGTGTCGTCCCTGCGAGATCACCGAGTGTGTCATCCCTGTGAGATCACCGAGTGTGTCATCCCTGTGAGATCACCGCATGCGTCGTTTCTGTGAGATCACCGCGTGCGTCGTCCCTGTGAGATCACCGCGTGTGTCGTCCCTGTGAGATCACCGAGTGCGTCATCCCTGTGAGATCACTGAGTGTGTCGTCCCTGTGAGATCACCGAGTGTGTCGTCCCTGCGAGATCAGCGAGTGTGTCGTCCCTGCGAGATCACCGAGTGTGTCATCCCTGTGAGATCACCGAGTGTGTCATCCCTGTGAGATCACCGCATGCGTCGTTTCTGTTGAGATCACCGATTGTGTCGTCCCTGCGAGATCAGCGAGTGCGTCGTCCCTGTGAATTCACCGCGTGAGTCATCCCTGTGAGATCACAGAGTGCGTCGTCCCTGTGAGATCACTGAGTGTGTCATCCCTGTGAGATCACAGAGTGTGTCATCCCTGTGAGATCACCGAGTGCGTCGTCCCTGTGAGATCACCGCGTGCGTCGTCCCTGTGAGATCACCGCGTGTGTCGTCCTTGTGAGATCACCGCGTGCGTCGTCCCTGTGAGATCACCGAGTGTGTCGTCCCTGTGAGATCACCGAGTGTGTCGTCCCTGTGAGATCACCGAGTGTGTCGTCCCTGGGAGATCACCGAGTTTGTCGTCCCTGCGAGATCAGCGAGTGTGTCGTCCCTGTGAGATCACCGAGTGTGTCATCCCTGTGAGATCACCGAGTGTGTCATCCCTGTGAGCTCACCGAGTGTGTTGTCCCTGTGAGATCACCGAGTGTGTCGTCCCTGCGAGATCACCGAGTGTGTCGTACCTGTGAGATCACAGAGTGTGTCGTCCCTGCGAGATCAGCGAGTGTGTCGTCCCTGCGAGATCACCGAGTGTGTCGTCCCTGCGAGATCACCGAGTGTGTCGTCCCTGTGAGATCACCGAGTGTGTCGTCCCTGTGAGATCACCGAGTGTCATCCCTGTGAGATCACCGAGTGTGTCGTCCCTGAGAGATCACCGAGTGTGTCATCCCTGTGAGATCACCGAGTGTGTCGTACCTGTGAGATCACAGAGTGTGTCGTCCCTGCGAGATCAGCGAGTGTGTCGTCCCTGCGAGATCACCGAGTGTGTCGTCCCTGCGAGATCACCGAGTGTGTCGTCCCTGTGAGATCACCGAGTGTGTCGTCCCTGTGAGATCACCGAGTGTCATCCCTGTGAGATCACCGAGTGTGTCGTCCCTGAGAGATCACCGAGTGTGTCGTCCCTGTGAGATCACCGAGTGCGTCATCCCTGTGAGATCACCGAGTGCGTCGTCCCTGTGAGATCACCGAGTGTGTCATCCCTGTGAGATCACCGAGTGTGTCGTACCTGTGAGATCACCGAGTGTGTCGTCCCTGCGAGATCAGCGAGTGTGTCGTCCCTGCGAGATCACCGAGTGTTTCGTCCCTGTGAGATCACCGAGTGTGTCGTCCCTGTGAGATCACCGAGTGTGTCATCCCTGTGAGATCACCGCGTGTGTCGTCCCTGTGAGATCACCGAGTGCGTCATCCCTGTGAGATCACCGAGTGCGTCGTCCCTGTGAGATCACCGAGTGTGTCGTCCCTGCGAGATCAGCGAGTGTGTCGTCCCTGCGAGATCACCGAGTGTGTCATCCCTGTGAGATCACCGAGTGTGTCATCCCTGTGAGATCACCGCATGCGTCGTTTCTGTTGAGATCACCGATTGTGTCGTCCCTGCGAGATCAGCGAGTGCGTCGTCCCTGTGAATTCACTGCGTGAGTCATCCCTGTGAGATCACAGAGTGCGTCGTCCCTGTGAGATCACTGAGTGTGTCATCCCTGTGAGATCACAGAGTGTGTCATCCCTGTGAGATCACCGAGTGCGTCGTCCCTGTGAGATCACCGCGTGCGTCGTCCCTGTGAGATCACCGCGTGTGTCGTCCTTGTGAGATCACTGCGTGCGTCGTCCCTGTGAGATCACCGAGTGTGTCGTCCCTGTGAGATCACCGCGTGCGTCGTCCCTGTGAGATCACCGAGTGTGTCGTCCCTGTGAGATCACCGAGTGTGTCGTCCCTGTGAGATCACCGAGTGTGTCGTCCCTGTGAGATCACCGAGTGTGTCGTCCCTGTGAGATCATCGAGTGTGTCGTCCCTGGGAGATCACCGAGTTTGTCGTCCCTGCGAGATCAGTGAGTGTGTCGTCCCTGTGAGATCACAGAGTGTGTCATCCCTGTGAGATCACCGAGTGTGTCATCCCTGTGAGCTCACCGAGTGTGTTGTCCCTGTGAGATCACCGAGTGTGTCGTCCCTGTGAGATCACCGAGTGTGTCGTACCTGTGAGATCACAGAGTGTGTCGTCCCTGCGAGATCAGCGAGTGTGTCGTCCCTGCGAGATCACCGAGTGTGTCGTCCCTGCGAGATCACCGAGTGTGTCGTCCCTGTGAGATCACCGAGTGTGTCGTCCCTGTGAGATCACCGAGTGTGTCATCCCTGTGAGATCACCGAGTGTGTCGTCCCTGAGAGATCACCGAGTGTGTCGTCCCTGTGAGATCACCGAGTGCGTCATCCCTGTGAGATCACCGAGTGTGTCGTCCCTGTGAGATCACAGAGTGCGTCATCCCTGTGAGATCACCGAGTGTGTCGTACCTGTGAGATCACCGAGTGTGTCGTCCCTGTGAGATCACCGAGTGTGTCGTCCCTGTGAGATCACCGAGTGTGTCATCCCTGTGAGATCACCGAGTGTGTCGTCCCTGAGAGATCACCGAGTGTGTCGTCCCTGTGAGATCACCGAGTGCGTCATCCCTGTGAGATCACCGAGTGTGTCGTCCCTGTGAGATCACAGAGTGCGTCATCCCTGTGAGATCACAGAGTGCGTCATCCCTGTGAGATCACCGAGTGTGTCGTACCTGTGAGATCACCGAGTGTGTCGTCCCTGCGAGATCAGCGAGTGTGTCGTCCCTGCGAGATCACCGAGTGTTTCGTCCCTGTGAGATCACCGCGTGCGTCGTCCCTGTGAGATCACCGCGTGTGTCGTCCTTGTGAGATCACTGCGTGCGTCGTCCCTGTGAGATCACCGAGTGTGTCGTCCCTGCGAGATCACCGAGTGTTTCGTCCCTGTGAGATCACCGAGTGTGTCGTACCTGTGAGATCACCGAGTGTGTCGTCCCTGCGAGATCAGCGAGTGTGTCGTCCCTGTGAGATCACCGAGTGTGTCGTCCCTGTGAGATCACCGAGTGTGTCGTACCTGTGAGATCACAGAGTGTGTCGTCCCTGCGAGATCACCGAGTGTTTCGTCCCTGTGAGATCACCGAGTGTGTCGTCCCTGTGAGATCACCGAGTGTGTCATCCCTGTGAGATCACCGCGTGTGTCGTCCTTGTGAGATCACCGAGTGTGTCGTCCCTGTGAGATCACCGAGTGTGTCATCCCTGTGAGATCACCGCGTGTGTCGTCCCTTTACTGGGACACCATAGTGCGCTTTATCCCTGTTCTGTGATGTCACTTTGTGCATTACATCTGTACACAAGGGAGACTGAAATAATCTTACACTTTCCATGCCCTAAACCTGCAGCTGAAGGTGGTTATGATGCTGCGGATACACTAGGTTTGTGGTTAGTAGAGGATCAATGATGGTGACAAATAAAATTAAAAATTAATCCCTTGTGTGCAGTCAAATCTTAAAATAACTCAAATATTGCTATTAAAACGTTATCTATAACTGAGCCCTAAAAATCCTTAAAGGGGTTTTGCAGGTATAAAAACATGACGGCTTTTCTTCCAAAAACACTGTCTTGATCCACATTCAGTTATAGGAAAGTGATTTTTGCAATACTATTGAAAAGTCATGCCATAGTTGCAAACATGTGCCACTGATACAGCGGTGGGAACTTATGTGACTCATAAATCACTGGAAATATAAATATATATGACAGCCACTTAACAGGTAAAGCCGCAACACACTTAATACTATCATCAATTCCAGGCTCAAGTATTCAACTCATGCCATCAATTATTTTCATTTTATTTTTTTCTTGCATATTCATAAATCTTCACAATGAAACAAATTAGATTTCTGATATCAGCATTAAAAACCTAAAGCCAAACACACAAGACTATCGATTCTGTATCTTATATTTTACATGTTCCTGTGCTGCCATCTAGTGTCCAGACAAGTAATTACACTGACAGTTTTTGTGTTTCTGATGTTTCTGATGTTTCTGATGTTTCTGTCTCGTGTGCACGGTACAAATAAAATAAGAAAATATTAAATGATGATCTTTCGGCAGAAATCAGTTCATTAATATAAAGAGATGTGTTATTAATTAAGTTCTGAAATGACTTATGAAAGTGAAATGCAAAACTGCACAAAAACTGCATTTACTTACTAATTAGACATTGTAGTCTATGATATGAATGAGGTGTAGCAGTCCACAGTGACAGGATTGGAGGCACAGGAACATTAGGCTATGTTCCCACGATGATTATTTGCTGAGTTTTTGATGTTGCCGAATTTCTACACCCATTAAGTAAATTAGGTTCCTTGTGTTTTTATTGCATTTTTGAGTACTTTTTTACGTGTTTTTATCATGTTTTTGACGCTGCCTTTTTTGTCTTTATGTCATGTATTACACAAAGCTGATTTGTTTTCGATGTTTCCTGGTATTTGGCTTTGACAAAAATGTATTGCTTTAGTAAGTCATGTACGGAATACATATGTTTTTGATGTGTTTCTGCTGCGGCAAAATCAGCACATAAAAAAGAAGCAACATGACAATTTCTCTTGTGTGTACGCTGAGTTTTGCTTCCATTAAATGTGGAAAATCCACAGGTGAAAAATGCACATGACTTGTTAGTGCGTTTCTGTGGCAGAAAAGCATGAAAACTGCATGAAATCCGCACATGACTATCAACTTGTTAAATGCCAGGAAGTATCAAAACCAAACCAGCTTTGGTTAAAGCATGACATACAAAGAAGAGACAAAAAAACGCAGCACCAAAAACTCAATACAAATGCATGAAAAAAACCCACTCAAAAACGCGATGGAAAAAAAAAGCAAGCAACCTAATTTAACTAATAGATGCAGAAATTCTGGAACACCGAGGCTATGTTCACACGTGGCATTTGTGCTGTATTTGTGTCTTCCTACATGTGTCTCTTGTGCATGCTGATGAAGTTTAGTGACTAAAAAAATAAAAAAATCATATTCTACTTCATGAAGTTTTGGCACAAAAAAAAAATCAGCAAAACCTGCGTTTTTGGTGCCCTTTTTCACCACCCATTATTTTTAATGGGTGAAAAATGCTGAAACAATTGGCATGCTGTATTCTGCAAAAACCAAGCAAAGCACAAAATACAGAGGACAAGAAAAACAATGTGCGTGCCTGAGATTTCTAAAATCTCATAGACTTTGCTGGTGCTGTAAAACGCAGCTGAAAATTTGCTTAAAAAACGCATCTAAAAAGCCACATGTGAACATACCCTAAGGCTATGCTTCCACAATGAGTTTTTGGTGAGTTTTTTATGCTGCATATTTTTGAATAATGCAAGTAACCTGTTTTACTTAATTGGTGCAGAAAATCTGCAACATCAAAAACTTACCAAATGCTCATTGTGGGAGCAAAGCCTGAACCATGTGCACACTATCAGTATGTGCTCAGTATTTTACCTCAGTATCTGTAAGACGTGGTGACGTGTTTCTGTTATACTTTTCCTCTGATTTTCCACTCCTGATTTTGGCTTACAAATACTGAGGTAAAATAATGACCAAATACTGAACTGTGTAATGTTGCCTTAGGATATATTCCCACTCGGACCAATCTTATTCTATAGGGGCCGTGCACCTTCTCTGATTTTTTCCGCGGACAGATTCTATCTGAGGATATAAAATCGCATCCAAAATTTGGATCACACTGGGCCATGCAAGTCAATGGGTCTGTGGGAAACATCAGACCTATTTTCACGGACTGACAGAATGGAGAAGATGGAGACTTGTTCTTTCCCATCTTCTCATTCAAGAAAATTGGTCACACTTTGATCAAATTCTGATCAGAGTGTGATTCGCATTATCGGTCCGATTCTCTGGGATGAGAGAAAATACGGTCATGTGACCCTAGCCTTAGTGAGATCCATAACTAATACTGTAAATAAAACATACATAATTAATATATATATCATTTTTTACAGAAAATAATAGAGACTATGAGCGCTGTGATGACAGTTGTCTGACCTGCAATACATCATCTATTACCTGCACTTCATGTCGTCCAGGTAAGGTCTTACAGAATCTTAAAGAATTCCTAGAGATTTTCTTTGTAATTACGGTATATAGAATTTTTATGGTTTCTACACACTGCTTTCCACAAAAAGACCCCCAAAGTATACCCCATATGATTTATATATTTTTTTATTGTACAGCTTTACATGGAATAACATACTAGCCGAATGAATTTCATACAGTTGAAAAAAGGTATATCGTTATATTGAGGCCAAAAGGACACCTTTGTTCTATATTGGAAACATGTAAATTCAGGGTGAATTCAGTTTTAGCCTAATGTCAGCTGCCAGTAACAGAATTAGAACTAATTTAGTTTAAATGAAGGTTCTTAGCACATAAATTGGCCAATTCATGTGTGTCCATCAACCATGGCAAGGTGACCTCCCTCTGATGGGTCCTATCCTACTGTTCATGCCACACTTGGGCTATGAGCCTATAGTTGAGATAGATAGATAGATAGATAGATAGATAGATAGATAGATAGATAGATAGATAGATAGATAGATAGATAGATAGATAGATAGATAGATAGATACGGTCATGGACAAAAGTGTTGGCACCCTTGAAATTGTTCCAGAAAATTTTTGCAATTTCACAAGTTTTGTTATACACATGCTTATTTCCTTACACAAAAAAACGAGAAAAAAGCAAATTGGTCAAAATTTCAAACAAAACCCTCAAAATGGGCCGGACAATATTGTTGGCACACTCAACTTAATATTTGGTTGCACACTCTTTGGAATAAATAACTGCAATTAATCGCTTCCTATAACCATTAACAAGCTTCTTACACCTCTGATCTTAAATTTTGGATCACTCTTCTTTTGCAAACTGCTCCAGGTCTCTCATATTTGATGGATACCTTCTCCCAACAGCAATTTTAAGATCTCTTCACACAATTCTAAGGGTGCCAACACATCCGGCCATGATTGTATGTAAGGATAAGGGCTATCAGGCAACAGGATGACATTTTCTGCTTCTTTTTTTTCACTAAAACACTTATGACTTTTTTTGTTGTTTGTTGTAACACTTTCCTATTCACACAGGCACATACCTTCATGAAGAAGATTGCATATCTTCATGTCCTACAGGAACGTTCAGCAATGCAAGGGATAGGAGATGTGAAAAGTGTACAGAAGATTGTGAAATGTGCACTGAAAACAATGAATGTCTCAAGTGTACAAGCGACTACCTACATAATGGGAGATGCTACAAGAAATGCCCAGAGTAAGATCATTACTCTTGCTAGTATAATGTGCCAGAGGGCAGTATCTATGGTTGAGCTGCTGCTCCATGTCACCCTAGCACTCTACAGGAAATTTGTGTCCCAGACCCAGTGTGCTGTCATGTGTGGGGTGCATCACACACACTTGCAGGCCACAGGCCTCAGCCATCTTCACGTCTTTGGTTTCAGGAGTCGGTGCTCATGAATCAAGGGACACACAGCTTGTTTCATGACAAAGACATTTACTCAACAGTCCATATGCATCATATTGCAACACGTAGTATCGGGCACAGAACTTTCCATTTCCTGTTTCCATAATGCAGTACACTTCCAGTTTTTCCTTCCTTTCTACCTGGACTATCCTTATGCTCACTGATCCTGTCAGTTCCAGGGATTTCTAGTCCAGATCCGCTGTACTCCCAAGATCTGTTACCTTTCCCAGATGTGCTTCCTCGTCCTTCCTCTGTATGGAAGGGGTTGAGGTGCTCTCCATAGCACTTGTATCGATCATCGAACTTCAGACGTTGCAGGAATGTCTGCAGGTGCAGGGAATTTTGTAAGGTTAACGAAACAGCAAAGCCACAAAAAGAGGACTAAAAATCTTTCAAAAATTCAAGAATTAATACAGCCAAAAAAGGGGCAGCAGTTTTTACATGCCCAGGTCTCAGAACTCTCAGGATGCAGCAAATCCATGTGTAGAGATGGTAGCAACACAGGTGCAAAATACTGATGAGACAACCACTCACAACCTACCAGTTGATGGAGGGGGTGATTGCTTAGTATTAGATTGCACAAAAGTGTTTTGTATAGGGCACTGGTCACACACAGGTAATGCGCAGTATCTGGCTTACAGCCTATTAGTGGTGCCCATGCTAATGCACTGTCAGGATCCAGCAAACCCATGTAGTAAAGATGGTGGAAACCCAGGTGCAAAGTACTGATGAGTAAACTAGGGTGTTTGTTCTCATAGGTTGCACTTAGATAGTGCTGGGCAGCCCGCCTAATCTAATAGTATCCAATTCTTGGTGCAATGGTGCAGTTGTAGATGCATTACTTTTAAGGAGCACTGGAGAAGTCTGGTAATTATAGTGATGAAATTAGCATTTAACCTCATTCACAATTGTCTTTAATTAGACTGTGTAAACATAGATAATTGACTAGACAAATACACCATTTTTCAGTACATCAGTATATATCTAGATATACTTTATATATAAAAAAAAATGTGCAGATCTATTGGATCAAAATGTATTGGACACTGGTTGAGAATGGATAAATCTATTTAATCTTTCTAGAAAAAAGAATAGCTAACATAATTGCAGAGAAAAAATTAAGAGTTAAGCAAATCGATTCACAGGACTCTGGTCCATTGACCACATCATTACTCCATGGCAGCCAGGCCATTTTCTCCTGCATCATGATGTCATGACGTGCTTCATGCTGCGACATCATGACATCACAGGAACTGCTAATTAGAAGAGCCTCAGAATATGCTGGTAGGTAGTAGGAAGTTCAAAGTGCTCTGGTTCGGCTGCCACGTAGTATGGATGTGGCAGCTGGACCAGGGTCCTGCAAATGGTTTTACTCAAATCTGTACATTCACCATTATCCGATTTGAACCAGATCAGGACCACACCACTATACCCTTTAGTATATAAAAGTAGTAATGCAAGAAACTCACTAAGCCATTCCTTGCTCATTCTCAGACTGTCCATATAATAACTTGAAAGCTATTGTGAAGCTGAGTCCAGCAGCAGAACAAACCATAAAGATTTACTGAAGGCTCACTAAGAGTGCAAGATAAAATATAAGCCAGGTATCGTTTACATATTTGAAGCAGCGATGTCTATTTTTCACATTTTTTTTTTTATGACAACAAAGGATTGGTAAAAAAATTTAAATTGTGTTCTCTTTTCTATAGAAATTAATTTTCTATACTAGACTTTTTTTGACGGGGTGGACTATAAACTGTTGCTTGGACTGACAGTGTTTCGTTTTTTTTTTTTAGTTTTGTTTGCTTCTCTGTTCTTTATATTTTTTCTGTTCATTTATTTCACACACTGTGCCCCTTGATTATCATCCTGCAGATTTCCCCTGAAACTGGGGCTGGTATACTAACCCTAGCTACATTCAGCTTAAAATTCAGCTTCCAGCTGCAAAATTCAGCTTCCAGGCTTCTATCAGAACTGAACAGCTCCTGCTCCCTCCCTACACGCAGAGCGATCACATGATCACTGGGTCTGGAGGTGGAAGCACTGTCAGTTCTTTATAATCTGTATATACAGTGGTGTTGTATATACAGCAAACAGAAAGGAAAGCATGATAATAAATCATGATTACCATCTCTGTGAGGAGTCTGGCTGTGTGTGACAGCCATGCTTCTCCCTCACACCTGCAAAAAACTTTCGCAACATACTTAGTGTGCAGTGACAATTTAAACTGTAACTGTAGAGTAGTGTGGACTACCCAGATGTTTATAGATGAATAGTAGTATCACAGAAGGCCTGCAGGATGACTATTTGACACACATATGTCAAACTCTGGCCCACAGAGTGAGTACATTTGGCCTGTGACGCTGGGCGAGTTCCCTGCGTATACTTGGCCAGCGACGCTTGGGATCGCACTTTCAAGTATATCGGCGATGCAGTTGAATGTAATGATGGAGTAGGGAGCATCAGCTAGCATTCCGTCTCCCATCATTCCCCTCTGCATCTGACGTCTCAGTGCAGCGGGGCGATAACGTTATTACTTCGAACCTTCTGTACCGAAATGTGCAGGGGATCCGAAGACACCATGAAGAGACTGGAGCAGAGGGAGAAAGAGCAGAGTTGAGTATTTCTTTTTCTTTTATGTGGGACCGATTATACTGTAGGGAACAATATGTGGAGCCATTATACTGTTTGGAGCACTATGTGGGGCCCTTTACACTGTATGGAGCACTATGTGGGTTGAGATTTGCGAACCTTTCAAGGTTTGATTCAGCGAACGTCCTGATGTTTGCTGAACGGGTCATCGAACGTACCATAACCCCATTAAGTTCAATGGGACGCAAAACCAAACACATAGACAACACCTTAAAGGGGGTCAAAAAGCTTCCCAAACAGCTCAAATTAGAGACAGACACCAGGAAAAGTGACATCAATTGACCCAGAGCACAAATAGCATAATTGCACAGCATGGATGCATGGGACAGGGCCTGGAACAGAACTTGGAAAAGCATTTCTAGCTAAAAAATTGATCAGTAACAAGTGGATGAGTAACAGGTATGGGCCTGGTGCTCTGAGAGGTCTGCCAAATTCAGGCAACACAGATGAAGGAGACTTAATTTGGAGTCCAAACATTTCCAAAAATTTGGGGCAGACCTGAGGAAAAGTAGCATCAATTGACCCACAGTAGAGGTGGATGAGGGAGCGGTGTAAGTCTGCTTTGCTGGGACCTCCATTTCTTCAAGGAACAGCTCAAATTGCTTTTTTGCTCAGCCACACTCAGGTGGCACAAATATCAGCTTGGTAGACCACAAATGTTTGAGGATAGTAACACAGGTAGTTGACCGAAAGTAAGTGCTGGCCTGCCAGTCTGAGGGTCCTACTGCTACAGGCAACACACATGAAGGAGTGCAAACATTTCTAAAAATTATTGCCACACATCACTAAAGTAGCATCAATTTTCCCAGAGTAGAAATTGTATAATGGGCCTCTGACACCCCTTTCACTACAGGCAATCCACCAGATGGAGACTCAACTTGGAGTCTCCTCATTTCAAAAAATTTTTGTAAGATCTGCAGCAGTAGCAACAGCAGGCACAGAAGCCACCACAAAGGTGTCATAGACTGCAATAACGCAAGATCAATGCGTGACAGTAAAAATGGCACCATGGTCTAGTCTGCACAGTCTGAGACTGGGGTGCAAAAGTCATTGGAGATCCATGACTTGTTCATCTAGATGAAAGTTAGGCGGTCTACACTTTAAGGGTACAGCTGGATGCTCTTGTCCATCAGGACACCACCAGCAGCGCTGAAGACACATTCTGAGAGAACGCTGGCTGCCAGGTATGAAAAAACCTCCACGGCATGACAAGTGAACTCAGGCCACTCATCCATTTTTGATGACCTAAATTTAAAAGAGTCCAAATTACTTTGATGGCATTGATATTGAGCTCCAGATACTCCTGCACCATCCTCTCAGTCGTTCACAACATGTTAGACTTGTACTCTGGTGTGCTGGTGCACAGGCTAGTCTAAAAAATGTGTGAAACGACTCACAGAAATTGCTTATGTCACTTACACTGCTGCTGCTATTGTTTTTGCATTGCCGACTTGACGTTTCCAGGGATGGAAGTCTATAACTGTGATGCACACTATGTGCCTCACTGCTGTCTTGGGGAAAACCATTCTTAAGATTGTCTACAAGTGTGTTTTCATACTCCAGCATGCGCACGTCCCTTTCCGGGTGGGGGAGCATCTGGCAAAATTTACTCTTGTACCGTGGATCTTACAGAGTGGCAACTCAGTAGTCAGCACTATTTCTAGTCCTAACAATACGGGCATCATGTTGCAAATAGTGCAGCAGGAAGGCAATCATGTGTCAGGCGCTTCCATGAGGTCTAAGTCCATGGTGTGTTGGTGGCAGAGTAACACTCAAGGTTGCTTCCTCCATCCCCTCCCACCAGTCACGGACAACAGAGAGGGGATCATTATCCTCTTCATCTCCTGACTGTTGCACACCCATCACCTCTTCCTCCTCATCCTCCATTTGTTTTTTGGCTCCTGCACCTTCAGTAAGTTTGCCTGGTACCTTGAGCCCCCCTTGATCGCTGTATTCCAACCTCCCATGGCACCCGCCCGTGCAATAACAGTATGGAACTTGGAGACATTGGTCTTAGGGATGGGCGGACACCTGGATGTTTAGGTCTGGTCGGTTCGCCTGGACAGGTACAAAAAATTCAGATTCGGGTACTAGAATAGTACCCGGATCCGAACCCGAACCCCATTCACTTGAACGAGGGACCTGAACATCCAGTGTGGGCATGACAGCGTGGCAAACACCACTTCTGATTGGCGGTAAAATCATCACTGCCGGTCAGACAGCTGTGGTTCCCACGCTGTCAAAAGACAGCGTGAGTGCGCAGCTGTCATTAGAGGTATAAAGTTTACTTCTGGTCACTGGTGTCAGCTGATGGAACAACTGCTCCCATCAGCCGAAGTCTTCTGCCGCTAATAACAGTGAGAGCAGGAGCGGCTGATGGAGCATTCATCAGATGATGCCTGTGCTGTAAATAAATAATTTTTAAAAAAAATGGCGTGGGTTCCCCTGTATTTTTGATAACCAGCCAGGCAAAACTCACAGCTGGGGTCTGCAACCCTAAGCTGTCAGCTTCAGCAAGGCTAGTTATCATGAATAGAGGGGTCCCCACGCTGTATTTTTTATTCATTTAAATAAATAATTAAAAAAAACAGCATGGGGACCCCCATTTTTGACAACCAGCCAAGCTAAAGCAAAAAGCTTGGGCTGGTAGTCTCAGGCTTGAAAGGGGCCATGGATATTGGCCCCACAGCCTAAAAATATCAGCCTGCAGCCACCCAGAAAAGGTCCATCTATTAGATGCGCCAATTCTGGCGCTTTGCCCTGCTCTTCCCACTTGCCCTGTAGAGGTGGCAAGTGGGGTACATATTTGTGGGTTCATGTCAACGGTGTATTGTCCAGTCTCAGTAAGCTAAAAGGGGCTATGCGTGAACACTGAGCAGGTGCAGTTCACAGCCGCAGTGAGGAGAGCGATAGGCTGCAGCGTGCAGAGACAGTGCGGCAGCGTGAGAGACTCACCCATACCAGCGGGTGCGTAGGGGAACGTGCGACAGATGGAGCATTGCAGTACGGATGTCTGGGTGTTGGCTGACATCCAGGGAGTAGTGTTGAGCATTCCGATACTGCAAATATCGGGTATCGGCCGATATTGGCTGTATCGGAATTCCGATTCCGAGTTCCGATATTTTCGTCTTATCGGATACCGGAATCGGGATTGTCACTGTCACTGTCAGTGTCCGTCGGTCGGGTCTGTCAGGAGTCAGCGGCACTTACCTGGCAGAAGATCTCCGGCGGTCACATCCCGGACTGCTTCATGGCCGCCATCTTCTTTCCCCGGCGGTCACATGCAGTATCTCGCGATAACTGCAGTGACTGCTGGGTAATCCCGGCCGTAAAGCAGTCAGTCCGATGACGTCACCGCCGGGGAAGCAGGTAATCAGCTGTGCTGCGTTGCGATGACAGGCTCTGCCTGTCATTGCGATGTAGCAGAGTTGGATCGTCGTGGGACACTCGTTACTATGGACTGCGTCGGACAGGTGGTATACTGTTGGTTTGTTTTTTTTCTTTTTTTACAGGAGATCGATGGCGTCGCAGGAATGAGAGTACTAATAAAAGAAATGAAAACTGTGTTGTCTCTTTTATTTCATTAAAATACTTTTTTCTTGCTTTGTCTTTTTTTTATACATTTAATAACTTTGGGATTAATAATGGATCGGTGTCTTATTGACACCTCTCCATTATTAACCGGGCTTATTGTCACCGTGCAATCAATGGTGACATTAACCCCTTATTACCCCGCTTGCCACCGCTACAGGGCAAGTGGGAAGAGCCGGGTAAAGTGCCACAATTGGCACATCTTTTGATGCGCCAAATGTGGGGCTGCTGTAGCCTGGTATTATCAGGCTGTTGAGGGCCAAAATCCATGGGCCTTGACAGTCTTTTAATACCAGGCCGCAGCAGTCTGCATTTTACTTGGCTGGTTAACAAAAATAGGGGGGATCCCCACGCCGTTTTTTTTTCGAGGGGATCCCCTATTTTTGTTAACCAGCCAAGCTAAGCAGACTGCTGTGGCCTGGTATTATCAGGCTGGCAAGGTCCATGGATATTGGATCCTTACCAGCCTGAAAAACCAGGCCTCAGCGGTCTGCTTCATCTGGCTGGTTAACAAAAATAGGGGGGACCCCACGCTAATTTTTTTCGAGGGGATCCCCTATTTTTGTTAATCAGCCAAGATATGCAGACTGCTGTGGCCTGGTATTATCAGGCTGGCAAGGTCCATGGATCTTGGCTCCTTAACAGCCTGAAAATCCAGGCCTCAGCGGTCTGCTTCATCTGGCTGGTTAACAAAAATAGGGGGGACCCCACGCCAATTTTTTTCGAGGGGATCCCCTATTTTTGTTAATCAGCCAAGATATGCAGACTGCTGTGGCCTGGTATTATCAGGCTGGCAAGGTCCATGGATCTTGGCTCCTTAACAGCCTGAAAATCCAGGCCTCAGCGGTCTGCTTCATCTGGCTGGTTAACAAAAATAGGGGGGACCCCACGCCAATTTTTTTCGAGGGATCCCCTATTTTTGTTAATCAGCCAAGATATGCAGACTGCTGTGGCCTGGTATTATCAGGCTGGCAAGGTCCATGGATCTTGGCTCCTTAACAGCCTGAAAATCCAGGCCTCAGCGGTCTGCTTCATCTGGCTGGTTAACAAAAATAGGGGGGACCCCACGCCAATTTTTTTCGAGGGGATCCCCTATTTTTGTTAATCAGTTCCCTCTGACGTCACTGATTGTGTCCCTGGCTGACCTGAAGTGAAAGTGGAAAGCAATCAATTAAGCTTTCCACTTAAGGGCCCGTCTCACATAGCAATATCGCTACCGAGATCGCTGCTGAGTCACTAGTTTTGTGACGCAGCAGCGAGCTCACCAGCGATATCGCTGTGTGTGACATTCAGCGACGATCAGCCCCCCTGCCGGGTATCGCTGATCGTCGCTGAAATGTCAGGACCTTTTTTTGATCGCTGGTTTCCCGCTGACAGGCACACATCGCTGCGTGTGACAGGCGGGAGACCAGCGATCCGCTGGTAACCAAGGTACACAGCGGGTTTCCAGGCGCGGGGCTGTGCCTAGAAACCCGCTGTGTACCTTGGATACCAGCGCCCTGATGCAGGGAGCTGGTATCCAAGGTACACAGCGGGTTTCCAAGCGCTGCGCGGTGCCTGGAAACCCGCTGTGTACCTTGGTTACCAGCGGATCGCTGGTCTCCCGCCTGTCACACGCAGCGATGCGTGCCTGTCAGAGGGAAACCAGCGATCAAAAAAAGGTCCTGACATTTCTGCGACGATCAGCGATACCCGGCAGGGGGCTGATCGTCGCTGAATGTCACACACAGCGATATCGCTGGTGAGCTCGCTGCTGCGTCACAAAACTAGTGACTCAGCAGCGATCTCGGTAGCGATATCGCTATGTGAGACGGGCCCTTAAGCGATGTTACCCGCAGTGTCGCTGTCCCAGATCGCTGCCTGAGCTGCCTGTTTGGCAGCTCAGCAGCGATCATGTAGCGATACACCAGCGATCCTGACAAGTGCATATCGTTGTCGGGATCGCTGGTGTATCGTTATGTGACACCCAGCCTTTACTCTCCTGTCAGGCAGGAGAGGAACTCATTCATTTGGGGTTTACTGTGAGGCTGCAGCATTAGCTGCGGTCCCTGCAGTAAACATTAACCCTTTCTGAAGGATTTCACCGTGGGACCTGACTGTGCATGGGATAGGTAAGAATAATTTTGCTTTTTTATTTTATTTTTATTACAGGAAATGGTTTTAGCAGGTAAATAAAATATGGTCAAAAACTGTGTGATTATTTCATTAAACTTCTTTTTTATTAAAGTGTGTGTGTTTGATTTTTCTTTCATACAATAGGATTAATAATTGATAGTTGTCTAATTGACAGCTCTCAATTATTAACCTGGCTTAAAGTGACCTTTCAATTGCAAGGTCATTTTAACCCCTTATTAACCCATTCGCCACCGCTACAGGGCAATGGGAATAGACGGGCAAAGTGCCAGAAAGGGCAAATCTAATTAGAGATTTGCCCTTTCTGGGGTGTCTGGGGGCAGATGTTAAGTAGCCGGGGGGGGCCAAAAATAATGGTCCCTCTCTGGGCTATTATTATCTGCCCCCACTCACTGGCTTTGTCTGTCTGGTTGCGAAAATAGGGCGGGAGCCCACGCATTTTTTTTCAGCAATTTTACACCTCATATATATATATATACATGTCATTGAATTTGTGACACATATATATATATATTTATATTTGTAGTTCATACACTTCTACATAGTATAATAGCCGCTAATTCAATTGCCGGCTTTTGTGAAAATGCAGAACCCGACATGAAATGACACTTGGTGTACATAGGGTTAACCATGTCTTTTCATGTCCTTTGCTATCTAATTTGCATAAACAATTAAATCAGACTATGTGTGCAAAATTTCACACCTGTAGGGGTTAATTAAAGGTGTAAATTCGTAGCAAAAAAAGTCCGTTTTTTTTACAACGAATTTACACCTTTAATTAACCCCTACAAGTGTGAAATTTTGCACACATAGTCTGATTTAATTGTTTGTGCAAATTAGATAGCAAAGGACATGAAAAGAAATGTTTAACCCTATGTACACCAAGTGTCATTTCATGTCGGGTGACCCGACATGAAATGACACTTGGTGTACATAGGGTTAACCATGTCTTTTCATGTCCTTTGCTATCTAATTTGCACAAACAATTAAATCAGACTATGTGTGCAAAATTTCACACTGTAGGGGTTAATTAAAGGTGTAAATTCGTAGCAAAAAAGTCCGTTTTTTTTGCAACGAATTTACACCTTTAATTAACCCCTACAGGTGTGAAATTTTGCACACATAGTCTGATTTAATTGTTTGTGCAAATCAGATAGCAAACGACATGAAAAGACATGGTTAACCCTATGTACACCAAGTGTCATTTCATGTCGGGTGCTTCTGTCTTTTCACTGAAGCCGGCTTTACCCGGCAATTGAATCAAAGGATATTTTACTATGTAGAAGTGTATAAACTATACATATATGTATATATATATGTCACAATGACATGTATATATATATATATATGTATTCTATGTGTGTATATTTAGTGTTTACAAGGAAAGAATGGGGTTTTTTTAGTTGCGATATTTTGTTCCCATAGACTTACATGGGACTTCCGGTATCGGTATCGGGTATCGCCGATTTTTTAGTGATATCGGCGATACCATTCCGATTCCGATACTTTAGGATATCGGAAAGTATCGCTCAACTCTACCAGGGAGGTACACGTCGGGCAGAGCATTGCAGCGAAGCCATTCGGGAGATGGCCGCTGCTCAGAGAGACACGCGCCAAGTCTCTATCGGAAAGCTCTATCCTATCACTCCGCAGTTACATGAACTAGGGGCTCAGTGGGCAAAACCGGAGACCACCCGCTGCCTCCAGAAGCAGGACCGTGTGTTGGGCGGGGATGCCTGAAGATGCTGCACCAACCACCGCCGGCATTCTACTACCCACGGGACCTTCAGAGAGTGATGGGCTGTGGAATCATCATAAGTGAAACTGTTATCAAAAGACTGTCTAGTTAACCAACCATTAGTCAGTTTAATTTTCTTTTGTACCCCTTTTTCCCTGCTATCTCCCTGCGAGTAGTTCATTGCTGTTAAATAATAAAATATAGTTAATTCCTGTTCTGCAGCATTTGTGTTACTGCATCCCAGCACTTGCATATTACATTCTCATGGTGCAGAGGTGAGTTCACTGGGAGAATTTCACTGTGGTGAATTTGAACTGCTGGCCCCTTACAAGCCTGAGAATATCAGCCCCCAGCTGTCTGCTTTAACAAGGCTGGATGTCAAAAATGAGGGCGACCCAATGCTGTTTTTTTAAATAATTTATTTAATTAAAAAAACAGCATGGGGACCCCTCTTTTCTTGATAACCAGCCTTGTTAACGCTGACAGCTGTGGGTTGCAGCCCCTAGCTGTGAATTTTTCCTGGCTGGTTATTAAAAATACAGGGGAACAAACACCGCTTTTGTTTAGATTATTTATTTGCTGGTGTAGCACAGGTACAGCTTTCTTAGAGAAGTAATGGCGACTGCGTAACTGGTACGGGGGACTGCAATCGCCATCAGTTTTCAGGAAACTGACTGTATACCCCAGGTGGAAAAGCAACATTTCTGTGGCCAACAGATTGGAGATGGTGGAGTTCAAGCGCTTAGCTTTGGCATGTGTAGGAGGAAACATTCTTTTACATGACCACAACTGCAGGACTGAGGGCTAGCTGCTGTGCTGAGAGAGGGAGGAGTAGGGTGAACACGACAAACTGCTGGACTGTGAGTGAGGTGCAGGCGGAGATGTTATGATGGATTGATAAAGATGTGGTGAGCTTGGTGAAACAAAAACAGCAGCAATCCCCACTTCTGCAACAGCCAACGGGCTCTCATTCACCCCGACTCTAGGTGGTAAAGAAATGGAGGTTCTGCAGCCGGAGACCTGTGTGAGAATACTTTCCACGGTGACGGAGGAGGAAAAAGCAGCAGATATAGTTAATGGGACGGCCGGTGGTTGGGAGGCCCTCTAGTCCGCATTTTAGTGCAGTGTGATTCCCAAACTAAGGCATGTTGACCACACATGTGCCGGTTCATGCTCGTAGCAGTCAAATAATTTGCGATTTTTGCCTCTACTGAATCACTTTTTGCAAATTTGGCAGATAACGTGAGTTGGGTCATCATTTGCAGTCTCAAAAAAGGCCCAGGCAAGGCATCCCTTGCCGCTCCTGCAAATTTAGACCCACGACCGCTGCTAGTCACAGCCAGAGTTGTGGCTAGGATGCAGTGCTTGTCGTGGTTGCATCACTCCGTGTCTGTGTGTTAAGCATAACCTTTCTCCTCCTCCAGCTCCTCTGCTGAGCTACTCAGCTGTGTGCCTCTGGGTTCACACCAAGTTAGAACTATGACCTCATCGACATCCTCTCTGTTCTCCCTCTCCTCACCCTCAGAGTCACCCTCCTCTTTTTGCCCTGACAACACAGTACAGTCCGTGTGCACCTCAGATATCTGTGTCTCATCAGTATCAACTCTACCCCCGGGGGTTAACGTCTGGTGATGAGGGTCTGGATTGTGCTCGGACCCTACTTTTTCCATCCCCGTATCCAACAGGAAAAAATTTTGGGCATCGGAGCAGATGCTTTCCTCCTCTGCATTCTGTAATTATTTGGACCAGACCTCTGATGCCCATGGAATAGAATGTGTGATCAGCTCTGAAGACTCTCAGTAGAGCTTTCAGTAACATTACCACCTAACAAAAGTACACGTCAAACACCAAGCCCGCTCCCCCTTTCACCATGACCTCGCTTTTCCCAGTCATGTTGTATGTACCCTTTCCCTCTTTTAACTAGCTGTTTCACAGCCCTAGGCCCAGACCTGTCATTAAATGAACAATCAGTATTTATTTTCTTAGATAGTGTGCCTGCACAACAATATTAGCCCAAACGATTTTGATTAGGAAATGGGGCCTGGTGCCTGCACAACAATATTAGCTCTAACAGTTTTGATTAGGAAATGTGGACTCCTGCCTGCACTCCAATATTAGCCCAAGACTTCAAGACTTCAGGCAGTCATTGCCAACAAAGGGTTTTGAACCAAGTACTAGAAATGAACATTTTATTTACAATTATTTAATCTGTCCAATTACTTTTGGTCCCTTTAAAAACAGGGTGGCACATGTTAAGGAGCTGAAACTCCTAAACCCTTCATCCAATTTTAATGTGGATACCCTCAAATGAAAGCTGAAAGTCTGAACTTCAACTGCATCTGATTGTTTTGTTTCAAATTCATTGTGGTAATGTCTAGAAACAAGATTAGATAAATGTTGTCTCTGTCCAAATATATATGGACCTAACTGTATAATAAAACAACATGTCCACTCTTTATATGGAGAGACATGTGACTTCGGCAGCCAGTGAGAGAAGAACCTGTGTCTGGATGTTGTGGATGGTTTCTGTACCCTGATTGGCTGACGGAATGTACACACATTATGTTCAGTAAAAAAATAAAAAATTACACTCCGCTGCTCCTCTGACCTATACTCACACACCCTCCCCTCATAAAACACATCCCCACCGCACATCATACAGAAGCGCTATCCTAGCCAAAGTCCTAACAAAAGCATTAGTGGAAACGTGATCATTTACCGAACTGTGACCGAAGTTTGTTGAACTGAACACAAATCCGAATGTGCTACATTCCTGACGAATTTGAGATTGGCGCCTGCCGAATTTGAGATTGGCGAACGTTTTCTGAACAAGTTCGCTCATCTCTATATACCCATTTTTCTGTATGGAGCGCTTTTTGTGGCCATTATACTGTATGGAGGACTGTGTGGGGATTACAGTTGGAGAATCATACTGTGATGGGGTCCCCATTCTTTTTCAGGGGGAATGAGAGAGGGGGTACAGTAGGATCATCATACCATGTGTGTGGCGGAATTCACTGTGGGAGTATTATACTGTATTTGGGGGCACTTTTGTTTTCATCAATCTTTATTATCGGTATCAATCAAGGCTTTTTATCCTTTGTTATTACATATTTAAATTAGGCCATTGGGCCATATGCTTTTTACAGCTCTTACTATGACATATTATATTATTCCAATATTTAATTCTAAGATCTATTTTTTAAAATGTGCTTTGTTCGTGAGACAATCCCTAAAAAGTTCACAGTTATATTTGATGAGTAAAACCTTCCTCAATTGTTGACTTTTTTTTTTAAATATGAAGGTTGGCCCGTGACTTTGTCCAAGCTTTTAGTTTTTGCCCTCTGCACATTTAAGTTTGTCATTCCTGATTTGACAGGTCTATGTAGGGCTTCACACAATAGCAACTCTCAGACAAGTCTCATAACCAAAAACATTTTTGTAATTTGCTGTTCTGTGACTACTTTTAGAGCTTAGATTTGGCTGTAAAGGAGTAGACTAACTGCAAACAGGTCACATGTGACTTACAAAATGCAAGAAAAAATCAACGGTTTTCTCTTTAAGTCACAGGTTTTGGATACGTGTTTGGTTGTGCAAAATCAGTGTCAATTATTAATTGTTATGTTGCAATGGAACATTATAATCTTCATGTCACACAACTAAAATCCCCGTGTTGTAGTAGCCTAATTTTCTAACAGGTCAATATCTTAGGCTGCTATATTGAATTCTATCTAAAGTTACCGTAAGCTCCAAGTAGACTTAAGCATCTTCCTGCTGTCTATACCCTGCGTGCAATTTTTTAATGCTCCATCATTGCAATTACACTACAGGTGCTTCTCACAAAATTAGCATATCATCAAAAAGTTATTTTATTTAATCTCTTCAGTATGAAAAGTGAAACTCATATATAGATACATTAATTGATTACAAACAGAGTGATCTATTTCAAGTGTTTATTTCTGTTAATGTTGATGACTATGGCTTACAGCCAATGAAAACCCAAAAGTCATTATCTCAGTAAATTAGAAAAATTAACAAAAAATACCTGCAAAGACTTCCAAAGCATTTAAAAAGGTCCCTTAGTCTGTTTTAGTAGGCTCCACAATCATGGGAAGACTGCAGACTTGACAGATGTCCAGAAGGCAGTCATTGACCCACTCCACAAGGAAAGTAAATTTTGCATTTAATTTGGAAATCAAGGTCCCAGAGTCTGGAAGAAGAGTGTGAAGTTTCCACAATCAGTGATGGTTTGGGGAGCCATGTCATCTGCTGGTGTAGGTCCACTGTTTTTAACCAAGAGTAAGACCAAAGTCAGCGCAGCTGTGAGTTAGTCGTCGAGATCCCGCCGCTACACAGGGGGAATCTTGAGCCATGTCCTCTGCGGTCTCCCATTCTTCTTCAGTCACAGAGGATCCTAATCAGCGGAGACGTCGGAACCAGCGTCTTGCTCAGGCTAATGCTATGCGTTTGGTTGCTGCTGCCTCTACAGGTTCAACTATAGCAACCAGCATTAGTCAGCGGCGAGTAGATGTTCCTGGGACTAAGTCCTGTTTTTTCTCAATCTGAGCATCCCCGTGAGACGAACGCTCATTGGTTGTCAGAGGTCACATGCTCAGGTCCTCAAGCAGTTAAGATTGGGCCAACAGCAAGGTCCTGGAAGGCTTCGGTTATAAAAGGATCGCACGGTCACTAGTATAAACTATGTGGTGTGTGTGAGAGAGTGGATACGCTACCACTCTGTGTATGCATGTGTGTTTTGGCCGAGAACCTGCCGCATTGTTGGCTTGTATGATCGCCTAGTCTTCCATAGTCAGGCAGGTTTTTACTCGACTTGACCTAGCGCCTGTCTCGGCCATGTGTGCTGCTTAGCACGGTCTGTTTACAGGGCACAGTCAATCCACATGCTCTGGCACACATCTTTTGGTACCGCTCTGCGGTCAGTTGAGCTGTTGCTCTTGTTTTGCGCCAAATCCTGGTGCGCCTTAGTTAGCTGTATTTTGCTACCATTCAGCGCCAAATAGTGGCATCGCCACTCAAGTCCCCACGTTCTAGGGGTTGAGCCTAGAGACCTGACTCTCACCATATCAGCTGTGTCCTGTGACATTTAAACAGGGAACAGCGTTCTATTACTTTGTTGCTGCGGCTCTATGAAGCAACAGAGTTCGCCTTTGTTCATACCGGGTGACATCTAACCCTTGTGTTGTCTGCGTTCAACCGCCGCCTTGTTCCGCCATTGCTTAGCAGCAGGTTCCATCTCTGCACGGTGTACCCCGGGTTGCGAACGCTCCTTATTATTATATACAGTATATTTCATTTAGTGCATTCCGCCAACCCTAACACTGTGTACCAAGAAATTTTAGAACACTTCATACTTCCCTGTGCCGACAAGCTTTTTGAGATGGAAATTTCATTCTCTAGCAGGACTTGGCACCTGTCCACATTGCCAAAAGTACCAATACCTGGTTTAAAAACAACAGTATCACTGTGCTTGATTGGCCAGCAAACTCGCATGACCTTAACCCCATAGAGAATCTATGGGTTATTGTCAAGAGGAAGATGAGAAACACCAGACCAACAATGCAGATAGCTGAAGGCTGCTATCAAAGCAACCTGGGCTTCCATAACACCTCAGCAGTGCCACAGGCTGATCGCCTCCATGCCACGCCGCATTGATGCAGTAATTGATGCAAAAGGAGCCCTGACCAAGTATTGAGTGCATTTACTGAACATTTCAGTAGGCCAACATTTCGGATTTTAAAATCATTTTTCAAGCGGATGTTATAAAGTATTCTAATTTACTGAGACTTTTGGGTTTTCATTGGCTGCAAGCCATAATCATCAACATTAACAGAAATAAACACTTGAAATAGATCACTCTGTAATGATTCTATATAATATATGAGTTGCACTTTTTGTATTGAAGAACTCAAATAAATTAACTTTTTGATGATATTCTGATTTAGTGAGAAGCACCTGTATTAAGTTATATAGGATTTCTTTGTAAACAACATGAAAAAATTGTATTACTATTTTTATCTATAATTTTAATTTTTTTTTATTTATTTCATGCTTGACTCAGAGGTTTCTTTGGCCAGGGACAGGGATGCACAGAATGTGATGAGAACTGCAGAACATGTGAAAAGACAGCAGTGTACTGCTTATCATGCTTCACTCCTAAAGCACTACAACAAGCCACATGTATGATTACCTGCCCTGCTAAGTTCACAAACATTGATGGCATCTGCAAACACTGTCCTTCTGACTGTATGTCATGCGTGGATGAAGAAACTTGTACAGGTACTCCAGATGAATTCCGCTTCCTCTGTTTTATGAAAAATATGTTGCTAGAGACAAAAGACTCCATATTCTTCCTAAATTAAAGAGGTACTCCTATCAAAGTTTTTATCCTCTTAATATATTGTAGTCATCATATTATGTAGTACAGTGTACTTACAATTGCTCATTTTGCCTTTCTACTCAGCTAATTTTAATTTTTTCTCTGCTCTATGGAGAAACAGAAAGTCTCTTGTTCCTGCATTTCTCATCCCCCTCTTCACCTCCTGACCCAGCTGCCACCCCCACCAGGGACTTTTGCAGTGTCTTATGACTCATGCAGGGAAAATTAACCTCCTTTTTCTATATTGGGCTTAAAAGGATTCAGCTAGTCAGTTTTTAATCATGTGATGTCATAGATCTAATGGAAAAAGAAGAATTAGCTGGGTAGAAAGGAAAAATGAGTAATTGTAAGTACACAGTGCTATATAATATGATGATTGCAATATATTAAAAGGATAGAAATGTTTTTGGGTGTGCTTCTTTAAAGCCATTTTATGTAGTCCTTAGTTTTGTGAGGCATAAAACTGGTAACAGACTCCCTTTAATTCTATGCTTATGAAGGCAGTTTGAAGAGGTATTCCCATTTCTCTACTATTTTTGCCCATGTCAAATATTCAGTGACAATTAAACTAATTAACTTCTCTATTCAAAAATCATACCATGAGGATTTTATTCTATGTTGTCTTTTTTGCTTTGTTTTTCCTACTAGGAGGAGTTTATTCTCTGCTGTCTTTTTTTGCTTTGTTTTTCTTACTGGGAGGAGTTTATTTTCTGCTGTCTTTTTCGCTTTGTTCTTCCTATTAGGAGTTTATTCTCTGCTGTCTTTTTCGCTTTGTTCTTCCTACTAGGAGGAGTTTATTCTCTGCTGTCTTTTTTTGCTTTGTTTTTCTTACTGGGAGGAGTTTATTTTCTGCTGTCTTTTTCGCTTTGTTCTTCCTACTAGGAGTTTATTCTCTGCTGTCTTTTTCACTTTGTTCTTCCTACTGCTAGGGGGAGTTTATTCTCTGCTGTCTTTTTCGCTTTGTTCTGTCTACTAGGAGGAGTTTATTCTCTGCTGTCTTTTTTTTGCTTTGTTCTTCCTACTAGGAGGCGTTTATTCTCTCTGCTGTCTTTTTCACTTTGTTCTTCCTAGTGCTAGGACGAGTTTATTCTCTGCTGTCTTTTTCGCTTTGTTCTTCCTACTAGGAGGAATTTATTGTCTGCTGTCTTGTTTTGCTTTGTTTTTCTTACTAGGAGGAGTTTATTCTCTGCTGTCTTTTTCGCTTTGTTCTTCCTACTAGGAGGAGTTTATTCTCTCTGCTGTCTTTTTCACTTTGTTCTTCCTACTGCTAGGAGGAGTTTATTCTCTGCTGTCTTTTTCGCTTTGTTCTGTCTACTAGGAGGAGTTTATTCTCTGCTGTCTTTTTTTTGCTTTGTTCTTCCTACTTGGAGGCGTTTATTCTCTCTGCTGTCTTTTTCACTTTGTTCTTCCTAGTGCTAGGAGGAGTTTATTCTCTGCTGTTTTTTTCGCTTTGTTCTTCCTACTAGGAGGAATTTATTGTCTGCTGTCTTGTTTTGCTTTGTTTTTCTTACTAGGAGGAGTTTATTCTCTGCTGTCTTTTTTTCTCTTTGTGCTCGCTCCTCGACTTATGAAGACAACTTGTGCGTCCTGTTGCATCATGAGACAGGGGCACAATCCATATGCAGCTATGTATACTTGTATTAGCAGCTTTGGGAGTTCAGTACAAGTACAATATACTACCCCTTGTAGCCACTGATGAGGCCGCTGCTGCTGTAGTAGTCTCCAAGCAGATAGTAGGAGGACTCCAAGGTAGTTTTCTTACAATTAAAGCTAAACGCTGGGGATCCGCATAGAGAGACACTATTAATCAGTTTATTGCCCAGAGACCCTTCCTTGGTTGTAAAGTGAAACTGTACTAGATTACCGCATTACATCCTTTCGGCTAATACCTGAATTTACTGGTAATAGCACCCTCACAAAGCAAGCTTGTAATCTAATGGAGCTGTCAGTACTTAGCTTTAATTAATTAGCACTGTGCTCTTCTTTTTTTAATACAGTACATTGTTCGTATATTCCTCACACACCGATCAGTAAAAATGTCAGCAGGCTGTTACCACCACTAGGGGGCTATTCTGTACGCATTTGTATACAGCTCCTATTTATCTGAACGATGCCCCTACACGTACACATATATAGATATTATTTTTTTCATGAGTGTAAAGAGTAAAATAATAATTTTATCTCTTCTCAGCATGCTTGCCTAATTATTTCCTCCATGAAGACAAATGTCTGAGCTCTTGTCCTGATGGATATTATGAGGAAGATGACAGCTGTGTGACCTGTCATTCCATGTGTGCAAAATGCAGCGGACCTGATAGAGATGACTGTGAGAAATGTGCCAGTCCTAAGTTTTTCCTTTATAAAGGTGAATGTCTGGGTAGATGCCCACAAGGAACCTTCAGTGCAGCAGGGGAAGGACATTGCCAAGGTACAGCAGATATAAATTCTATCTCCGGTGTTTGGCTTTGGGTGCTTTTCGTTTTATTGACTTGATAATCTTTCCTCTTTTTAATATTTTCAGACTGTGACAAGTCCTGTAAGACTTGTCATTCCTCGAACATTTGCGATGAATGTAAAGAAGGTTTTTCTAAAAACAGACAAGGCAACTGTGTCCCATACATGGTGTGTACGCTTCACGAATATCCCGACGAATACGGAGACTGTGTGCCATGTCATAAGAAATGTTCGGGATGCACGGGAGCGACAGGGCATGACTGTCTGAGCTGCAATGAGAAATCCTTCCTGCTGAGTAAGTCTGAGGACAGTAAGAAAAGACTCACGAATTGGGGGCCGGGGTTGAGTCCTGCCCAGTTTCTTGGCCTCTTTTTATTTTACAGTACATTTTCTATCACTAACAGGGGAATTGAACATTTTTCTCAAACCTCTTGACATGGCTGTTTTAGTAAGGATGTCTATGCCCATCATTCTGTGTGCCGTTCCTTTGTAGTTACTGAATGAATTCACAACTGGGTGATACTATTCCTCTTAGGCCGGGGTCACACTAGCGTATGGCATCCGATGCGAGCGTGCGTGAGCCGAGTGTCATGCTACTGTGCACAGCTAAGGAGGAGGCAGAGAAACTAATTTCTCTATCTCCTCCATTGCCGGCGTCGGCGTATATCGCACAGCACTCGGATGATATCCGAATGATATGCACTGTGTCACTGGCACCCACAGGCTTATATGGGTGCGAGTGAGCCGAGGCTCGGCCAAGTGTCGGTGACAATCGCAGCATGCGGCAATTTTACTCGCACGTAGAATACGGCCGAGAAAAAAAACGGTGATGGGAGCTGCCCCATAGATTAATACTGGTCCGAGTGCTATGCGATGTTTTATCATATAGCACTCGTCCGTATTCATCGCTAGTGTGACTCCGGCCTTAGGCCACAGTCACACGTTCAGTATTTTACCTCAGTATTTGTAAGCCCAACCCAGAAGTGGAACAGTCAGAGGAAAAGTATAATAGAAACACGTCACCACTTCTGTATTTATCACCCACTCCTGGTTTTGGCTTACAGATACTGATGTAAAATACTGATCAAATAGTGATAGTGTGAATATGGCCTTACCGGTGGTGTGTGTCCCTACACAAGCACTGGCCACACTGATTACACTGTAGGGATAACCCTCCACGGTCAGTTCCAATTCATGCAATGCATACATTTTCAGGAGTAATAACAGGAACACAACGCACAATTTTAAAAATGTGCTACAGAATTGTTATTTAATGGGGGATATAAGTATTTACTAAAACAGTCACCACTACATATGAATGTAATAAGCTACTATTTATTTCCCACTAGTAACAAGTGTAGAGAAATGCAGGACAATTGCATGCCAGCTTTTTATGGAAGGTACAGCACCGTGAACATTGACATGAATTATATTACACTTTATTGGCAGTGATGTAACGATGATCCCAAAATAACGTGCAAAATCTCTATCACAATGAGAATATTTTCAAAGGATTAAAGAAGATCGATAACGGTTTATTATAATTTCCTCAGGCTTAAAGCTAGATAGGATAACATTTTCTGGAAACCAGATATGATGTCTCGAGTTTTTTCATTTCCTCAGATTCCACATGTGTGAACACGTGTCCTGATGGATATTATGCAGAAGAAGATGAAAGGCGTTGTGAACTCTGCCATAGGACCTGTATGACTTGCACTGGGAGGCATAGCATGGACTGCCTGACTTGTAAAGAGGGATTATATGTGCAGCATCACAGCTGTGTACAACATTGTATGACTGGGTAAGAAATCAAGAATTAAATGAGGACCCCCATTTGGCAATATGAAGATGTTGGTGACACAATGTAACATCACATCTAATGATTGGTAATGGAATCGTGTTGCAATTCTAAACCTAGCGCTGCCATTTTGAAAAATACAACACTGCTTGATTTTTTGACTGATTTTTACAGCCAGATCTACATGGCATGCAGCAAGTTGCAGATAAGTTGTACAAAGGTTTTTAGTCATGCGATTTGTATAAGAACTATTCTTGGCCCTAGAATAAAATAAATTATTTCACATTATTTGTACAAAAAAATCTCAACTGGACTCAGGAGCAACTACTAGATTTTTTAAATGGAATTACTAGATTATTACATGGGTTGCCATAAATTGGCATTTCTAGCTGCCAGGATGTCTGTCTGTTATTTATTTTACTCACTTATATGGCAACATTAATTCCACAGGACTTTACGGACATCATCATTGTCCCCATTGGGGCTCACAATCTAGATTCCCTATCAGTATGTCTTTGGAGTGTGGGAGGAAACCGGAGGAAACCCACACAAACACGGGGAGAACATACAAACTGCTTGCAGGTGTTGTCCTTGGTGGGATTTGTACACAGGACCCCAGTGCTGCAAGTCTGCAGTGCTAACCACTGAGCCATCGTGCTGCCCAATGTGTGACTTTTGTTATCAGTATGCTGAATAAATTCCCTTTCATCATAATCCAGATAGAGGAATCTAAGGAATATATTCAAGTCTATACTAAATGATGAGAGGCAGGGGTAGAAAGTCAGGATGCATATATTATACCTACCAACCAGCTCAGATTCAGCAAAACAGTCCCAAATTTGTAAAACTGCTTTGGTAGGTTGGGGATATGTCTCTATTTCCACTGTACAGACACAGTTGAACACCGGTGTGGAGCAGAGAGCTGTCAGATCCATGCTACAGCATTTCATCCATGTAGAGACTAGTGATGGGTCGTTCACGAATGATCCAGACAAAGAGCTGGCTCCCTGCTGTGAATGATGGGAGCCGGCACCCCAGTGAGAGCCACTAAAATCCCTGAATGGCTCTCACTTGTCGTAAAATCCAGGTGTTCAGCAGACGTAACTCCACCCACCTGAGCAAAACTCCACCCACTCATCAATTTAATTGGTTACTAGCAAGTGGGTGGAGTTTTTGCCATAGGTGAGCCAGGTTTCAGCTGCATTACATCAGCATAAATATGTGTTCATATATTGTGAACACATATTTAATAGGGATCCATTTAGGATCCATAAAGAGCCGGCTCTTTTTGGTGAATGGAGCCATGAGAGCCGGTTCACCAAAAAGAGCTGGACTGCCCATCACTAGTAGAGACTGAAAGACCTTCACATCAGGTAACAGTCTCAGGTCACATAACTGGGCAGCAAAGGGCAGCTCTGTTGCTGAAGAGCAGGTATGCAGGCAAGTGTGATGCTTGTGTCAGGGTCACTAATAAGACTGTGGAGGCATCATACTGTGTGCAGGAATTACCGTATATTGTGTTTGGGGGGCACTGGGGTCACTATATGGTGTGAGTGTACTTTTTCTTCTGTGTGCGGAAAGCTGTAAGCATCATAGTGTCTGGGGGGGCTGGAGGGGCAACATACTGTCTGGGGGTTTGTGTTTGGGGCATTATGCTGTGGGTGGCATCACATTATGTGGGGGGCTATGAGGGCATTATCCTGTAGGGGAACAGTGAGGCATCAATACTGTATGAGGAGCAGTGGAGGCATCATAGTGTGAATGGATGGCTGTGAGGGTATCATACTGTATTGGGGGGCTCAGAAAGCATCATTCTGCAAGGGTTCAGGGGTTGTGGGGCATTATGTGGGGAAAACTGTGATTGCATCATACTGCATGTGATCAGTCTGCAGGGGCCACCATACTGTGTAGGTAAGTTGTGAGAGGAGTATACTGTATTTAAGGGGCTGCAAGGGCATTATACTGTGTGTGGATCTCTGGGGACAACATGATGTGTGTGAATGACTGAGGGGACATCATACTTTGTGTGATGGGCACTGTGGGGGCATTAAAGTGCATGAGGTAGGCACTGACGTGGCATCATACTCTCTGTGTTTTGTCACTGTGGGGGACATGGAAGGGGTATTGTGCTGTGTGGGTACACTAATGGGCTATACTAGGAGCAATGTTTCTTTGTAGGCACATATAATGAATGAGGTTAGGGAAGTGGGTAAGCATAAAATAAAAATTGCCACAGCCCCAATTGTGTTGGAGACTGTGGGGTCATCATTTTAATTATAAGGGGGGCTGTGTGAGCATCATCCTGTGTGGGAGCTCAGGGCGCATCATACTGTGTTGGGGGCTGAAGGTTGTACGGGGGCATACTGTGCGGATGTCCTGGAGAGCTTTAAACTGCGTTGGGGGAAATGTATTGTGGGGGCATTACTCTGAGGGTTAATGTACATTGGGGCTATCATTTCGTGTGAGTGAAGCTGTGTGGCCATCATACTGTATGAAAACTCTAATTGGCTGTATTAGGAGCAATATTTCTGTGCGGCCATATGTAGGGGATTTAACGCAACTTTCAAAGTTGATTGTTTTTAAAGATGGAACTATTAGCACTCTTGACATGTCAATTTTAGTAAATACATATATTCACAATAAAATAACCATTCTGTGTACCATTTTCCTGTTACCACTCCTATATTGTTATGAATGCATTAACAAATGGGCCTTTGTATCCCTAAAACAAAGCCATAGCTAGGCTATTTTTCAGCTTAGGCAAAAGTTCAATGTATTGCACTAACCCTGTATTTTTTTACCCTGGCATTTGTAAAGTGGCTAGTTGGCACCTACTTTTATATAAAACACTTAAGATACATTATCTGGTAGCCCGCCCAAGTATGCCCCTACCCTAAACAGTCTGAAGCAGTGCCCATTACACTCCTCTTTTTGGGGCTGGTGTTGTCCCCACATTTCTCCAGAGACTATAGTTCCTAATTCATGAGGTTAAAGAGGAGAATGTTAGGAAATGCTTGGTCTGAGAACTCCACTAGTCACTGTTTAGCTTTTCAATTATATGGTTATTCTTTAACGGTAGTTTTCTGATAGTCAGCAACTTTGAAATCCAAGAAATTACCTCCATGCGTGCTGACAAAGTATTATACTGCCTGTGGAGCACTGTGAAGTGGTTTTTCAGCTATAAATGAAAGCTGCCATATTGTAAGACCAGGGCCATAAAAAAGACAATATTAGTGCATGCTGCAATAAAGACTCTTGTGCAGAAGAATGTAAGCAAAGATTAATCAGTGTGGTGTATTCATGCTCAAATTCAAGCGAGTGTTGCACCCAGAGTAATATACTTGATCAGCGTCGGACTGGAACACCTTGGGCCCACCAGAGAAAATCATTCTTGGGGCCCACTATGTAGCTACATAGAAATAAATACAAGACCACCAATCGTGCAGTAAAACACACTAATATCAGGGTATAATATAAGGTAGTACATGTCTTAATTATGTAGCAGGAGTTGGGGTAGTCTCCCTCATAGATTATAAAGCAGCCCCCTCATAGGGGATAATGCTGCCCCCATAGGGGATAATGCTGCCCCCCCTCGTAGGGTATAATGCTATATATATATATATATATAGATATAGATAGATAATAGATACCATATATACTCGAGTATAAGCCGACCCCCTAATTTTGCCACAAAAAACTGGGAAAACTTATCGACTCGAGTATAAGCCTAGGGTGGAAAATGAGATTATGCCCCATATGCTGCCCCATGTATTATGCCCCACAAGATGCTCCATAGATTGTGCCCCATATGCTGCCCATGTATTATGCCCCATAGATGTTCCATAGATTGTGCCCCCATAGATGCTCCATAGATTATGCCCCCATAGATGCTCCATAGATTATGCCCCCATAGATTATGCCCCCATAGATGCTCTTTAGATTATGCCCCCATAGAAGCTCCATAGATTGTGCCCACATAGATTATGCCCCTATAGATGCTCCATAGATTATGCCCCATAAATGCTCCTTAGATTATGCCACCATAGATTATGCCCCCATAGATGCTCCTTAGATTATGCCCCATAGAAGCTCCATAGATTATGCCCCCATAGATGCTCCATAGATTATGCCCCATAGATTATGCCCCCATAGATGCTCCTTAGATTATGCCCCCATAGAAGCTCCATAGATTATTCCCCATAGATTATGCCCTCATAAATGCTCCTTAGATTATGCCCCATAGAAGCTCCATAGATTGTGCCCCATAGATGCTCCTTAGATTATGCCCCCATAGAAGCTTCATAGATTGTGCCCCATAGATGCTCCATAGATTGTGCCCCCATAGATTATGCCCTATAGATGCTCCATAGATTATGCCCCCATAAATGCTCCTTAGATTATGCTCCCATAGATTATGCCCCCTTAGATGCTCCTTAGATTATGCCCCCATAGAAGCTCCATAGATTATGCCCCCATAGATGCTCCATAGATTATGCCCCATACATTATGCCCCATAGATGCTCCATAGATTATGCCCCCATAGATGCTCCTTAGATTATGCCCCCATAGAAGCTCCTTAGATTATGCCCCCATAGAAGCTCCTTAGATTATGCCCCCATAGAAGCTCCATAGATTGTGCCCCCATAGATGCTCCTTAGATTATGCCCCCATAGAAGCTCCATAGATTCTACCCCATAGATGCTCAATAGATTGTGCCCCATAGATTATGCCCCCATAGATGCTCCATAGATTATGCCCCCATAAATGCTCCTTAGATTATGCCCCCATAGATGCTCCATAGATTATACCCCCATGGATGCTCCACAGATTATGCCCCCATATGATGCTCCATAGATTATGCCCCCATAAATGCTCCTTAGATTATGCCCCCATAGATTATGCCCCCATAGAAGCTCCATAGATTATACCCCATAGATGCTCCATAGATTATGCCCCCATAGATGCTCCACAGATTATGCCCCCATAGATTATGCCCCCATAGATGCTCCACAGATTATGCCCCCATAGATTATGCCCCCATAGATGCTCCACAGATTATGCCCCCATAGATTATGCCCCCATAGATGCTCCATAGATTATGCCCCCATAGATTATGCCCCCATAGATGCTCCTTAGATTATGCCCCATAGAAGCTCCTTAGATTATGCCCCATAGAAGCTCCTTAGATTATGCCCCCATAGAAGCTCCATAGATTGTGCCCCATAGATGCTCCTTAGATTATGCCCCATAGAAGCTCCATAGATTCTACCCCCATAGATGCTCCATAGATTGTGCCCCCATAGATTATGCCCCCATAGATGCTCCATAGATTATGCCCCATAAATGCTCCTTAGATTATGCCCCCATAGATGCTCCATAGATTATACCCCCATGGATGCTCCACAGATTATGCCCCCATATGATGCTCCATTGATTATGCCCCCATAAATGCTCCTTAGATTATGCCCCCATAGAAGCTCCATAGATTATACCCCCATAGATGCTCCATAGATTATGCCCCCATAGATTATGCCCCCACAGATGCTCCACAGATTATGCCCCCATAGATTATGCCCCCATAGATGCTCCACAGATTATGCCCCCATAGATGCTCCACAGACTGTGCCCCCATAGATGCTGCATTTTATAGGCCCCTTTATGCTGTCGCAGCTGCTGCTGCAAAAAAAAAAAGACATACTCACCTCTCGTCGCTGGGGGCCAGGTGCTGGTGTCCTGAGCAGGCGGGGACACCGGCGCGCTATGGGGGACAGGTGCCGGTGTCACCGCTGGCTCAGGGCCCCGGCACCTGAGAGATTTACCTGTCACCCGCTACACCGCTGAGCGCCGATCTCTTCGGGTCCTCCGGCAGTGAATGCTCAGGCAGAGGGCGCGGCGCACACTAACCATGTCATCGCGCCCTCTGCCTGAACATCGCAGCAAGAGGACCCGAGGACAGCGGCGTTCAGCGGTGGAGCGGGTGACAGGTAAGTAATGATATTCACTGCTTCCCACGCCCATTTGGGCGTGGGAAGCAGTGAATATTCATTTCTCTTTAGCAGCGGGGACAGGGGCTCCTGCCTCCTGTCACCCGCTGCTGCTCCGCTGACACGAGGCCCCCATGGCAGCTGCGCGGTGTGCCGCTATTAGCAACACGCCACCGGCTGGGGGCCCATGGAGCAGCGGGGGCCCTAGGCAACTGGCCCCTGTATGCCAGCAGTGCCAGGGCCCCCAGATGCCAGGGCCACCGAGAATCCTCTGGTTCTCCGGTGGCAGTCGACCCTGTACTTGATATTTAAAAGCATTGATTAGGTACTGCCACACTAAACAATCCGCTAGCGATCACAATAACGACGCATACTAATGCGATCGCTAGCGGGATTGTTTCTATATCGCTAATGCGGCCACATTAGCGATATAGTTAACGACGCTATCGCCGTTAGCGATCTCTTAACGACTTTAGCGTACAAAAGTACCGCTAAATCGCTAAGAAAAGGTGCCACACAGCGATTAAATACTTACCCAGCGGAGCGCCAGCGATGAAATAGGTCCGGACGATTCAGCGACGAGCGAGATCACAGCGAAGCTCGTCGCTGAAGCTGCCGCACTGAACAACATCGCTAACGGGATCGCTAAATAGTGACGTTTTAGCGATCCATTAGCGATATTGTTTAGTGTGGCATACCTATTGAATGTGTGCTCTACCGCCCTTCCATTCACTGTGGTCATTCAGTAAGAAGGAATGGGTGCTTGGAACCCCCATCCTACTGTAGTGAAGCTGGTCCCAGCTATCAGGCATTTATAGCCTACCATGTTGATACGTGACAAAAGTCAATTTTGGCAAAGCCCTTTTAAAAAGATATGGCTTGACCATTTAAAGCTTTATGAATTATTTGCCCTACTGGGACCTCTATGCTGTAGGATTCAGATCAGTAAATGACCCTAGTATTTCTTCTGCTAGCTTAGTGAAATGTGCTCTTCAATTTTAATTCATCTTAATTCACAAATGCAAACAATGAGAAAAAGGAGTCCTACTGGTATACAGATGTGAGAAATGTTGACCTCAACGGAGGTGCGCTTCTGTTCTCAACAAAACGGCTGCTGATGGAGGCGCATGTGACCAGATCCTCCTCTTCACCTGTTCCCCCACCAGCAGAAATTTGAGGAGTACTGTGTAGTGTGTGAAAAAGTCTGTATTAACAAGTTGAGGAGGAGAACCTGTAATACGTATACATTAGTAAGTGCCACAAATTCATGTCCCAAAGACATCTGTTAAAATAAACAAATTGTCCAAGCCCTTTAATTTACCATTTAAGACCCTACAAAGCCACTGAAAATTTGTCATTTAGATTTGCATCATATGTTAGGGGTCAAATTAATGTCTGCGAGATCGGTTTCTGTACACGGGGGTTTCATTTGTCTCACATATAACAAGTCTTTTTCCTTACAAAACAGATGTCATGGAGAGCAGTTCACCACTTATTTTGCAAGGAGATAGCTACAACATTACATTTCTGGAAATTCTAATTATTTCTTCTGCTTTTGCACAAGGTGACCTTGTTCTAAGAGAAAAAATATTCTTGGAAGTGTTACAAAACATCTTCATGATGTGTCTGAGAGAGTAATTATAGCAGACATGTCATCGCAACATAAAACCGTACTCCATGACTAGTTGGAAGTTCAGTATTTCGTATTTTACTGGTTAACCTGCCCTATTATACATTGTACTTTGTCAAAACACATAAGCAGATGGAATTAAAGAGGCTGTCCTGTACTTTATATTGATGGCCTATCCTTAAGATAAGTCAATATCAGATCAGTTGTGGTGCGACACCCAGCACCCCCACCAATCAGCTGTTCTTGGTGCTGGCGGTGCTCAGTTGTGTTGCAAAACTATGTATTGTGGCCACAGCGGGGTACTGCAGTTCCACCACTATTCAGATGAATAGACATGGATCTACAGTTCCCTGCTGCAGCCAATATACAGGTGACTGAGCTGTGTAGTTCTACTCCGGAACTGAGCACAGTCATTTGCCTCTTGCACCAAGTACAGTCATGGCCAAAAGTTTTGAGAATGACACAAATATTATATTTTCACATGATCTGCTGCCCTCTGGTTTTTATGTGTGTTTGACAGATGTTTTTATCACAGACAGAAATATAATAATTGCAACCATATGAGTAACAAAGCTTATATTGACAGTTAGAATGAGTTAATGCAGCAAGTCAATATTTGCAGTGTTGACCCTTCTTCTTCAGGACCTCTGCAATTCTCCCTGGCATGCTCTCAATCAACTTCTGGACCAAATCCTGACTGATAGCAGTCCATTCTTGCACAATCAATGCTTTCATTTTGTCAGAATTTTTAGGTTTTTGTTTGTCCACCCGTCTCTTGATGATTGACCACAAGTTCTCAATGGGATTAAGATCTGGGGAGTTTCCAGGCCATGGACCCAAAATCTCTATGTTTTGTTCCCTGAGCCATTTAGTTATCACCTTTGCTTTATGGCAAGGTGCTCCATCATGCTGGAAAAGGCATTGTTGATCGCCAAACTGCTCTTGGAGGGTTGGGAGAAGTTGCTCTCGGAGGACATTCTGGTACCATTCTTTATTCATGGCTGTGTTTTTAGGCAAGACTGTGAGAGAGCCTATTCCCTTGGCTGAGAAGCAACCCCACACATGAATGGTTTCAGGATGCTTAACAGTTAGCATGAGACAAGACTGGTGGTAGCGCTCACCTTGTCTTCTCCGAATGAGGCGTTTTCCTGATGTCCCAAACAATCGAAAAGGGGATTCATCAGAGAAAATAACTTTACCCCAGTCCTCAGCAGTCCACTGCCTGTACCTTTTGCAGAATATCAGTCTGTCCATGATGTTTTTTTCTGGAGAGAAGTGGCTTCTTTGCTGCCCTCCTTGAGACCAGGCCTTGCTCCAAGAGTCTCCGCCTCACAGTGCGTGCAGATGCACTCACACGTGCCTGCTGCCATTCCTGAGCAAGCTCTGCACTGCTGGTAGCCCGATCCCGCAGCTGAAACACTTTTAAGAAACGGTCCTGGCGCTTGCTGGTCTTTCTTGGGCGCCCTGGAGCCTTTTTGGCAACAATGGAACCTCTCTCCTTGAAGTTCTTGATGATGCGATAGATTGTTGACTGAGGTGCAATCTTTCTAGCTGCGATACTCTTCCCTGTTAGGCCATTTTTGTGCATTGCAATGATGACTGCACGTGTTTCTTTAGAGATAACCATGGTTAACAGAAGAGAAACAATGATGCCAAGCACCAGCCTCCTTTTAAAGTGTCCAGTGGTGTCTTTCTTACTTAATCATGACAGATTGATCTCCAGCCATGTCCTCATCAACACCCACACCTGTGTTAATGGAGCAATCACTGAAAAGAGGTTAGCTGGTCCTTTTAAGGCAGGGCTGCAATGATGTTGAAATGTGTTTTGGGGATAAAGTTCATTTTCTAGCCAAATATTGACTTTGCAAGTAATTGCTGTTAAGCTGATCACTCTTTATAACATTCTGGAGTATATGCACATTGCCATTAGAAGAAGTGAAGCAGTAGACTTTGTAAAAATTAATATTTGTGTCATTCTCAAAACTTTTGGCCATGACTGTACAGCTAATTGGTGGGAGTGATGGATTTCGCACTGATATTGATGACCTTCACTAACGATAGTCCCTAAATGTAAAGTATTGGACATCTCCCTTTAAGTGAAGACAACTAGATTACATTTTTCTTATGCAATTTTTAGCATGCCTAGATAAGTATTGTAACTAGCAATTGCGTGTTGCACTTAGGCACTAGCGCCTGACAGGTAGTATATTAATAGGGAATTAAAATGACGACGTATTTTGTAATTGAACAATATACAGTGCCTTAAAAAAGTTTTCATACCCCATGAATTTTCCTTGTTACATCCACAAACTTAAATGTTTTTCATTTTAATTTTATGTGATATACCAACACAAAATAGCAAGTATTTGTGAAGTGTAAAAAAAATGATACATGGTTTTCTAAATATTTAAATAATATAAAACTGAAAATTGTGATGTACATTTGTATTCAGAACCCCTGAATCAATACTTTGTAGGACCACCTTTTGCTGCAATAAATGCTGCAAGTCTGTTAAGGTATGTCTTTATCAGCCTTTCACATCTAGAGGTTGAATTTTTTGCCTATTCTTCTTTGCAAACCAGTTCCAGCTCGGTGAGATTGGATGGTGAGCATCTGTGAACAGCAATTTTCAAGTCTTGCCACAGATTCTCAATGGGATTAAGGTCTGGGACTTTGACCAGACCTTTAAAACTCATGAATATGCTCTGATATAACTCATTCTATTGTAGCTCTGGCTGTATATTTAGGGTCGTTGTCCTCCTGGAAGGTGAACCTACTCCCCAGTGTCACGTCTTTTGCAGCCTCTAATTTTCTTGCAGGATTGCCCTGTATTTAGCTCCATCTATATTCCCACTAACTGTGGCCAATTTTTCTGTCCTTGCTGAACAAAAAGTATTCCCACAGCATGATGCTGCCACCACCATGTTTGACGGGGGGGATGGTGTTTTCAGGGTGATATGCCATGTTAGTATTCTGCCACACATAGTGTTTTGCATTTAGCCCAAAAAGTCTTTGGTCTCATCTGACCTGAGCACCTTCCTTCACATTCCAGATTTGTCCCCTATATGATTTCAAAAATAGCTTTCTTTTTGCCACTTTTCCATAAAGGCCAGATCTAATAGTTGTCCTGTGGACAGATTCTCTAATCTGAGCTGTGAATCTCTGCAGCTCCTCAGTGTGACCATGAGCCTATTGGCTGCTTCTTTAATTAGGGCTCTTCTTGCTTGGGATGTCAGTTTAGGTGTACAGCCATGTCTTAGTAGATTTGCAGAGTTGCCAAGCCCCTTCCATTTTTGGATGACGGATTGAATAGTGCTCTATGAGATGTTCAGAGTTGGGCTAATTTTCATTTATAACCTAACCCTGCTCTTCTCCACAACTTTATCCCTGATCTGTTTGGTGTTTTCTATGATACTGTTTGATCCTAAATGTTGTAAAACAATCCTCTGTAGCCTTCACAGAACAGCTGTAGTTATACTGAGAATAAATTACAACAGGTGGCTCAATTTACTAATTCTGTGACTTCTACAGGCATTAAACCTGAGTGACCAATTCTGTCACCTCTCTGTTACTGGATGATTATTACTGATTTGAGCCAACAACAGAGCGGACTCTGGCACTGTGCAGATCACACAGTGCACAGCTCACAGGGAGGACACAACAGGAACGAGCACAGCCCCTGAAAGGAGCGTCACTGATGATGCTTTGTTTCGGGAAGGGGATAGAGGCTGCTCTGATTATGCTTTGTTTGAGTATCCCATGATACACTGTGGATTCTCAAACGAAGTGCCAAATCACAGGAAATAGGGAATAAAATAGAATAACAGCTAGATAGTGTAGTTAGGGAACGGTAGTGAATTTTTAACACAAATATATTTGAAGATAGCTTAGATTACGGCACTAAATAGATAGGGATTTAGAATTATTGAAATTTAGTTGGGCTCCGCAGCATCCCTTTAAGATCCATGTCTGCTTTGGTTTTCAGTTGCCCACTCACTGATAGCCCACTACCATTCTCACACTTCAGCAGATCTCACTCTAGAATCATAGACTTACCTATACTCACTTTTGCCCTACATTGCATCAGGATCTGCAGGTCTCCTATCTGTGGCTTGAGCGTTTGAATTCTGACACAGGCTGATGCTGGAACTTTACTAGGCTGACCTATGTAGGATAATGTGGCCTAAAATGTACACGTCCATGCTGTAGGCTGCTGGAACATAGAATAGATAAAATCAAACAATCAGTTTAATCTCTTACCACCTGAGCAGTTTTTTTGTTTTTGTGCTTTCAATTTTTCCTCCCCTTCTTACAATTTTATTAGAACTTAGGACTTTATTATTTTAATGTGGACGTGACTATATGAGGGATTCTTTTCACCGGGACAAGTTGCAGTTCTGAATGACAATTCATTTTAACATGTAGTATACTGAAAGAATGGAAAAAATTCCAAATTTAGTGAAAAATAAAAACTCAATTCTGTGATTGTGTTTTTTTTTTTTTTTATGGCATTCATTTTGAAGTAAAATTCACCTGGCAACATAGTCATTATGATTATGTTGGTACGAAACTGCTTTTTTTTCTCTTCTTTTTCTATTTAAGTGTTGTAAATAAATTCGGAAATTTGTAAAAATATATATATATATTATTTTTTAAATGAGTCCCCTTAGTAGTCTTGAATCGGCAATCTCTTGATCACCTATACAATACACTATTTCCAATAAATCCCAGCGAGGCTTTCTAGCAGTAATACCATGGCGATATAACTGGCTGATAACAGTCAGAAATGCATTATGCTTGAAGACTTTTAAGTGCCACTGTCACACTTATCAGCGGCATTTAAGTGGCTAGCTCCAATTTCATCACTTACTGTTGGGTGGTGGCTATGTAACAAAATTGCTACTCAAGCTGCAAGTAGCGGCTTCAGGTTCTGATCCCGCTCCACATAGTGACATGTACGCTGGTGGTCACTAAAGGGTTGATACTTTTTTCCATACTTCTAATTGGTTTTGCTGCTGGATTCTAGCGTTTTCATTTGGCCACTCATGGCAACTCATTTACTAATATTTTCAGGGTTTTTTTCTGTAAATGCCATATTTTGAGTCTGACCGTTAAGCTATGATGGGCAATTATGGTTGTTATCCCAATATAATTGCCATCACATACCTAATTTCTGTGGCCACAGGGAGTAACTAATTATATTTCGTGTTTGGCTTCCAGATATTTTGCTGATAACTCCACTATGTCATGTCAGAAATGTCACAAGACGTGCAGGGAATGTGAAGGTCCAGACTTCTCTGATTGTCTCTCCTGCCACAACAACTTTTTCCTCATGAGATCTAAAAAACAGTGTTACAGCTCCTGTCCCGAACACTACTTTAAGGACCACGCACAAAGAGAATGTGTACGATGCCATCCAACCTGCAGGACCTGTAGTCGTAAGTAAAAACAATAACCCCATTCACAGATTTCACATGGGAAAATGGACATTGGAAAATGTATTGCCCAGCAGGTGAGAATCCAAGAGGCAGGGTCCGGTACAGTAACTCACCCGAATCTTTCAAGGAAGGAGCTCATTTACTGTTTCACCACTCTTCTTCACACTAAGGGTACATACCCATTTGTGGAAAAAAAAATGGTCCGTTTTCTGGATGGAAAAAACGGTCCGATTATATGCAATTGTCATGCGATTTGTATGCGATTTGTAATCGCACCATCCGTTTTCCATCCGTTTTCCATCTGTATGCAATGCGATTTTAACATGACGTTTTACATAGAGCAGTTCTCTCTATGTAAAGACTCATGTAAAAATCACATTGTAAAAAAAAATGTACACAAAAAGCAACTAATTATATATATAAATATATATATATATATATATATATATATATATATATATATATATATATATATATATATATATAAATAGGTCATACACTTCTACATAGTATAATAGCCGCTAATTCAATTGCCGGCTTTTGTGAAATTTCAGACCCGACATGAAATGACACATGGTTTACATACAGTTAACCATGTCATTTCATGTAGTTTAATACATGGTTTTCACTAACAATGACATGAGTGTATGTGTGCAAAATTTCATACAGCTAGGGGTTAATTAAAGGTGTAAATTCGTTGAAAAAAAATGCGTGGGCTCCCACGCTATTTTCTCCACCAGACAGGGAAAGCCAGTGAGTGAGGGCAGATAATAATAGCCTAGGGAGGGTGCATTTACTTTGTGCCCCCCCCTGGCTACTAACATCTGCCCCCAGCCACCCCAGAAAAGGCAAATCTATAATTAGATGCGCCCTTTCTGGCATTTAGTCCGTCTATTCCCATTGCCCTGTAGCGGTGGCTAATGGGTTAAAGCCACCTTGCTATTGAAAGGTGACTTTAAGCCAGGTTAATAATTGAGAGTTGTCAATTAGACAACTCTCAATTATTAATCCTATTGTATGAAATAAAAATAAAACACACACACTTTAATAAAAAATAATTTTAATGAAATAATCACACAGTTTTTGACCATCTTTTATTTTACAGGTAATCCGTGCGAAACCCTTGTTCTCCTATAATAAAAATAAAATAATAAAGCAACATTATTCTTACCTATCCGGTGCTCTGTCAGGTTCCACGCTGTAATCCTTCACAAAGGGTTAAGTGGCTTACAGCTAGCAGCACAGCTAATGCTGGCAGCTCAGCTGTAAGCCCCCGAATGAATGAGTTCCTCTCCCGGCCGACAGGAGAGGAAGTGATTAGTGTGGGAAGCTTAACTGATTGCTTCCCAGGCTAAGACGGGCTAAGTGCCAGAAAGGGCGCATCTAATTATAGATTTGCCTTTTCTGGGGTGGCTGGGGGCAGATGTTTGTAGCCGGGGGGGCACAAAATAAATGCACCCTCCCTAGGCTATTATCTGTCCCCACTCGCTGGCTTTGACTGTCTGGTTGAGAAAATAGCGTGGGAGCCACGCATTTTTTTTCAACGAATTTACACCTTTAATTAACCCCTACATGTATGAAATTTTGCACACATACACTCATGTAATTGTTAGTGAAGACCATATATCAAACTACGTGAAATGACATGGTTAACTGTATGTAAACCATGTGTCATTTCATGTTGGGTCTGTAATTTCACAAAAGCTGGCAATTGAATTAGCGGCTATTATACTATGTAGAAGAGTATGAACTATAAATATATATATATATATGTGTCACAATGACATGTATAATATATATATGTATTCTATGAGTATATATCTAGTGTTTTGTGAGCTGTCAGCGTGATTTTACAGTAGCCGTGGATGAATTGCCAGCTTTTCAAAGGACACTGGTGCGTATAAATCGGACAGCACTCGCATGATGCGAGTGCTGTCCGATTATTTCTCGCACCCATTGGCTTGCATTAGCGATTATCATGCCAAAATCGCTGCAAATCGCAGCATGCTGCAATTTTTTTCTCGGACCGATTTCAACTGAGAAAAAAAAAATCGCAAATGAGAAGTCCCCTATTGAATAACATTGGTCCGATTGCAATCCGATTTTTTATCGGCTTGCAATCGTCCGTTTTTGACTCCAGTGAGTATGTACCCTAAGGCTGGAGTCAGAGTTTGACAAGTGTCAGTTTACTGTGATCCGATTCTCTCACATGAAAAATTGTATCACAGGTAAGAAGGAGATGGAGAACTTAAAGGGAATCTGTCAGCAGAGTTTGCTATGTAATCTGAAGACAGCATACTGTATGGGTTAAAACACAGATTTTAGTGATGCCTCCCTTATCAAGCTCTGTCCTGTTGTTACTTGCAATGAGTGTTTTAGCACCAGGAGCTTATCATTGCTGGGACACAGCAGGGGGTGCCTCCCTGCCCGACACTCCCCCTCCTGTGATAGGCAGCTCACTGTCAATGGACATTGCATACACAGAGCCTGGTGTGGGAGGGGTTAGCTTTCTCAGCTCTGCTTCATGGTAAATCTAAAACTCTGATTTTGTCAGAACATCTGCACCCAGTAATCTAAGTGATACATTGTTGGATTCAGGGTCTCTTTTCCGACATCATGTTGCTCCCAGATCAGGTAGCAAAAACTTGCTGACAGATTCCCTTTAATTTCTACATTTTCACCATTGTCTGTGTTCATGTAAATCGGACTGCACTTGGATGACATCTGAGGGCAGTCCGATGTTTTACACGCACCCATAGACTTGTATGGCTGCACATGGTCCAATTTGCGGAGCCACTCGCAGCATGCTGCAATTTTTTTCTCATGCTGAATTCGTATGAGAAAAACATGCAGATCTGCACTGCCCATAGTATAACATTGGGCTCAGTGCTATCAGATAAAACATTGGTTAGCACTCATCCGATGAATTAGCTCATGTGAATGAGCCCTAAATGTATCACCTCATGAATGAAGTCCCAACCCAAGTCTTTAAATGGGTATTTCGGTAACAAGAAATGGATGGATAATAATTTCTATATTGGTGGAGGTCCGACCGCTGAAACAAACACTGATCGCCGGAACTGGAACTTCTATTCCCTAACCAGCAATAGTCAAGTTAGCTCACAAGGGTGTATTCACACGGTTCTGTGTTTGTCCTGTTCAAGCAATTGGTGGCGCCTCAGTGGACCTGTGTGTAGGTGATTACTTCTTGTTACTGGAATACCCCTTTAAGTCGTCTATTAAATAGGTATCAAGTGAATATCAGATAAACTGCAGATGTCAGCAATGCTATAGTTATAACGGTCATCAATTATAGTTAGGTCAAGCAATTTGCATACTTCCAGCCACAATCCAACTACTTCTAGCCACATTCAGTACACTTGCATTGAGTGAGGCTGCGCACGTCTAGTCGGCATGTGATCGCATGTATGCACATGAAATCAAAGAAGAAAAGCACCACCGAAAAATATGCACACCACATACAGTGCCTACAAGTAGTATTCAACCCCCTGCAGATTTAGCTGGTTGACACATGCGTAATTAACTTGGCATTGTGACATTTGTACTGTAGATCAGCCTGGAAGTGGGAAATGCACTGCTGCAAAAATTTTTGTTTTAATTTTTTTTTTTTTTTAAAAACGTTAAAAGTTAATTCAGAGTGTCATTTATTATTCAACGCCTCAAACCACAAGAATTCTGTTTGGTCCCCTAAAGTATTAAGAAGTAGTTCAGGCACCAAGAATAATGAGCTTCACATGTGTGGATTAATGATCTCTTTTGCCAGCCTTTTCTGACTATTTAAGACCCTCCCCAAACTTGTGAACAGCACTCATACATGGTCAACATGGAAAAGACAAAGGAGCATTCCAAGGCCATCAGAGACAAGATCGTGGAGGGTCACAAGGCTGGCAAGGGGTACAAAACCCTTTCCAAGGAGTTGGCCCTACCTGTCTCCACTGTTGGGAGCATCATCCGTAAGTGGAAGGCTTATGGAACTACTGTTAGCCTTCCACGGCCTGGACAGCCTTTGAAAGTTTCCTCCCGTGCCGAGGCCAGGCTTGTCCGAAGAGTCAAGGCTAACCCAAGGACAACAAGGAAGGAGCTCCGGGAAGATCTCATGGCAGTGGGGACATTGGTTTCAGTCAATACCATAAGTAACGTACTCCACCGCAATGGTCTCCGTTCCAGACGAGCCCGTAAGGTACCTTTACTTTCAAAGCGTCATGTCAAGGCTCGTCTACAGTTTGCTCATGATCACTTGGAGGACTCTGAGACAGACTGGTTCAAGGTTCTATGGTCTGATGAGACCAAGATCGAGATCTTTGGTGCCAACCACACACGTGACGTTTGGAGACTGGATGGCACTGCATACGACCCCAAGAATACCATCCCTACAGTCAAGCATGGTGGTGGCAGCATCATGCTGTGGGGCTGTTTCTCAGCCAAGGGGCCTGGCCATCTGGTCCGCATCCATGGGAGGATGGATAGCATGGCCTACCTGGAGATTTTGGCCAAGAACCTCCGCTCCTCCATCAAGGATCTTAAGATGGGTCGTAATTTCATCTTCCAACAAGACAACGACACAAAGCACACAGCCAAGAAAACCAAGGCCTGGTTCAAGAGGGAAAAAGTCAAGGTGTTGGAGTGGCCTAGTCAGTCTCCTGACCTTAACCCAATTGAAAACTTGTGGAAGGAGCTCAAGATTAAAGTCCACATGAGACACCCAAAGAACCTAGATAACTTGGAGAAGATCTGCATGGAGGAGTGGGCCAAGATAACTCCACAGACCTGTGCCGGCCTGATCAGGTCTTATAAAAGACGATTATTAGCTGTAATTGCAAACAAGGGTTATTCCACGAAATATTAAACATAGGGGTTGTATAATAATTGACCCACACTTTTATGTTTAAAATTTATTAAAATTCAACTGAGCAACATAACTTTTTGTTTTGTAAGATTTATGCTTCTGATAATAAATCCTACTCTCGTTTGCAGTTTGAAGGCTCTAACTTATTTGCATCTTATCAAACCAGCTAAATCTGCAGGGGGTTGAATACTACTTGTAGGCACTGTAAGTCTTTATATGGCGAATATTAAGACACTTTTATTAGCACAAAACAGGATTAAAACATAATTAAAAACACACAAAAAACAACACCATGTCTACTCAGAATAATGCACAGTGCCCAATAAGCATGAATATGCATAAATAATCGCTATATCTAACCTACTGGCTCATGAGGCAAATATACTACAGTCCTAGGAACAAATAATTATGAAAACATATGATAACATCCCATATGATGAAAAGCAGGACCCCACCTAATAAAAAAAAATCCACAGTATCTAGCTTAGTAATGAATAATTATGGAGACATAAGTTGTCCCATATGGTGAAAAACAGGACCCCACATAGTAGAGAAGCAGGTCCACAGTATCCAGCCCAGTAATGCTGAATGAACGTCCATATAATGGGACACAAGCCTCATAAAGGTTAGAGGAAACAAGAGATTAAGTTACCAAGTGTTGAACATATAAATGGGCAGTCCTCCAAAGATTCAGATCCTGAGTAGAGCAAAGGCCGTGGCCCCACGCGTATCGCCCCAGCAAAGGGGGGCTTCGTCAGGGGAAGTGATGAAAAGCATGCCTTTGTGTGCTTAAGTAGTCATGGATTAGATTAGTTTACCTAGAAACAGCTGGTGTGATCTGAGGAGAACACCGAATTGTATTGCCACAGCGTGCAACTGCACATGACAGTTGGAAAAGACGCCGGATAGTGATAGTGATAGCAGGGCATGCAACTGCGCATGACAGCTGGAAACAGCAAGAAGCAGACACGACCTGTGTATTGTGAGACACAAGCCACATCAGTGCGCTTGCACAAGTAAAGATAGGAGTGTGTCTAGTGTTTGCAAGATATTGTAACCAGGCTGACATCTCAGCCAGGAAACATGTATAGCAACGCACATGTGCCCAAAATCGCATCCATACCAGGCAACGCACGTACATACTAGCAGACCGCACATATGAAAACACCCCACATGAGACAACCATACACCAAGCCATCCCCAGGGACAACCATCCAGAAGCACTGACATACACGAAGAATCTGGAAGAAAATCACATGTTAAAGTTATAAATAAATGGATATACAAGATAGAAATAACCTTTATTGCTTAAAAAAAAAAAAAAAAAAATATATATATATATTATATATATATATATATATATATATATATATTAAAAATAGATATATGGTACATGAAATAGAATAAATTCAAGCACCTACCACCGACATTGCACCCCTGGTCTATTATGTATGTGTATAGTGGTGCGCCTGGTTTCTCTTTACCGCATGTATGCACATAACACACTTTGGGTCATGCTCACTGCTCCGGCACCTGAGAATCCTAACAGGGAGCAGCGTGCACGCTGTGAGGATTCACAAGTCTTCAGTCACATTAGAATCCAGACTTGTACCCTTAGGGCTCCTTTTCACTTGCGAGAAATACGTCCATATAAATACATGCAGCCGCGCACTCCACTCCCGAGTGCCAGCGCCAAAGCTGGGATTTCACATGCGAGAATCGGACGTATTTCTCGCAAGTGGAAAGGAGCCTTAAGGCTGAACAACACCTTAAATCTATGTATTGCATGTTTACATCTTTATATCCTTTGAAATATCGTAAAAATGCTTAAAGAGAACCTGTCACCAGAAAAAAATGCTATTAACCTACAGACATGGGGTTAATGACCTGCCTGGCACCTGTGAAGCAATGTTCAGGGCTGGTGCTGTGGGCCTGCTGCTTATCTTCTCCCTGACACCCCACTAACATACAGTGTCTCTTTCCCTCTATGTTGTGCTGTGTACTCATGTTCAGGCTGAAGGCCTCTGCTGCATCCAGGTCCATGAGTCTGGGATCAGTCACACACACACATCAGGAGACACTTGATTCTTTTCAACAAAGTTCACTTTCCTGGTCAGTTCAGATACAGTAGTAGTACAGGGCACAGCAGCCTCCAATAATAAAACACTCTGCTGGTCCTAGGCACTCCCCATCTGACAACGCAACTTCTCCAAGACTCGTCACTGTTCCCTCTCGCCTTTCCCCATCAAACCTTTTCCGCATTGAGGATGGTGCACATGTTCCAATGCCCATTCCAGGCCACAGGCCCCGGACCTCACAGTGATCTCCGCAAGACTTCTGGTGTGTCCTCATGCCGCAAGAACGATATGTACTTGTACTTGTGTTCGCTGCAGAAAGCAATGAATGGTTAGCTCAGCACCAGGGAATACTAGGAAAGTTGTTATTGTGTCCTGGACATCCAAGAGGAAGGTGTGTTAAGGCTGGGTCTCACATAACGATACACCAGCGATCCCGACAACGATATGCACTTGTCAGGATCGCTGGTGTATCGCTACATGATCGCTGCTGAGCTGCCAAACAGGCAGCTCAGGCAGCGATCTGGGACAGCGACACTGCGGGTAACATCGCTTAGTTACCCGCAGTGTACCTTGGATACCAGCGCGCTGATGCAGGGAGCTGGTATCCAAGGTACACAGCGGGTTTCCAAGCGCTGCGCGGTGCCTGGAAACCCGTTGTGTACCTTGGATACCAGCTCCCTGCTTCAGGGCGCTGGTATCCAAGGTACACAGCGGGTTTCTAGGCACAGCCACGCGCCTGGAAACCCGCTGTGTACCTTGGTTACCAGCGGATCGCTGGTCTCCCGCCTGTCACATGCAGCGATGCGTGCCTGTCAGCGGGAGACCAGCGATCAAAAAAATGTCCTGACATTTCAGCGACGATCAGCGATACCCGGCAGGGGGGCTGATCGTCGCTGAATGTCACACACAGCGATATCGCTGGTGAGCTCGGTGCTGCGTCACAAAACTAGTGACTCAGCACCGATCTCGCTAGCGATATCGCTATGTGAGACGGGCCCTTTAGAGAGTCTCCTGTCAGACTGAAATCAGACAAGCTATATAGACCAGTTCTTCCTGGGAAGCAATTGCTGTAATCATAGAAGCAGTCAGGACAGCCAGGAGCATCTTTGTTATCTCAAGATAGAAGTGGGAGAGCTACAGCACTGGACTCATCCCCTTCCCCAACTCACTGCATGAGCAAGATACAGTTCTGCTTAGATTAAGACACTGTGTGTGAAGAGAAGTTATCTGTAAAGAGACTTATATATATATGATGGAGCATTGAATAACGAGAAGTTATTCTGTGTGATGAAAAGAAGCTTGAATAAAATCCCTGTGATCAACTTAATCTCAGAACTGTGTCATAGCTATGTGCCTGTAAACGGATACCTTCCTTGTACTGTGAAGAATTATAATAAATGGTCACCCTGAGTAACAGGCACGTGACTGTCCTGGTCACCCCCTTACACCTGCACCTAGCTGAATGCTGCAGGGAGAAAATTAACTTTATTCTCCCCAGCAGCATTTGGTTAAAGTCATTGGGGCGGCGCCAGCGCTGGTTCAGTCACTGCTCTGACTATACAGAGCGGTAGCTGTAACCGTACCCCCGGCCCTGACTGACAGCCAGCCCTAATGCAGAGCCAGTGTCAGTCAGGGCTGGGGGCACGGTTACGGCTGCCACTCTGTATTATCAGAGCAATGACTGAACCAGTGCTCCCCGTGACTGAAACCAAATGCTGCCAGGTGGAATAAAGTTCATTTATCACCTCAGCCTTCAGTTACGTGCAGGCGCCGGGCAGGTTAGTAATGATATTAACCTGCAGATTAACCCCTATATCTGCAGGTTAATAGCATTTTTTCCTGGTGACAGGTCCAATTTAGCAAGTAAATAAAGTGTCTTCATGGTTTTTTATATTTAACAAGTACTTGAATTCCCTGGAGCTCTCTGCACCCTAGATCCCCACCGGTCGTGCCATAGATCCCTGAGGAGGGCACAGCTCTGCAGAAAAGTGCACAGCTCAGCGTACAAGAGCACACACAGGCTTGATTAGGTTTTCAATAGAAAACATAGGTTTCAACATAGACCTCCCCGAAGAGTGCAGCTCAGCAGACAGGAGAGCACAGCTCTCACCAAAGCTTAGTGCAGATTCAATTGAATGAACAGGCTTTGTAGACTATGCTTTTTATTGAAAACCTACTCTGGCCTGTATGTTCCTACCTGCTGAGCTGCACGCTTCTCGTGGTCTATCGCATGACTGCTGGAGGGTTGAAGATCCAGAGCCTCACCAATCTTCAAGCAGTTCAAGTGAAATTGAAGTTATTCTTTCATACATATGTTTAAAGAATATATATTTTCTTATTTCTATTATTCTTATAGAAAATAATGATATAGTCAAAGCAATATTGGTATTTGTTTGTCTCTGTAAAATTTCAAAACAATATATTTGATACTTGCATTAAGGTTCGGGAGCTCTTTTCTGCATATCCTGTGTAGCCAGTTACCAACTCTCAGGGGGCATCTGTCACTCAGAGTGTTTCGCTGGAGAGTACAAACGCACACAGGTAAGATCATATGAAACTTCTGTTAATGCTGGTTTCACATTTCAGAAGGTTGTTGGTTAGTGATGTGCAGTCTGGCTATTTTGGTTGACCTGGATTATTTGGCTCTGCTCATCAAACAGATCCCTATTAAATAAGGGATAGCACGAAAGTGATGACATATTTAAGGTAAATTCACGGCTGTCCACAGCGGTCATATCGGCAGCCGAACACCATCATTTTACCCTCAATGGGAGTCATTCAGAAACTGCAAATTTCACTATGGTGTCAGCTCCCATCCCAAGGAAGCCATCAGCAGAAATGTATAAAGGTTTATTTTTTGCAGGATAATATGTAGTTTTTGTTGGTGGACTTTTGAGGTACATGTGACTTTTTGATCACTTTTTATTAGCTCTTTGGGAGGCAAAAAAAACAAAGAAATTGCTATTTTATTTTTTTTAAAGCATGAATCACAATTCGGTATAATTATCATGTTATGTTTATTCTGCGGTTTGGAAATACCAAATTAATATAAGATTTTTTTAGACTTTGCTACTTTTGCATAAGAAATTATTTAAAAAAAAAAATTCTGGTCACCATATTTGGACACACATAACTTTCTTATTTTTCTATAGATGGAGCTGTATGTTCTTTTGTGGGACAATCTGTATTTTTAATGGTACCATTTTTCAGTACATACTACTTTTTAATCACAATGTTAATTTATCTTTTTTTTGCTGTAGGCAATAACAAAAAGCATGAAATCTAGATTTTTTTAATATTTGACTGACATACTAATGTTATTCTGCGGGTCAATATGATTACGCTGATATCCAATTTATTATTTTTTGTATGTTTTACTACAAATTATTATGCAAATCCTATTTTTCTCTGATTTGCATGTTCGATGCAAATTAATTGGTATAATGTTCAGAGTATAAATCACATTTTATTGGACAAACCTTCCACTGATAACAATATTTTTTTCAAAACTAAAAAATGCACTGTTCCAAATGATTATGTACAATGGAGTTTCCAAACATTTTATAGGTTGTAAAGAACTGGAAAAAAATATTTGATGAATTTGCAGCATTAGGAGGTCACATTTACTGAAATCTAAATCTATTTCAATCAAAAACATCTTAACAGGCCAAGTTACATGTTAACATAGGACCCCTTCTTTGATATCACCTTCACAATTCTTGCATCCATCGCCCTTCTGAGTTTTTGGAGAGTTTCTGCTTGAATTTTTTTACAGGATGTCAGAATATCCTCCTAGAGCTGCTGTTTTGATGTGAACTGCCTCCCACCCTCATAGATCTTTTGCTTGATGATACTCCAAAGGTTCTCTATAGGGTTGAGGTCAGGGGAAGATGGTGGCCACACCATGAGTTTATCTCCTTTTATGCTCATAGCAGTCAATTGCTCAGATGTATTCTTTGCGCATGCATGATTTTGCTACGGATGGCAGGGTTCTTCTTTTTGTATCACGGAAGGTGGTCAGTAAGAAACTCTATATACTTTGTCGAGGTCATTTTCACACCTTCAGCTCTCTTAAAGGGGCCCACCAGTTCATTCTCCATGATTACGGACAAAAACATGTCTCTGCCACCTTCTTGCTGATGTTGCAGCCTTGGTGGGACATGGTGGCCATCCATCAACCATCCACAACTTCATCCATCTGGAGCTTCCATGGTTGCATGGCACTCATCAGTAAACAATAGTGTTTTAAAATCAGTGTTCATGTATGTCTGGGCCCACTGTAACCGTTCCTGTTCGTGAGCACTGTTTAGGGATGGCCAAATAGTAGTTTTATGCACAACTGCAAGTCTCTGAAGGGTCCTACATCCTGAGGTTAGCTGGACTTCAGAGGCACCACCAATTAAAATATTTGTTTGCTGCTTTGTAATAGTATTTTAGCAGCTGCTCTCTTAATCCGATGAATTTGTCTGGCAGAAATCTTCCTTATTATGCCTTTAGCCGCACAAACTGATCTGTGCTCTGTATGAGCCACAAATCTCTTCACAGTATGATAATCACATTTAAGTTTTCATGAAATATCTAAAGTTTTCATGCATTGTCCAAGGAATTGCACTACTTGACGCTTTTTGGCAGCAGAGAGATCCTTTTTCTTTCCCATATTGCTTGACATCCGTAGCTTGCTTAATAATGTGGAACTACTTCTTAAGTAGTTTTCTTTTAATTGAACTCACCTGTCAAACTAATTATCACAGGTGTTTGAGATTGATTTCAGTGATCCAAAACGCCCTGAGACGCAACACCGTACATTATATTATTAATCAAGAACACTCCGTGAAGAGCAGAAAAATCACATGAGTGCTTCTTGTGCACTGTATAACAAAAAAAATCATCAACGTGACCAATTTATAGTGCTTTCTTTTGCTTATGGTAACCTACACAGACAATGTCCAGTGTGCTCTACATCTGTATGTCTGGTCTGAGGTCTATCATAATATACAAGGGATGTTGTTATGAATGTTTTAGAAATGAATTCTGAGCAGAAGCTCCCTCTGGTGGTTACAAACAGTACTGAACCATTCAATGAGGATTGGCAATCAGGAATTACAGACTGGCTGGATATAAGGGAGGTTTCCCCCCATCATGGTTGCCGGTGATCAATTGTTCCTGTCTCAACGTTGTTTCCTGGTTCACTTTGAAGCTTGCTGAGTCTTGCCTCTTCTCCTGCTCTCAGATAAGATATTTTCTGTTTTTTGTTTTTGTGCTTGCCATTTGCATTTTTCTGTGCATTTCTGTGAGATTGGCCAGGTTCCCCTCCCCGGGGGGCTTGGGCCCCTCTCGGTTCCTCTGGTGCCACTGTTGTTTGTTCATTTGCCTTTTCCAGTTTTTTCAGTGGCTGCGGCTGAGTTTTGTTACACCAGAGAACTAATTTAGGTGGTAGAGGTCGTGTGATCTCAGGTGTTTTTGCAATTAGTAGCGTTGGCTTTTTTTAGGGTTTTTTGGATTGCAGTAAGTATCCTTCCTATCCGTTTCTGTCTAGGCAGATTGGGCCCCAACGTTTGCTCATACTATTTTCTGTCTGTGTCTGTATTTCCTCTTGTCTAACCGCCATTACATGTTTGGGGGCTTCCTATGTTCTTTGGGGATCTGCTCCGGGGCAGATAGCTTTCCTCTTTCTATCTTTAGGTGTAATTATCCTCTCAGGCTGTGACGAGGCATCTAGGACCAACGTAGGAACGCTCCACGGCTGCCTTTAGTTGTGGTGGTTAGTCAGGGTACTGCAATCCGTAGATTCCAACCTCTCTGGTGTATTGCCGTTTTTGCCTGCTCTCCTCAGCTACCAAAACATAACAGGGTGTCTGCTCTGGGGTCTGTATGAACGGCTGGTCTGTATAAAAGAAAACCTCTTAGCATTGTATAATTAGATAAATGAGAGGCTGCTATTATTAATTAAAAATTGTTTGCAATATTTCATTTAAGGGGTGATGTGATTTGATATGATGTGATGTATAAAGAATGGTGTCTTCACCAAAATGTTCTGACACCTTATTGGAAACTTATTTATCATAGAAAACATCTACTCCTTCACAAAGCTGCTGACTAGAGTTGGGCAGATCGATTTATGGGACTCCAGTTCATTGCCGGAATCAGTTCTCTGTGACCACCAGATGGAAGCTCTGTGACTCTCTTACCTTCCAGGATCCCTTGAATGGCTTTTGTTTAGCCTGGCTTGGCTGGAGCGGTGTTATATGTGTGTAACACTGCAATGATAATGTCACGCCAGCACAGCTAATCAAAAACCATGCTAAGTATCCTGAAAAGTAAGAGATTCACAAGCCTCCTATCCAGCAGCCAGAGACTACTGACCTGGTCGATGGACTAGAGTTCTGCGAATCAATCAGACAAACTGAGACTTATTCATAGAACAGCAAGTGATGTATTACAGAATAGGGCTAACACTACACTAAAAACCAACAAGTGATTTTTCTGGTATGTGAAAAAAACCTGACCGAAATCCATCAGTCTACTGAATCAAATTTACACCAGTGTCTGTTTTTACAATCAACTTCTTCAGTTTTTCTTATATTAAAGAAGTACTCCCATCAAAGCGTTTATCCTCTTAATATATTGCAGTCACCATATTATACAGCACTGTGTACTTACAATTGCTCACTTTGCCTTTCTACCCAGTTAATTGTTCTCTTTTCTCTGCTATATATAGAAACAGGAAGTCTCTAGTCCCTGCATGACTTATTCCCTTCTTCAAGTCCTGACCCAGCTACTCTGCTCCTCCTTACAGCCATAGACTTTTGCAGTGACTCCTGAATTGTGCAGAGAAATTTGACCTCCTGTTTCTACATAGAACTTAGAAGGACCCAGTCAGTTTTTAATCACATGATGTCATAGACCTAATGGAAAACAGAAGATTTAACTGGGTATAAGGGCATAATGAGCAATTGTAAGTACATAGTGCTATATAATATGACGATTGCAATATATTATGAGGATAAAAACTTTGATGGGAGGAGGGCTTCTTTAAGAATAAACTGATGTAAGTTTCTCAAGATTCTCCTGCAAACAATTGTTAAAAAATGGACAGCACTTGAGACCGTTTGGGCTCCCTGGGACTATTTTAGGGCCCAAATCAACAGGAGCATGTTGGTTTTTGAACAGGTTTCTTCTTCCCTTCCCTATGTGTATGTCTCATATTATTTAGTATTGTGGTTTTATAACAATTATATGTGTAAGGGGATGGAGTCATCTTAACTTGGCATCAATTAGAACTGCTGCTGGACTTTCTATCTTTTTTCTATTCTATTGTACAATATGTTTTGATGCCACTAGGGGGGAACGTCTTCCAAGAGTTCATTCTAATTGTACTCCATTCTTTCTGATCCCCTAATTTATAAGCCAAATTGTGATTGTTTTGTCTTATTTCTGATTGTAAAATTTTATAAAACTTAATAAAAATTACAGTTATTATAAAAAATGGACAGCACTAGGATGCATCTGGAATGTCGACAGAGTGCTGTCCACATTTTTTCACAAACGGTTGAGTTTGATCCATGACACAAATAAAAAACGAACGTGTCTCAGTTGTTTGAGTTTTTTCTACAAACACTCTGCAAGAATCAACATGGACTATGGGTACATGTTCTATCCATGAAAAATACAGAGAAAATGTACATGGAAAAACTGATGTCTGAATGAGGCCTAAAGATACATACTAGGATAACACTCAACTATTAGTACACTAGTGTTAGGAAATGTGTCACATTATGTCTCACTACATTTCCCGTTAATGTGTGCATTTTTATTGTTTTGTCTCTTCGAGGATCCGGATGCACAATGTGAGAAATGCCATGAAAGCTGCATAGAATGTAAGGGGCCCGGACCCCATAATTGTACTGTGTGTCAAGCAAGCTTCTCACTTTATGTAGATGAAGGAAGGTGTGTGCATTGCTGCAGTGCCAAACCAGAGGGTGCAGGGGAATGCTGTGACTGCACTGAAAGGCTGGGTGAGAACTCAACAAAATGAAAATTAAATCTACATACATTCTTGTTTGCTTATTTAAAGGGGTTTTCCTGTGAATGCATATTGTGTGTTGAAAATAACAAACTGCACTTCCCTACTCCAGTCCTGCCTCTCGGCTACCGATACATTCTTTGATGACAGGCTGGAGGGATGACATCAAAAGCAAAGTGCGTGTGAATGCTGCTACCAATCACTGCCATCATCGGTAATGTAGCAGAGAGGCAGTGCTGGGGAGCGGAAAGGATGAATAAATGCTGAGCTTGGTATTTTCAACACAAAAAAAAATATTTGAAAATCCCCTCTACTATACATTTTTTATTCATAGAAATTTTTTCTGTAGCTATTGTAAAGAGGGCATCCAAAAATATGGAAAATGAAAGATCAAATCACAAAAACTGACATCTGTGATGCAAATATTAAATAAAGACACAATCCATTCAAACCCTGCACTATAATATGTAAATTCCAGCCTTATACCAGCTCTTGGTTGGCTAGTTTTGGCTCAATATGGCCATCCTAAACCTGTCTGAAATACTTAATAAATTATTTACATGATAGAATTCAGGCTGATTGGGGATATAATATTTGAATTGGAATAGTAAATATGAATATAGTCATTATTATGGTAAGTCATACAAAATCCTGAAAAATAATAACAATGCTGAGCCCCACAAGAAAAGATGGCGGCATCATTACAACGTATTGTAATATAGTAAATCCAATAGGTAATTGCTTGAGAATGGTGTCCGGTCTGCAAACCATGTCCTATGAGGAACGGTTGCAGGATTTGGGAATGTTTAGCTTGCAAAAAAGAAGACTGAGAGGAGACTTAATAGCTGTCTACAAATATCTCAAGGGCTGTCACATTGTAGAAGGATCATCTTTATTCTCATTTGCACAAGGAAAGACTAGAAGCAATGGGATGAAACTGAATGGGAGGAGACACAGATTAGATATTAGAAAAAACTTTTTGACAGTTAGGGTGATCAATGAGTGGAACAGGCTGCCACGAGAGGTGGTGGTTCTCCTTCAATGGAAGTCTTCAAACAGAGGCTGGATAGACATTTTGTCTGGGATGATTTAGAGAATCCTGCTTTGAGCAGGGGGTTGGACCAGATGACCCAGGAGGTCCCTTCCAACTCTACCATTCTATGATTCTATGATTCTATGAATGCTGCCACAGTCAGGTAAATAAAGTGATGTAGTGCATATAGTTATCTAATCGGACACTATACCTATAGATTCATATAACAGTAAAGGGGTTGTCTACAACTTGAACAATCCCTTCTTAATCACTATGTTTCGCCCAAGTAAAATAATAGCAGCTACACTCCACTCCAGTGCTGTTCCAGCAGTGCCGGCGCTGTTCCAGCAGTGTCGGCGCTGGCTCTTCCGTGTCTCACATGACATTGTTATGTTAGACAATCCCTGCTGCCAATCATTGGCTGTTGCTCTCTCCTCTCTTTTCGGACAAATCAGACATCTGGAGGAAATGAGAGAACAGCCAAAACTCTCATTTCCTCCGGATGTTAATTACATCTGAAGGAGAGGAGAGTGGAGCCAGCCTCGATTGTCACGTGAGCCTCGGGAGTGCCAGTGTTGACACCGCTGGAATGGCACCGGCGGTGAGTATAGTTATTATTTTACTGGGGGGGAAACCAATAAAAGCCTACTGGGATGGTGCTCGCTTATACCAATAAGTTAGTTTACTGTGCCTGTTGTAAAAGTTACACTTTCCAAAATACATGTTACATGAGTAATCTCTTTACAGCATTGAGACAACAAGTAATCCTAGGAGATTTCAACTCTGAAATTTGTGAATGTAGTTTAGGAATATGATACACATTGTACTTCAGGAACAATGTTGGCTGCAAAATCAGAAAATATGAAAAGTAAATAGCATTAATTGTACAATAATTTACATTGCAGACGCCGTACCCTAATATTCATGTCATTTGATTCCGCTCTCATCTGCTCATATTTTAGAAGAATGTATCCTGATAACAGGACTTTTGGAAGAAAAACCTGGACATAAAAAGGCAGCATTGGCTGTGGCGATATCAATTCTGCTGGTGCTTACTGCCGTAGCTGTAATTTTCCTTTGGCGACGGGCCCGTGCAAAAGCTTCGCCTGTCAACAAAGGAGGGTATGAAAAGCTGCCAGACCAAACGAAATCCTTCCAGTCTTTCAAAAGTACTAGAGAAAGCACCTCCAGCTTCCAGCATGACCACGTGGTTGAATACCATGATCGTGAGGAGGAAGAAGACGACGACGACGAAGATGAAGATATTGTTTACATGGGTCAGGATGGCACAGTGTACAGGAAATTTAAATACGGACTACTAGAGGATGATGATGAGGAGGATTTAGAATATGATGATGAAAGTTATTCTTTTAGATAATTAATGTATATTTTAGCACTGAAATAATGCAGAAAACTTGATATTTTTAGACATTTTTCCATTGTGGTATATATATAATACCTTTGAACTACAAATTAAACTAAATTTATTTTTGTTGCTCCCTTAGGGCATGTTCACACAGAGGTTTTTTATGCCAATTTTAAAGAGGATCCACTTCACAATCCACATTAAAAACTCCATTGAATACGCTTTGAATGTATTTCCCCTTTGAATGGGAAATCCATCTTGCTGTTCAAACAGCGAGTTTTTTCCGATGAGGTTTTGAAACTTCGTCACAGAAAAAAGTAGACATTACTTTATTGATTTGGATTACACATGGAATCTACACCAAACTTGACATTGAAGTCAAAAGACTACAATAAAAAGTGTAAAAAAAATGCTCCCCAAAAAATGAAAAGCTTGTAAAAAAATTGCATTGACTTGGATTTCTCTTGAAAACAGAAGATTTTGCCAGTACCCAAAAAAAACCTCTGTGTCAACACACCCTCAAAGTGGCGATATATATCTCCTGTTCTGCTTCTATTTAAATGAGCGGAGCACAATCACATTTTATGTGCTCATGGTATAACCACACATCCTGGTCTGACCATGGATCTTATAGCCCAAGCAAATTCCTATCTCCTAAACTAATGGCTGCCGATTCCTGGCCATAGATCCTATCTCCTAAACTAATGGCTGCCGATTCCTGGCCATAGATCCTATCTCCTAAACAAATGGCTGCAGATTCATGACCATAGATCCTATGTCCTAAACTAATGGCTGCAGATTCCTGGCTTTAGGTCCCATGTCCTAAACTAATGGCTGCCGATTCCTGGCCATATATCTTATCTCTTAAACAAATGGCTGCAGATTCATGACCATAGATCCTATCTCCTAAACTAATGGCTGCAGATTCCAGGCTTTAGGTCCCATGTCCTAAACTAATGGCTGCAGATTCCTGGCCATAGATCTTATCTCCTAAACTAATGGCTGCAGATTCGTGACCATAGATCCTATGTCCTAAACTAATGGCTGCAGATTCCTGGCTTTAGGTCCCATGTCCTAAACTAATGGCTGCAGATTCCTGGCCATATATCTTATCTCCTAAACTACTGGCTGCAGATTCCTGACCATAGATCCTATGTCCTAAACTACTGGCTGCAGATTCTTGGCCATAGATCCTATGTCCTAAACTAATGGCTGCCGATTCATGGCCATAGATCCTATCTCCTAAACTAATGGCTGCAGATTCATGACCATAGATCCTATGTCCTAAACTAATGGCTGCAGATTCATGGCCATAGATCCTATCTCCTAAACTAATGGCTGCCGATTCCTGGCCATAGATCCTATGTCCTGAACTAATGGCTGCAGATTCCTGGCTGTAGGTCCCATGTCCTAAACTAATGGCTGCAGGTTCCTGGCCATAGATCCTATCTCCTAAACTAATGGCTGCAGATTCATGGCCATAGATCCTATGTCCTAAACTATTGGCTGCAGATTCCTGGCTTTAGGTCCCATGTCCTAAACTAATGGCTGCAGATTCCTGGCCATAGGTCTTATGTACTAAACTAATGGCTGCAGATTGATGGCCATATGTCCTAAACTAATGCCTGCAGATTCCTGGCTTTAGCTCCCATGTCCTAAACTAATGGCTTCAGATTCATGGCCATAGGTCCTACGTCTTAAACTAATGGCTGCAGATTCCTGGCCACAGGTCCTATGGTTAAACTACTGGCTGCAGATTCCTGGCCATAGGTCATATTTCCAAAACTAATGGCTGCTGATTCATGCCCATAGGTCCTATGTCCTAATGGCTGCAGATTCCTGGCCATAGGTCCTATGTCCTAAACTAATGGCTGCAGATTCCTGGCCATAGATCCTATGTTCTAAACTAATGGCTGAAGATTTCTGGCCATAAGTCCTATGTCCTAAACTAATAACACGATAGATCCACATGATATTGCTAGTTGGACTCATCAGACCTGCAGTTGGGCCTGTATTATGCTCATGTGAAATGTCCTTGGTTTATTTTTTGTTTTGTTTTTGTCCAGTAAAATCCTCTGTGTAATGAGATTTGTTCTTCAGACTGGAGAAGTCTGCAAAATACAGCTGCTTTGTATGTAAACTATTGTAATACACCATCTTTATTAGAATGGGACAAGTTCTGTAACCTCCTGACTTCAAAAGTGGTATTTTCTTTGAACACGCCTTATATATTATGTGGAAAAAAAAAATCATCTCTGAAAAAAGAAAAAAAAAGTAACTGTTGGCTTGGTTGAACTAGTGAAATGCATTTGGCACATCTCCATGTTACAGAGTGTATATTAATATAAAAAAAATGTCATACAACACTGACAAACATCAATTAAAGAGGACCTTTAGGTCAAAGTGACCCAGTTTTTTTTGCTCATATTTTATTCTTGCTGCTCACGAGTTTTTTTTTTTAATTTCCACCATATGGTTGCAGAAATGTGGACCTTTTTCTTTTATTTAAAAGATTTTCTGGGGTTGTGTCTTTAGGCTGCTCTGCATTATTACCCTGCGAGCATCGCCCCATTGGTAAAGAAGATAAAAATTAGGTCTAAATAAAAATGCTCTTATCTCTGGAACCTTAAAAGCGTCATTGTTAGGAGACACAGTGACACTAGACTACTGCCACCCTATACAATTCAAGCCAAAACTCCCACCGCATGTTTCCCATGTATACAGGTTCACATTTTCAAGCTAAAAATTCTAAAAAGCAAAATATAATATGACTTGTTTTTCAAGTCATAATACAATTCTAAATGGAAACTTGCTTGGAGGCTAGCAATTCTACTTTAACCCTTCTGCGCCAGAGCCTTTTTTCACTTTCATGACCAGGCCAATTTTTCAATTCTCACCAGTGTAACTTTGTGAGGTAATAACTCTGGAACGCTTCAATGGATTCCAGTGATTCTGAGATTGTTTTTTTCGTGACATATTGTATTTCATGATAGTGGTAAAATTAGTTTGATATAACTTGCATTTATTTCTGAAAATATTGCAAATTTGGTGAAAATTTGGAAAACTTTGCAATTTTCTAACTTTTTATTTTTATGTCCTTAAACCAGAGTTATGTCACACAAAATAACTGTTAAATAACATTTACCACATGTCTACTTTATATAAGCACAATTTTTGAAACATAGTTTTTTTGTTACGAAGTTAAAAGGGTTAAAAGTTGACCAGCGATTTCTCATTTTTCCATAAAATTAACAAAACTCTTTTTTTTATACGGACCACCTCACATTTGAAGTGACTTTGAGGAGCCTATATGACAGAAAATTCACAAAAGTGACACCATTCTAAAATCTGCACCACTCAAGGTGTTCAAAACCACATTTAAAAAACGTATTTTTCCTTTACGTGCTTCACATAAATTAATGGAATGTGGAAAGACATAGATATAGCAGTATTGGGATTAAAACATAACTTTCAATATGCTATCTAAAGTGAAAGTGAAACAACTAGACACACAATATATAACAAACCTCGAAACTCAAGAATCAGGTGGTTAAAACAAAGTTACTTGCTTGATATTGTCAATACAGCCAGGGAGGCATTGAGAAGAGAGACCACAAGGCGCCAGGATCAGTGGCGTACCGTCAATAGTAGCAGACCACGCAGCTGCTATGGGGCCCGGACAGGTGAGGGGGCCCGCGACGGCCGCTGCGGTTTGGCAGCTGTGCTGTGCTGACAGGGGGTCGGCGGGGGAGGCGGAGCGCAGCTGTGCTATATACTCACCTCCTCCTGGCACGGTCTCTGCAGCCCCCTGCTCTTCTCCCGCGGTCTCCGGCGCCAGTGTTCAGCGGTCAGGTGGTACCGCTCATTAAAGTCATGAATATGCACATATTCATGACTTTAATGAGCGGTACTACGAGACTGCTGAACACTGGCGCCGAAGACCGCGGGAGAAGAGCAGAGGCTGCAGAGACCGCGCCGGTGGGAGGGTGAGTATAAGGGATATTCACCTGTCCTGTTCCACCGCTGCTTGCCGCTGTGTCCTCGCGTCCTCTCTAGCTGTGAATGTTCAGGTCAGAGGGCGCGATGACGTAGTTTGTGCACGCCGTGCCCTCTGCATGAGCATTCACTGCTGGAGGACCCGGAAGATAGCGGCGCTGAGCAGTGGAACGGGTGACAGGTAAATATCTCAGGTGCCGGGGCCCTGAGCAAGCGGTGACACCGGCACCTGTCCCCCAGCGACGAGAGGGGAGTATGTTTTTTTTTTTTTTTTTTTGGGTTGCAGCAGCTGCGGCAGCATAAGGGACGTATACTATGGAGCATCTATAGGGGCATAATCTATGGGGGCACAATCTATGGAGCATCTATGGGGCACAATCTATGGAGCATCTATGGGGGCATAATCTATGGAACATCTATGGGGCATAATCTATGGAGCATCTATGGAGGCATTATCTATGGAGCATCAATTGGGGCATAATCTATGGAGCATCTATGGGGGCATAATCTATGGAGCATCTATGGGGCACAATCTATGGAGCATCTATGGGGGCATAGTCTATGGAGCATCTATGGGGGCACAATCTATGGAGCATCTATGGGGGCACAATCTATGGAGCATCTATGGGGGCACAATCTATGGGGGCATAATCTATGGAGCATCTATGGGGCACAATCTATGGAGCATCTATGGTGGCACAATCTATGGAGCATCTATGGGGGCATAATCTATGGAGCATCTATGGGGGCACAATCTATGGGGGCATAATCTATGGAGCATCTATGGGGCACAATCTATGGAGCATCTATGGTGGCACAATCTATGAAGCATCTATGGGGGCATAATCTATGGAGCATCTATGGGGGCACAATCTATGGAGCATCTATGGGGCATAATCTATGGAGCATCTATGGGGCAGCATCTATGGGGGCACAATCTATGGAGCATCTATGGGGGCATAATCTATGGAGCATCTATGGGGCCACAATCTATGAAGCATCTATGGGGCATAATCTATGGAGCATCTATGGGGGCACAATCTATGGAGCATCTATGGGGGCATAATACATTTTTTTGTTAAATGTGTCCCCTCACTGTGCTGGCACTTTACATTTACAATGCCTCAGGCTCTTTTTTTTGGGGGGGGCATTCAGACTTTTGCTATGGGGCCCCATGATTTCTATGTACTCCCCTGGCCAGTATAGTTATATAGGTTATGGCTGTGTGCAAGTTCAGGTATCAAAAAACAACAGGTGAGTGATAGGCACCATATAAGTAGCTGCTACATTAACCACTATTGGGTCTAGGAGAGCAGGAAGTCCTTTGTACAAATACACCCAGAAATTCCATATGATAGAGGTAAGTGGTTATTAGTGTTGAGCATTCCGATACTGCAAATATCGGGTATCGGCCGATATTGGCTGTATCGGAATTCCGATTCCGAGTACCGATATTTTCGTCTTATCGGATACCGGAATCGGGATGTCACTGTCACTGTCAGTGTCCGTCGGTCGGGTCTGTCAGGAGTCAGCGGCACTTACCCGGCAGAAGATCTCCGGCGGTCACGTCCTGGACTGCTTCATGGCCGCCATCCTCTTCTCCCCGGCGGTCACATGCAGTTTCTCGCGATAACTGCAGTGACTGCTGGGTAATCCCGGCCGTAAAGCAGTCAGTCCGATGACGTCACCGCCGGGGAAGCAGGTAATCAGCTGTGCTGCGCCGGGATGTCAGGCTCTGCCTGTCATTGCGATGTAGCAGAGCTGGATCGTCGTGGGACTGTTATTACTATGGACTGCGTCGGACAGGTGGTATACTGTTGGTTTTTTTTTTTCTTTTTTTACAGGAGATCGATGGCATCGCAGGAATGAGAGAGTAATAAAAGAAATGAAAACTGTGTTGTCTCTTTTATTTCATTAAAATACTTTTTTCTTGCTGTGTCTTTTTTTTACACATTTAATAACTTTGGGATTAATAATGGATCGGTGTCTTATTGACGCCTCTCCATTATTAACCGGGCTTATTGTCACCGTGCAATCAACGGTGACATTAACCCCTTATTACCCCACTTGCCACCGCTACAGGGCAAGTGGGAAGAGCCGGGTAAAGTGCCACAATTGGCACATCTTTTGATGCGCCAAATGTGGGGCTGCTGTAGCCTGGTATTATCAGGCTGTTGAGGGCCAAAATCCATGGGCCTTGACAGTCTTTTAATACCAGGCCGCAGCAGTCTGCATTTTACTTGGCTGGTTAACAAAAATAGGGGGATCCCCACGCCGTTTTTTTTTCGAGGGGATCCCCTATTTTTGTTAACCAGCCAAGCTAAGCAGACTGCTGTGGCCTGGTATTATCAGGCTTGCAAGGTCCATGGATATTGGATCCTTACCAGCCTGAAAAACCAGGCCTCAGCGGTCTGCTTCATCTGGCTGGTTAACAAAAATAGGGGGGACCCCACGCCAATTTTTTTCGAGGGGATCCCCTATTTTTGTTAATCAGCCAAGATATGCAGACTGCTGTGGCCTGGTATTATCAGGCTGGCAAGGTCCATGGATCTTGGCTCCTTAACAGCCTGAAAATCCAGGCCTCAGCGGTCTGCTTCATCTGGCTGGTTAACAAAAATAGGGGGGACCCCACGCCATTTTTTTTTCGAAGGGAACCCCTATTTTTGTTAATCAGTTCCCTCTGACGTCACTGATTGTGTCCCTGGCTGACCTGAAGTGAAAGTGGAAAGCAATCAATTAAGCTTTCCACTTAAGGGCCCGTCTCACATAGCGATATCGCTACCGAGATCGCTGCTGAGTCACTAGTTTTGTGACGCAGCAGCGAGCTCACCAGCGATATCGCTGTGTGTGACATTCAGCGACGATCAGCCCCCCTGCCGGGTATCGCTGATCGTCGCTGAAATGTCAGGACTCAGGACCTTTGATCGCTGGTTTCCCGCCTGTCACACGCAGCGATGCGTGCCTGTCAGAGGGAAACCAGCGATCAAAAAAAGGTCCTGACATTTCTGCGACGATCAGCGATACCCGGCAGGGGGGCTGATCGTCGCTGAATGTCACACACAGCGATATCGCTGGTGAGCTCGCTGCTGCGTCACAAAACTAGTGACTCAGCAGCGATCTCGGTAGCGATATCGCTATGTGAGACGGGCCCTTAAGCGATGTTACCCGCAGTGTCGCTGTCCCAGATCGCTGCCTGAGCTGCCTGTTTGGCAGCTCAGCAGCGATCATGTAGCGATACACCAGCGATCCTGACAAGTGCATATCGTTGTCGGGATCGCTGGTGTATCGTTATGTGACACCCAGCCTTTACTCTCCTGTCAGGCAGGAGAGGAACTCATTCATTTGGGGTTTACTGTGAGGCTGCAGCATTAGCTGCGGTCCCTGCAGTAAACATTAACCCTTTCTGAAGGATTACACCGTGGGACCTGACTGTGCATGGGATAGGTAAGAATAATTTTGCTTTTTTATTTTATTTTTATTACAGGAAATGGTTTTTGCAGTAAAATAAAAGATGGTCAAAAACATGTGTCTTTATTTCATTAAAATGATTTTTAATTAAAGTGTGTGTGTTTTATTTTTATTTCATGCAATAGGATTAATAATTGATAGTTGTCTAATTGACAGCTCTCAATTATTAACCTGGCTTAAGGTCACCTTTCAATAGCAAGGTGGCTTTAACCCCATATTAACCCATTCGCCACCGCTACAGGGCAATGGGAATAGACGGGCAAAGTGCCAGAAAGGGCGAATCTAATTATAGATTTGTCTTTCCTGGGGTGTCTGGGGGCAGATGTTAGTAGCCGGGGGGGGGCAAAAATAATGGTCCCTCTCTGGGCTATTATTATCTGCCCCCACTCACTGGCTTTGTCTGTCTGGTTGCGAAAATAGGGCGGGAGCCCACGCATTTTTTTTCAGCAATTTTACACCTCATATATATATATATACATGTCATTGAATTTGTGACACATATATATATATATTTATATTTGTAGTTCATACACTTCTACATAGTATAATAGCCGCTAATTCAATTGCCGGCTTTTGTGAAAATGCAGAACCCGACATGAAATGACACTTGGTGTACATAGGGTTAACCATGTCTTTTCATGTCCTTTGCTATCTAATTTGCACAAACAATTAAATCAGACTATGTGTGCAAAATTTCACACCTGTAGGGGTTAATTAAAGGTGTAAATTCGTAGCAAAAAAGTCCGGTTTTTTTACAACGAATTTACACCTTCAATTAACCCCTACAGGTGTGAAATTTTGCACACATAGTCTGATTTAATTGTTTGTGCAAATTAGATAGCAAAGGACATGAAAAGAAATGTTTAACCCTATGTACACCAAGTGTCATTTCATGTCGGGTGACCCGACATGAAATGACACTTGGTGTACATAGGGTTAACCATGTCTTTTCATGTCCTTTGCTATCTAATTTGCACAAACAATTAAATCAGACTATGTGTGCAAAATTTCACACCTCTAGGGGTTAATTAAAGGTGTAAATTCGTAGCAAAAAAGTCCGTTTTTTTTACTACGAATTTACACCTTTAATTAACCCCTACAGGTGTGAAATTTTGCACACATAGTCTGATTTAATTGTTTGTGCAAATTAGATAGCAAAGGACATGAAAAGAAATGTTTAACCCTATGTACACCAAGTGTCATTTCATGTCGGGTGCTTCTGTCTTTTCACTGAAGCCGGCTTTACCCGGCAATTGAATCAAAGGATATTTTACTATGTAGAAGTGTATAAACTATACATATATGTATATATATATGTCACAATGACATGTATATATATATATATGTATTCTATGTGTGTATATTTAGTGTTTACAAGGAAAGAATGGGGTTTTTTTAGTTGCGATATTTTGTTCCCATAGACTTACATGGGACTTCCGGTATCGGTATCGGGTATCGCCGATATTTTAGTGATATCGGCGATACCATTCCGATTCCGATACTTTAGCATATCGGAAAGTATCGCTCAACTCTAGTGGTTATATATCAAAGTGTACATCAATCGTTAGCAGTGATGAGCTAGTATACTCATTGCTCGGGTTTTTCCGAGCATGCTGGGGTGATCTCCAAGTATTTTGGCGTGCTCAGAGATTTAGTGTTTGTCGACGCAGCTGCATGATTTGCAGCTGCTGGGCAGCCTGAATACATGTAGGGGTTGCCTGTTCATTAGGAATTCCACACTATTCAGACTGTCAAGCAGCCGCAAATCATGCAGCTGTGTCGACAAACACTAAATCTCCGAGCACGCCAAAATACTCGGAGATCACCCGAGCATGCTCGGAAAAACCCGAGCAATGAGTATACTCGCTCATCACTAATCGTTAGTCCACTAGATCTAACTCCTCTAATGCCTATAAACAGTGCATTTGAGCAAAAGACCTGTGTCGTGAGTGCTGAAAAACAGATCAAAGTTCATGACATGCAGCTACTATAAAACCAAAGGTGAATATAATGCCCCATATTTTCATACTGTCTGTATGAATGCATTCAATTAGTCACATACATAAATAATGTAACTTTCTTACCCAAGGTTTAGTTAGAGTCCAAATTAAAAGGAATCAACCCTTTACAAGGCCCATCAGGATGCAAAGGCAGATGTATGTCTCTATTATGCATTCATTTTTAAAGGCAATGTGGGAGATCCTAGCAGGACAAAAGACCATATCCCGATGTGTTTCTTACCTCACTGGGATTCATCAGGTGATCCAGTAATCTAATAAAGGAGGTCCGTATGTTCACCTCCTGTGTATGACCTAATTTGCGGGCTCCTTTTAAATTATGAAGAAATCTCCGGGTCCCAGACGAAATGCACATCATTTCCGCTTGTTAAGGCGCATGCTCCAAAGCATATAGTAGCTAGCGCTTGTATCGAGTGCTGGGAGGTGTGTGATCCAAACTACTTCCTTCCCATGCAATGGAATGGCTGCTCTCTCATCTCAATATAGAATAGGTTGATGTTGGCTTTCTGAAGGTGCTAGTACTCAAAGTGCCATCTGGCATTCTCTCAATCAAAATGTCCAGAAAGGACAAGTGAGTGCTGCTGGTCTCAAAAGTAAAGGTCAGTCCCAGTTCATTAGTATTGAGAACATCAACAAATTTTTAAGAACTCATCGGAACCACGCCATATGATAAACACATGTTTTCAATGTATCTAAGCCATATGGTGACGCCCTCACTTCCTCCTGTAGTTCCTTCACCAAAGACCACCGTTTCCTCTCACCAGCCCAGGAGCAAATTAGCGTATGAGGGTGCACAGGGGCTCCTGATTGCTGTGCCCCTGAGCTGATGGAAGTTCTTGGTGTCAAAAACAAAGATGTATTTTGTCAAAAGAAAGTTCTGACTCTCCAGATTGAAGTCATTATGTCTCTGAAATTGACAACCCATACTAATTAGGAAATATTCCACAGATTCCAGACCCTTGGTGTGTGGAATAAAGGAATTCAATGCCTCTACATCAATGCTTGCCAGGATCATGTCTTGTTCCAGAATGAACCCCTGGATCTTGGTGAGAAGGTCCGTTGTGTCACAGGTGTAAGAATTTAGAGCTACTAGATTTTGTGTCAGGCTATTCACACCTGACACAATAGGTCAGCCTTTTAAGTGACTAAGGACCTTATGGACTTTGGGCCAGCAATAAAAGGTGGCAGTGACCAGGTGTTCGGGCAGTATAAATTAACATTTCTTTTTATAAAAAACTCCAGATTGAAGTCCACTCTTCAGGAATGTATTCAGTTCCCCCATATGTTTCTCTTTTGGAAAATGTGAAGGAAAAATTAACATTTACATTTTTCCCACCAAAATGTTACTTTATCCTCAAATTTTTCATTTTCACAAGGGTAACAGGAGAAAATGCACCATAAAATTTGTTGTGAGATTTCACTTGAGTATGCCAATACCCCATATGTCGTGGAAAACTACTGTTTGGGTACATGCCAGGGTTCATAAGGGAAGGAGCGCCATTTGAATACAAAATTGGCTGGAATTGAAAGCGGATGCCATGTCGTGTTTGGATGGCCCCTGATGAGCCTAAACAGTGGAAACTCCCCTCAAATGACCCAATTTTGGAAACTAGACCCCTCAAGGAACTTATATAGATGTATGGTGAGCACCTTGAACCCTCTGAGGCTTCACAGAATTTTGTGAATGTTGAGCCATAAAAATAAAAATCACATTTTTCCCACAAAAATGTTGTTTTCACCCCACTTTGTTTTATTTTCACAAGGGTAATAGGAGAATATGGTTGGCAAAATTTGTTGTGCAATTTTTCCTGAGTACGTTGATACCCCATATTTGTTGGAAAACGACTGGAAAAGGAGAGCTATTTTGGCTGGACTAGGTTGCGGATACTATGTCACATTTGAAGAGAGCCTGACATGCCAAAACAGCATAAACCACAACAAGTGATCCCATTTTGTAAACTACACCTCTCAAGGAATTTATATAGGAGAGTAGTGAGTATTTTTAACCCTCAGGTAATTCACAATCTTGTATAACATTGTGCTGAGTAAATTATTACTATTTTTTCCACTAAAATGTTGCTTTGACCACAAGTTTGCAATTTTCAAAAGGGGTAATAGGAGAAAACAAACAGTATAATTTGTTATGCGACTTCTCCTAAGTACATCAATACCCCATAAGTGGTTGAAAATTATTTTTGAGGCACAGTGCAAAGCTCAGAAGGGAAGGAGCGCCATATTACAGTGCAGATTTTGCTGCACTGGTTTGAGGGTACCATGTCACATTGACAAAGCCCCTGTGGTTTTAGAACAGCAGAAATCCTATAAGTGACCCTATTTTACAAACTAAACCTCTTAATGAATTCATCTAGGGGTGCAGTGATTATATTGACACTACAGATGTGTCACATAATTTTATACCATTGGGCAGTGAAAAAGTAATAATTACATTTTTACCACAAAGAAAAGTTTTAGCCCCAGATTTTACATTTTCCCACAGGGGAATGGGTAAAAATGTTGCCAAAATGTGTCACACAATTTCTGCTGAATGTGGCAATACCCCATATGTGGCTGTACGGTACTGTTTAGCCACACAGCAAGACTCGGGAGGGACAGAGCGATATTTGACTCTTTGAGAACAAATTATTGTAGAATAGTTTACGGACACCATATACAGAGAAAACAATAGAGAGAAAATAATGGGGAAAAATGTCAGCTCACCATCTGTTGCAGCGCCTTGCTGGATCAAGTAACATCGCCCGGAGCTGTCTCAGTCTTGGATGTCAGCAAATAGAAAAGGGTGGGGGAAGAGAACTTACAGCGAAGAAATCAAAAAGGAAAGTAATATTTTTGTAAAAAAATGAAAAACTTTTATTCGGTACAATAGAACATTAAAAAAGACAAGGATCCTGGTCACCACAACCTGGGAAGAACAACCAACGCATTTCAGCCGAGAGCCTTAATCATGGTATGTAACACCCTGGACTGAACAGGTTTCTAATATAGGTCACAACTTAGTGCTGCACAGGTGTCAGCTTATGAAGATAACAAAACGCCTAAAAAATTAACTCATTAAAGTGCCACATAAATTTAACACATGAAGTTGGAAGAAAATAGACACATATATCATGCGTAAATGTACAAAAGCGGTATGAAGAGAAAAAGAAAACCTTTAAAGAAAATTAACTATATAATATACCAAGACAAAATAGAAAAATTGATTAAACTTAATTGTATTGTAAAATAAGATCTTGTTGTAGATTCATACAGTGGGAGACTCTGGTCTGTAACTTAAAAATGTACGCCTTAAATCTCCTCTCTTAGGTCTATGCACTTTTTCTATTCCATAAAATTTTAGGGAGCTGATATTACTCTTATGTATTTGAGAAAATGTTTTGAGACTGCTGATATACCGACAGCTTTCATATTAACCGCGTCAGACATGTGCCGTCTTATGCAGTGGTCCTGTGTATTGGATATTGCATTGTTCGCATTCAGTGATGTAAACAACACCTGTTGTATTGCAATTTATAAAATTACTAATAGAAAATTGTTTGTTGTAATAGATTAAAATTTTTCTTTATTATGAACTACATATGAACATGCTTTGCAGGGAGTATGTCAGCATCTGAAAAAACCTTTTGTAGATAACCAGGTAGGTTGATGCGAGGATGTTTCATTGGAAAAATAACTGGGTGAGAGAATCAGTGTAGGTGCTTTCTTAGCAACAAAACGCACTTCAGTTTAGGATCTTCATTTAACATTGGCAGATATTTGCGTATGATATTAATAATTTCTGTATACTGGGAGCTATATTGGGTGGAAAATGTAATAAAATTATTAGTGTTATTAGTTTTGGGTTTATCTGACAATAGGTTATGACTGTTTATTTTTTTCACAGCTGCATCAGCTTTTCTCAGAGTAACCTCTATGTTGTAGTCTATGGATGGTTTTATTAGCCTCTATATTATAAGTTTATGGCAGGGAAGAGTTTTTTTTCATCCTAATAAGTTCACCAAAGGGGATAGTCTTAATTAGGTGATTTGGATGGCAAGAGCTAGCTTCCAAAAATGGAGTTGCTATCTGTGGAATTTTAAAAAGGAGAAATAATAATAGACCCCATATTTATATTCCCAGTTAGCCCTGTGTGTGATGCGAGAAACTCGCACGAGTCTCTCGCATCAACACCCGCCACTGCCGCCGGTACTCGGACAGGAGCGTGCGGCTGCATGTATTTCTATGCAAGTTGACACCGGCCTTAGCGTGATATCAAGGTAATAGACGTTGCAGAGAATTTATAAGTAAAACATAAATTAAATTCATTGTCATTGATATATGCAACAAATTTATGAGCTTCTATTTCAGAACCCTTCCAAATAATAATGAATATCATCTATATAGCTACCATAAAAATCAAACAAGTTGTGAAAACATTTTTTTTTCAGAAAACAAAATAGAAACTCCCAAACTGTGACGACTAAGTTAGCAAGGGAGAGTGAGAATTTCCCTCCCATGCTAACTCCTTTGGTCTGAAGAAAGAAAGTACCTGCAAATGAAAATAAGTTGTGAGTGAGCAAGAATGAAACTGCTAGTATTAAAAATTCCTGTATCTCTTTTTTGCATGAACTATATTTATCAAGAAAAAATCTCAGGCTAGTGATAGCCACATTGTGTGGTGTAGAAGGGTATAGACTGACAGCATAACAACTCAGCCACTTGTGAGAGGAGCGACAGGAGATATTTGTCCAGAGTAGTAATAAGCATTTTAGTGTCTCTGATCAAACCTGCCAGTGCTCTCACAAGTGGCTCAGGGCCGAATTTACGAGGTGGGTGGCCCGGGGCCCATTTTGGAGGGAGGCCCATTTTTCAAGGTGTTGCAATATGTAATGCAAAAACACAAAATGAAACAAACGCAAGTTTATTTACAAAAATCATTTATGCAGAGTAATTCAGGAAAAATCATTCATTTTTTACAATCCAGGCACTTTCCTTGATTTTTGTGCTGCAAAATCACTAATGATGTCACTAAAGTCCAATTCACGCTGTATACCTGACTCGATGCTCATGATAGCGAAATTTACAAGTCGTTCCTGCTTCATGGATGTCCTTAATCGGTTTTCAACTAATTTGAGTTTTGAGAAGTAACGCTTGCCACTGCAGTCTGTTACCATCAAAATTAGATATATCCTTAGGCTATCTCAATATTTGGGAAAGTGTCCTGCACACCCTTTTCCATGATAAGCTTGTACATGAAAAGTCCAGTGCTGATATCTTTTGGCTCCTCGTCTGTGAATAAATTGGCAAATGTTACAAACTGACACAGTTCATCGATAAATGTAATGTCCAAGTCATCTGAATAAGACCTGAAGAGTTGCTCTGCTGTGGCCTTAAGCTCGTCTGAAGACAGTTGGCTAAAAAAACTAAATTTGCTTGATATATCTTTATATGCTTGAAGACGTTGGTCAAGAGCAGCGATAAACCGATCAATGATAGGCAAGAAAGCTTCTGTTCTGTATTTTCAGAAGGGCTGAGTTGTATTTCTTCTGTATGGCCATAATCCAATGGACTGAGACACGTTTCGGCGCCTGTGTCGAGTTATCGTCTGAACATACTCAGATGAACCAGACAGCTCTTCGCCTTGCTTCTCATAAATTTTGAAGGAGTCACACCTTGATGCGACTACAGTAGGACTGTAGCCAGGTCAGTGGATGCTGACGCAGATCAGGTGCCATGACTCTGCCGCTCTGCGCCAGCCACTGAGATGTAGGACCATAGCCAGGTCCCTGCACTTTCAATAGTTTCTCTTTTGTTAAATGTTCCTTATCATTAGAAACGGTTCACAGCAAAGAGACGTGTATTTTACATGTTTTGAGATATTTATCCCTATATTGGTGGGAGGCCCCCGCTTGGTGGGTGGCCTAGGGTCCGGCCCCTTGGGCCCCCCCTAAATCTGGGCCTAAAGTGGCTGCAGGTACAGATGCACCCATTCCCCTAGTCTTTCTCCTAAAGCTTCAATGCCAGCAATAATGGGTCTAATGGGAATGAAAGTCTCCTTATGCATTTTAGGGAGAGCGTGATAAATTGGTATAATAGGATGGTTAATGTAAAGATATGCCAAAATGCTGGAACTTATGGCTCTCATAGATACACCTTCTTTCAAAATTTTTGATAATTCCAATTGGAAACGGACAATGGGATCAGATTTTAATTCAGTATATGAACTCTTGTCAGTATTTTCATGAAAACTTGTGTACATAGCATATAGTTAGGTGCTGTGTATATTTATAGTGTAGATATGTGTATATGATATGGTGCTCTGTGTATATTAGATCGTGTGGACTCTATACTATATACAGGTGCTTCTCACTAAATTAGAATATCATCAAAAAGTTAATTTATTTCAGTTCTTCAATACAAAAAGTGAAACTCATGTATTATATAGAGTCATTACAGAATGATCTATTTCAAGTGTTTATTTCTGTTAATGTTGATGATTATGGCTTACAGCCAATTAAAACTCAAAAGTCATTATCTCAGTAAATTAAAATACTTTATAACACCAGCTTGAAAAATGATTTTAAAATCTGAAATATTGGTCTACTGAAATGTATGTTCAGTAAATGCACTCAATACTTGGTCGGGGCTCCTTTTGCATCAATTACTGCACCAATGCGGCGTGGCATGGAGGCGATCAGCCTGTGGGAACTGCTGAGGTGTTATGGAAGCCCAAGTTGCTTTGATAGCAGCTTCAGCTCGTCTGCATTGTTGGGATCTGGTGTCTCTCATCTTCCTTTTGACAATACCCCATAGATTCTCTATGTGGTTAAGGTCAGGCAAGTTTGCTGTCCAATAAACCACAGTGATATTGTTGTTTTTAAACCAGGTATTGGTACTTTTGGCAATGTGGACAGGTCCTGCCGGAGAATGAAATTTCCATCTCCAAAAAGCTTGTCAGCAGAGGGAAGCATGAAGTGCTCTAAAATTTTCTGGTAGACAGCTGAGCTGACTTTGGTCCTGATAAAAACAGGGGACCTACACTAACAGATGACATGGCTCCCCAAACCATCACTGATGAGCGGCTTGACACAAGGAATGCAACACTTGTAGCCCATGTCCTGGATACGTCTATGTTTGGTGGCTGTTAAAGCAATGACTCCAACAGCAAAACCACAGAAACAACAGCCGTATAATCTCAAAAATATAAACTTTATTTCAGGTAAATACAAGACATGATAAAAGCTGGACAGGGATGGATACAGGACAGAAGTAATCCAAGGGTGGCAATCACAAAATTGTGGATACAAAAACAGGCTAGGACAGCGAGGGCTGCTTAATGAGTAGCCATAAATAACCAAGAAAAATCAAGGTAGTGGTAGCATCAGTGTCTCAGTATATACACACTGCTGTAGATATGTCATGATGATAAAAAAGAAAAAAGAGAGATAAGCATACATGTGGTAACTTAAATATGCCAGTGCACAATAGACTGCACGATACCTGAAAGTAGTGTAACCCATGTAGCTTATGTGAAAATCATATATAATAGATATCACAGACAAATAGGAGTACTAACATACCGAGTGGTGAGACACTGGTGTCAACCCACAATAGAAATCCATGATGATGATAACATAAAAAACGATGTGTTACCTACTCAGAGAGCAGCGGAAGCCGTCCAGCCCTCCCCGACGCGCGTTTCGGAGCTGCAGGGCTCCTTCCTCAGGGGGCGTGTGATTAGCTGACAGATGTCTGAATTTATATCCCCGCCGCCAGGAAGGGCGGCGGCAGATAACTACCATCAACCAAAGCAAAACCTCCCCACATCACGTCATCCCAGGAACAGGAAGAGACGTGACAGAAAAAGGGGGAAGCGCCAGTGGGGGCTGGCGCATGCGCAAAGAACCCCAGAGGGGAACACCACCATCTTGGAAAAGGGCACAAGGGCAAGACAGTGAAAGACAGCGCAAGCTGCATAAAAAGGCAAAAGAAGCCATAGCGACCAAGCAAACCAACCAATGTCCAAAATGTAATAGAACCATTGTGGGGCCCCACAAGGAAAAAATACACTCAGGACATGGGGCAGACAGACCGCAGGCATAAAGGGGTAAGTATATCGATATGAAAATATGCGTCCAAGATGGTGGTGACCCAAACAATAACACAAAATACAAAATAATAAAAATGATGAAATACATGTACAAAAATAAACAAAACTAAACAGGGAAAAAGAAATATATACAAGAAATATATAAGACAGCCTCAACAAAAATAAATATAAACGAATGTTAGAAATTAATATAAACAAAAGACAATTAAAAACATACAAGACGAACAAAACTTATTAAATCATTCATCATATACAAATGATGAAACAATAAGAATCAACAAAAACGTGGCAAATCTTCATACGATGCTTGTGATGTACGAACAGCTGCATGCGGCTACTGGTCGCTTGAGGACACTATGGACTGACGGACGGTGTAAGCAGAACATCAAAACACATGTAACTAGGAGAAAAATCAATGCAAGTTAAAATAGAATAAAATAAAAATGTACCACAACAAAGAGACCACCATACCAAAAACGGAAAACAGAGGTCACAAGAAGGGAACAAATGATAAATTTTCATTGAGACCATTGGGAACAACGGTACCCAAGGTCCAAATCCATCTTGTTTCTAATTGGGATAATCTTTTGGACAAGCTGCCGCCTCTAATGTTGATGTTGAGCAAGTCAATCCCACGCACCATGAGTGATGTAGCATCACAATTGTGATGCTCCCAAAAATGCCTAGGCAGTGTCTTCAAGGTAGAGGGATCCGTGCAGGAGGATGCCGCCGAGATGCCCAACACATGTTCTCTGATCCGAACCTTAAGTTGTCTTGTGGTGAGGCCTATATATATCAAGCCACAGGGGCACGTGGCATGATATAAACGTACCGTGAGATACAAGTAATTTTATGTTTAATGTTGTATACCACGTCTCCCTTGGCATTAGAGAAGTTGGTGCCTCGAACCATGTTTGGGCAGGCGACACATCTCCCGCACGGAGCACATCCACCAACGTTAGGCACTGCACTAAGAAAATGAGAGGGCACAGTTGTTGTGTAGTGACTATGGGAGAGGCGGTCGCGAAGGTTTTTTGCTCTTCTGAAGGTGATCGCAGGACGTTCAGGGAGAAACCTCCGTAAGATGGGATCAGCTTGGAGTATAGGCCAAGCCCCAGTGATGGCAGATCTCATAGCCTGAGTCTGAGAGTGAAATGAGGTGATAAATCTAGGTACATTAGAAGTATTCGAGTTATGTGACACATTCCTGTAAAGAAGATTATTCCGTGAAGAATATTTAGCACGGTGGTAGGCTTTCTTAATCGAACGACCACTGTAACCACGAGCCAAAAAACGTTTTTTTAAAACTATAGATTGATGTTCAAAATCGAGGTCCGTGGAACAGAGACGTCGTAATCTTAAGAACTGGCCTACTGGAATGGCACGGATCACATGTGGAGGGTGGCACGAGGAGGCATGTAATAATGTATTCGTAGCCGTTTTCTTACGGAAAATGTCTGTCTGGATACACCCCTGACCATCCTTACGAATACTGACATCCAGGAAATCGATAGACTGGGGATCCCATGTCAAAGTCAAGAAGATATTGCGATCATTATGTTTAATGTGGAAACAAACTGCACAAGGTCGACGGAGGTGCCCTGCCAGACAAAGAAGATATCGTGATATACCGTGTCCAAAGTGGAACACGGCAAATCGACCCCTGTTTGTCTGACAGGAACAGATCCCTCTCCCACAGTCCCAGGAAGAGGTTGGCATAGGCGGGCGCAAAGGCCGCGCCCATTGCCACTCCCTGGAGCTGCAGATAGAAGGATCCTTTAAACACAAAAAAATTGTGTTTGAGGGTAAACTCTAAAAGTTCCAGGATGAGGTCTCTGAGTCCCACCGATAGATTGGAGGTATCGAGAAAGAACCGAATGGCCCTAAGCCCATCACTATGTCTGATGTTGGTGTACAGAGACTCTACATCCATGGAAGCTAATAGAGTATCCGCCTCCAAGCACAGTCCGTCGACCCTGCGCAGTAGGTCACCAGTGTCCTGAAGGAAGGAAGCCCAAGAACCAAGGGTTGAAGATGGAAATCAATCCATTGACTGACATTTTCTAAATAATTACCCCTGCCAGAAATGATGGGTCTGCCGGGTGGTGACGTCTCGCTCTTATGAATTTTAGGGAGCAGATATAATGTCGAAATGGTAGGTTCCTTAACGATGAGTGCCGAAGTCCAGCCCCTTAGTGACAATGCCGTCACTACATGCACGTTTGACAATACCTTCAAGTTTGTCGGAAAAAGCCATGAGGGGGTTATAAGTCAGTTTTTTATAGCAGGTGGAGACACTAAGCTGGCGAAATGCCTCCCCCTCATACATCCGCTTGGGCCATAGGACGACATTGCCACCTTTGTCGGCCGGCTTCAGCACTACATCGGGAAGATTTTGTAAAGTTCTAAGACGTATCCTCTCCTCCCTAGATAAATTATCTGTATTCCCAAATTTGGGAATTTTGAGAAGCTGATCCGTCACCACCCGGACAAAGACATCTATACTGGCACATGTAGAGAAAGGGGGAAACTTTTTGGATCTAGGCTGAATAGATGGAGGGATCTTACCTCCCATGTCAGTGGATTCATTTGCTAGATCCTCCAAGGTTCTTAGGGCCTCCTGCTCCTCTTCTGTAGGGAACAAAGTGTGTAAATCATTATTAAAGAAATACCTTTTAAACAAAAGCGATCTGGCAAAGACATGGAGATCCTTGATGGCAGTAAAGGTATCAAAAGACGGAGTAGGAGAAAAGGATAGACCTCTCCCCAGAAGAGCTAAATCAACCTTAGTGAGATGATAATCACTTAAATTGATAACCTTATTATCCCTCCGTTCAAGGTCAGCAGAGTTCCCAGGACGCCTTTTGTAAGGATGGTAAGAGTGATCTCGCAATTTATGACCATCACGTGTAGAAGAAGAGGCAATCGAGGTGATGGAAGTCTCGGAATAATTGCTGATAGAGGATGTGGAGAGAGTTTTATGCAATCTGGAGGTGTTTGGTTTTCTCCACATGTATACACGCCCAGACTGGTAGTCTCTGAGATCCCGGCTGTATTTAATATGTTGGTTATCCTGAATCTTCTTCACCATGGCATCCATAGATTTGTCCAGATCTAATTCGAATTGGCTTAATCTTTCGGCAGGACATCCTTTACGGATGTCTGCCTGAATGCCATCAATAGATTTGTCTAAGTCAGCCATGGTACTGGAGTTGAAACCAATCAATAGTTGTAACAAAGTGAAAGAGCACAAATTACAGGCCTCCTCCCACTTTTTAATAAATTGTTCATCCTCCACAATATATGTAGGGATCACCCTCACTCTCAGACCCCTGGGTATCATCTGATTACTGGAATATTTCTCCAAAAACGTCCTGTTCCACCAAAGCATGAAGTGCTCTAAAATTTTCTGGTAGACAGCTGAGCTGACTTTGGTCCTGATAAAACACAGGGGACCTACACTAACAGATGACATGGCTCCCCAAACCATCACTGATGAGCGGCTTGACACATAGGAATGCAACACTTGTAGCCCATGTCCTGGATACGTCTATGTTTGGTGGCTGTTAAAGCAATGACTCCAACAGCAGTACACTCCATGTGAATCTCTCACAAATTTTTGAATGGCCTTTTCTTAACAATCCTTTCAAGACTGCAGTTTATCCTGGTTGCTTGTGTACCTTTTTCTACCACACTTTTTCCTTCTACTCAACTTCCCATTAATATGCTTGGATACAGCACTTAGTGAACAGCCAGCTTCTTTAGCAATAACCTTTTGTGGCTTACCCTCCTTGTGGAGTGTGTCAATGACTGCCTTCTGAACATCTGTCAAGTCAGCAGTCTTCCCCATGATTGTGGAACCTACTGAAACTGACTAAGGGACGTTTTAAATGCTTAGGAAGCCTTTGCAGGTGTTTTTGTTAATTATTGTAATTTACGGAGATAATGACTTTTGGATTTCCATTGGCTGTAAGCCACAATCATCAACATTAACAAAAATAAACACTTGAAATAGATCACTCTGTTTGTAATGACGCTATATATTTTTGTAGAACTGAAATAAAAGAACTTTTTGATGATATTTTAATTTAGTGAGAAGCACTTGTACACAGGAATAGCTCTACACTATATAATATACATACTGCTCCATACCCTGCTTTATTACACAATATATAGTGTGGAACTCTGTATATGGTGTGGACTTCCCACTACAAATTATGTACACAGGCACAGCTCCACAATAAAATATATCACAGCTCAACAGTACATACAATATAGTTCACGTATTGGTACAGTACACACATGTAGCAAATATTGTTAAGACACTATACACCCACACATACACACACTCTGCACAGTAACACTTCTCCTGTCCTTTATACTGGGTGTAATTCTTAGTATTTGTATTAAGATCACGTTCATACGTTTAGTATTTGACATCAGTATTTGTAAGTCAAAATCAAGAGTGGAAAAATCAGAGGAAAAGTCTAATAGAAACACATCACCACTTCTGCATTTATCACCCACTCCTGGTTTTGGCTTAAAAATGCTAATGTAAAATATTGACCAAATACTGACTTGAATGTGAATGAAGCCTTATTCTGTATTTATACACTGAACAGCAGCACTTCTCCTGTCTTGTCAGAGAGGCTGCATTGCACTTCAGGGAGGTCATTATTGGTTTATTTTATATATTCCTAAGTCCAAACAAAAATAAATCTTGGAAAACCTGTTTAAATGGGTTACCACAAGTAATCCCCTCTCCTCGGGATATGGGATAACTCGCCAATAGCTGGGACCCAAATAATATTGATAACTAGAGCTCTGAAGAGCCCCATGTAAATAGAGCTGTGGTAGATCCTGTGCACTGCGGCACCATTCACATGTAGCTCCTCAAATAACTCCTTTAAAGCACCACTCCAGCATTTTTTATTGCAGCACTAACGAGGTACTTTAAATGTAAGTTCTCTGCCCCGTGTCTCATACTTAACTTCCGCTGCCTTCATTGGTTTCCAGCGTTGCTCTGGTTCGTCTTCTGTGAAAAGTAACCTGCTCGCAGCTCCAGTGTTTCATGGAGTGGTGCAGAGGTTACTTTTCAATACAAGTTATGAGAAACTTGTCGTAACCTCGTTCTGGCTCTCCTAGCCTTGTATTGAGAGCTTGTGATATAACTTCTGACTTCCGGCTGTCAGAAATGGTGCCGCGGGACCAGAGCTGTGCTGAAAAGCGGAGAAGACGACGGAGGGTGAATATTTTACTGTAGTTAGGGACTTACTGCGCTGAAGTAAATAAAAATTCATTGATCTTGGGTGGGACGTGTTATAGTATGTGGGCTGGTGGGATTTGTGTGGCAAGACTGTTTTTTTGTCCCAGTCCAGCATTGTTGAGAAGCATGCTATGCATGTATCTCCTGATCACTTCCATTCAGGTTTAGTTAGCCCTCCTGACCCTTGATGGGAAGGCCCAGCAGACAGTAATGTACCACCCACCTAGGGACCGTGACACTGTGGATAAGGTGATAAAAATCCTGGAGTACATGCACGGTGACAACACGGATCTAGGGCATCTCCGTATGTGGTTGTTCCAGCAGGTTCAAGTGGAAAGTGAGATCATAGCTCAGTATAGTAATGCATTGCATGAAGTGACGACCATATCACAAAGGAGATCCAAGACCTGGCAATGAGGACTGGGTTCATTGGACAAAGTGAAGCTGGACCAACTAGTTGCTGGACTGAGGGATCCCTCCCTAAAGCAGGTCTTAAAGGAACGCCTATGGCTGAAATCCCACCTGGGCTTTCTTGAGGTTGGGGGCCAAAGCTAGAGTCCTGGAGAGAGAGGCCCTTGACCTGACCGGCGCGGTCCGGAGTCATGAAATGGTCACCCATGAGACAACCCGTATTAAGCCCGACTGGGTATGGGAGATACGTCAAGAGATCCGGGACATTCAAGGTTAGCTGTGTAGTATCAAGGGGACTCCTGCTACCATCCCTCCAGCTGATCACATGGCCCCACGTGAAAGGAGGTCAGAGCGGGAAAGTAATTTCTTCCAAGACCTGCTATGCCGCGTACGTAGCCCATCAATGGAATGAGAGTCAGAGCTAGAGTGTTGGACCTGTGGTGGAAGTGGGCATATATCAAGAGACAGCCTGAGTTGAGAAAGAAGACAGGGGCACCACATCATGAGGGCGCGCGGGATGTCCTCGCACAAGCCCTTGCGATCGGAACGCATGCCGCCGGCGCCAGTAGACATCCAGGAAACCACCACCGCGAGCCCAGCATAGTCCCAAGACGGACACCAACTACTCACCCACACCAGCGGCGATGGACCACATCAAGCAGGCTCTCCTCCCCGGAGGAGGCTTCTACTGCTGTTGTCCGCATGTACAGCCCTCTGCACTGCGGCGCTTCCAGCACATCGGACAGGCCGAAGCAGGGGATTCCCGGTGCCTGAGCCGACCTGCCGGGCCTGGGCACACCTTCAGTCTTCCACAGGCATGTCTGAAGAGGTTTGCCTGTCAGGGACAGGAAACCAACTGATGCGGGAGAGAGGTGCCGCCCTTTTAGGTCTGTAGGTTTCCTGTCCCTGAAGGGCGGATTCCCTCTCTTGTGGTGCTGTTATGGGAGACCGAATACATGTTATTTATTAACTACTTTGTGCGACATAACGCTCCGATTTAGGGGCATAAAAATTAAAAGTTTGAAAACTGCAAAACTTTCAAATTTTTTGCTAAATTTACATTTTTTTTCCCACAAATAAACGAGAAATTTTGAAGAAATTTTACCACTATCATAAAGTACAATATGTCATGAAAAAAATCTCAGAATCCGTGGGATATGTTGAAGCGTTCCTGAGTTATAACCACATAAAGTGACAGTGGTCAGGTTTCAATATTAAGGCCAGGTCATTAACCTACAAAGTGGCTTGGTCCTTAAGGGGTTAAAGTAGATTTTTCTCTCAAACACCGCAGTGTTTCAGAGTCACACATAACTGGCTGAGATCATACAGCTAGTGCCTGATACATTCTGACCAGGTATTGATAAGTTGCTTTTTTTCATGTTTTTACAGCTCCTTGCCAAGGGCACCACCCACCAATGCTGACTAGCAGCAGTGTATTAACAAGACCAGTGTTAACATGCACTTTTATATTGAGCTCGGAAGCACTGCGCTGAAGCTGGATGGATTCTCTGGAGGGCACCGTTCACCATAGATCCCCAACAGGCTTCAGTCTGATTGCCTATTCATATAGAAGCATTGGGAGTGCACAATCCAGGCCATAGATCCCCAACAAGCTTCAGTCTGATTGCCTATTCATATAGTAGCCTTGGGAGTGCACTATCCAGGGCAGCAGCGTAACCACTTTGCTGGCCCACATTGTCAATCATTCCCCCATTATCCCCAGCAATCAGGCATGCCACCCCCTCATTACCCCCAGCAATGAGGAGGCCAGGAGACTTCACAGTGGTGTTCTCTTGGGTCTGAAATGGTTTACCACCTACTGGAGGACAGTAATATACAAAAGCTGGAGAAACCTTTGAACGGATGATTTACTGCTTAAATCATAAGATTTGGTTAAGTTCAGCCTGCCTTAGAAAAACACGATCCTTTCATACTGGAAAGGTTAAAAAGCTGTATCCATTTCCATAAGTTTTCCTATGAAAACGGAACAGGACAATTTCTGACATAGCAGGCATCATCTCAAGTTCTTACCTTCCACCCACTCATGTAACAACGCTGAGTGCGCTGGTACCACTTAATGGACGATGCAGCTTGAAATTGGGCACATAACCTGCACCATGTGGCAAATGTTTCATATACACGGAGGCACCTGACCAAAAGATTTACAGAACACACTTCACAGGGTAATTCATGGTAACTAAATAGCCATCTTGATGAAAGGAAGAAAAATTTAAAGCTTCTGTAAAGCCAAATAAAAGACCTTTAATGATAAAACTGCTTTCTACAATTTAAGGTTTAAAGACTTGTAAACCGTGGTGACACAGACACAGGCAGAATAACTGCAGGGCATCAAGCCGTCGGACATAGACGTACATGTGATAAGAGTTTGGCACGCGATGGGCCATTTTAGAACATTTTAGCCATAACAGGCACTTATTTCTTTAGCATAATGAGTCAGACACAACCCAAGGACGAGTCAGTCACCCTTTGTATACAACCCAAGGACGAGTCAGTCACCCTTTGTACACAACCCAAGGACAAGTCAGTCACCCTTTGTACACAACCGTGAAATGGTTTCCCGTGGAAGAAACAGCAGCAGATGATAACAGCCAAGTGGTCTTACATTTCCAACAATTCTGGATTGACGTGTAACTTCATAAAGTAGCAACACATGAAGAAACCAATAATGCCTTCAGAAAAATAAAATCAATAAAAAAAAAAAAAAACCTTTTATAGAGCAGGCTACTAGACAAGATTTAGAAATTCCTGGCAGCATCATGTAGAAACTTACTGGGTCAAAGAGGTTCTACAAGGGGGTGTTTAAAAAGCTGCTCATAGCCACCAATATAGAATAAGCGAGCCACAACTCAGGCATTTCATCCCCAAAAGTCCAATGCAGGGTCCATGATCCTCCGCTGGTCTGATTACCTTTCTCCTGACCTCCTGTGTCTCCCAATCATTGATATCCAGTGCATCCCAATCTTTGACCTCACTTTTATACGACGATTAGCTGCAGCAATCATACAGGGCATATGGGAAGCGACCACTGGTGCCAAACTAGACAGAAGACCAGGGGGGTAAGGGACGCAGTGCTGGACCAGCGGGTATTAAATGGACAAGTATAGTTTCACTTATTTTAGCTATATTGGTGGCCTTGGGAAATTTTTATTAGCTTTGAAAACCTTTGCCCCAAGGAAAGTTGATTTACACACCATCCCAGAGTCTAGTGCAGAGTCACCACCGTCGTTCCCAGTGTCTGATACTGTCTGCAGAACTGACGTCATGTTGAAAGCGCTGCAGTCAATCGGTAAACTCAGCAGTCATCACTGGGCAGAGAGAGTGAGGTTTAAGGCCCCATGCCCAAGTCCAAGATTCACATGTTTTTTTTTTCTGCAGCATTGTTGACTAGGGTTGAGCATTCCGATACCGAAACCCGGTTCCGATACCTGAAATCCAATGTAAGTCTATGGGAACAAAATATCGGAATTAAAAATATTCCGATATTTTGTTCCCATAGACTTACATTGGATTTCAGGTATCGGAACCGGGTTTCGGTATCGGAATGCTCAACCCTATTGTTGACATGACATTAGTGCTGCAGACAATAAAAACCACAAGCAGTGGCAGACACAGCACTGGACCAGGGGAAGGTGAGTAAAGGACAGTTTGTAGCTGGAAGATGCTACAGATCAGACACGGCACAGGAAGTACACATGGTACAGCTACAGTAAAGCCCTTGGAATGACAGAATTACATGCAGAACATATTAGTGGAACATCACTGCGATTTGATATGTCATAACATCGGTAACTCATACTGTGCCCTGTTGAAAAGGAAAATGTAGCAGATCACCTGTAATCCAATCCGTATATGTGCAAAACCTAGTAACCATGTATAAGTATATAAGGAGACAATATGAATATCTCTCCGAGGATCTGTTTATACCAAGGAAGGTGACGGTCACAAGGGGGCATTCTCTGCGTCTGGAGGAGAGAAGGTTTTTCCACCAGCATAGAAGAGGATTCTTTACTGTTAGGGCAGTGAGAATCTGGAATTCCTTGCCTGAGGAGGTGATCGCGAACTCAGTCGAGGGGTTCAAGAGAGACCTGGATGTCTTCTTGGAGCATAACAATATTGTATCTTACAATTATTAGCTTCTTTAGAAGGACATAGATCTGGGGATTTATTCTGATGGAATACAGGCTGAACTGGATGGACAAATATCTTTTTCAGCCTTGCTAACTATGTTACTTTGGTTGGAAAGCCTTCGCAGTGATGAGCAGTCACATCTAGGCCATGAACATTTTAAATATTAAATATAAGTCTGATGTCCAGTGAGGTTTAAGGCCCCATGCTCAAGTCCAAGATTCACATAAGTGTTTTTGTTTTTATTTTCAACGCCCGCCTGACATTAAGAGGCCAGTGCAATGTGAGAACATTCCATTAGGGGACTGAAATCAATGGCCGTTCATAATTTTATGGGAATTGTTGAAGTAGAGCTCCTTCAGTTTCCTTCGCTCTGGTAGGTCCAGCTGCTTCTTCGCTTCCTCGATGTCACTGTGAATTTCAGAAACCAGGGCATCTGTTGGTAGAAAAGGACGGGTTTATCAGCAACTTAAAATAATAAAAAAAAAAGTCATGGGAATGACAATTGAAAACAGAAAATCTGAGCAGGTGTGTAGCGGTGGAACATGGCTGAGCCAAGACAGATTTCTTAATTTTAATTGCAATATGAGGCTAACTAGGATCAAACGAAAAGACAATTACTAGGATATTTTTCATTTTTTGGGGCCCTTGTGATGTCTGAAGGGGCACAATGGGGTCTTGGGGCTCATGGCTGCAAACAGCAAACACTAACAAAGGGCAGCAGTAACAAATAGTGTTTAAAACTTAAGGGAACCTGTCAGCAGGATTGTGTGCAGTAACCTACAGACAGTGTCAGGTCGGCGTCGTTATACTGATTACAATGATACCTTGGCTGGTGAAATCCGTCTTGTGGTTGTTCTTTAATCTTTATTTTCAGTTTATGATATGCTCGTGCCCCTGCGTGGCCTGTGTGTGTGTGTGTGTGTGTGTGTGTGTGTGTGTGTGTGTGTGTGTGTGTGTGTGTGTGTGTGTGTGTGGGGGGGGGTGGGGATGTGGTGCTCCGCTTAGCTATTCACCTGTTTGGACTTCTAACAGGTCACTGATCCCTCAGTTAACTATAGAAAAATAAATAAATCACATGCATCGGCAGGGCCTGTTTTGTAGCATGATCGCATGTGTAATGTGCATTTAATTTTATTTGATGCTATAAATTCATAAAAATAAAAAAAAGTCTCAAAATGGACACTGGCCGTGCTTGCACTGTAGCAGCCATCGGTGATCCAATAGCTGCTACTGCGCAGGTGGCGCCATTTTGCTAGAGAAAAAAAAAATTGCCTCCTCCAAGATGGCGAGTAGCAGCTTACTGCGATCGCTGATAGCTGCTACTGCACAGACTTGGCCGACATTTTGAGACATTTATTTTTCTGAATTTATAGCATCAAATAAAATTAAATGCACATTACACATGCGATCATGCTGCAAAACAGGTGTTGCCGATGCATGTGATTTTTCTATATAATATTATGTAAAATAGGGGGCAGATCAGTGAGGGATCAGTGAACTGTCAGCAGGCTGCATTGTGAATAGCTAAGGCCACCCCGATGCACGAGCATATCATTAACTAAAAACTGAAAAAAAATTAAGCAACCACAAGACGGGTATTAACCCCTTCACCCCCAAGGGTGGTTTGCATGTTAATGACCGGGACAATTTTTACAATTCTGACCACTGTCTCTTTATGAGGTTATAACTCCGGAACGCTTCAACGGATCTTCACGATTCTGAGATTGTTTTCTCGTGACATATTGTACTTCATGTTAGTGGTAAAATTTCTTCCATATAACTTGCGTTTATTTTTGAAAAATACGCAAATATGGCGAAAATTTTGAAAATTTAGCAATTTTCAAACTTTGAATTTTTATTCCCTTAAAACAGAGAAATATGTAACACAAAATAGTTAAGAAATAACATTTCCCACATGTCTACTTTACATCAGCACAATTTTGGAATCAAAATTTTTTTTTGTTAGGAAGTTATAAGGGTTAAAAGTTGACCAGCGATTTCTCATTTTTACAACAAAATTTACAAAGCCATTTTTTTTAGGGACCACCTCACATTTGAAGTCACTTTGAGGGGTCTACATGACAGAAAATACCCAAAAGTGACACCATTCTAAAAACTGCACCCCTCAAGGTACTCAAAACCACATTCAAGAAGTTTATTAACCCTTCAGGTGCTTCACAGGAACTAAAGCAACGTGGAAGGAAAAAATGAATATTTAACTTTTTAGCCACAAAAATGATCTTTTACAAACTTTTTTTTTATTTTCACAAGGGTAAAAGGAGAAAATGGACAGATAAGGTTGTTATGCAATTTCTCCTGAGTACGCCAATACCCATATGTGGGGGAAAACCACTGTTTGGGCACACGGCAGAGCTCGTAAGGGAAGGAGCGCCGTTTGACTTTTTCAAACTAAAATTGGCTGGAGTTGAGATTGGACGCCATGTCGCGCTTGGAGAACCTCTGATGCGCCTAAACAGTGGAAACCCCCCACAAGTGACACCATTTTGGAAACTAGACCCCTAAGGTACTTATCTAGATCTGTTGTGAGCACTTTGAACCCCCAAGTGTTTCACAAAAGTTTATAATGCCTGGGTGTGAAAAAAAAAAAAAAAAATTCCACAAAAATGATTTTTTAGTCCTAAATTTTTGAATTTTCCCAAGGAAATTGGACCCCAAAAGTTGTTGTCCAATTTGTCCTGAGTACGCTGATACCCCATATGTGGGGGTGGAAAACTGTTTGGACGCACGGCAGGGCTTGGAAAGGAAGTAGTAACGTTTTGGAATGCAGACGTTGATGGGGGTCATGTTCCGTTTGCAGTGCCCCAGATGAGCCTAAACAGTGGAAATCCCCCACAAGTGACCCCATTTTGGAAACTAGACCCCCTAAGGAACTTATCTAGATCTTTGGTGAGCACTTTGAACCCCAAGTGCTTCACACAAGTTTATAATGCCCGGGCATGAAAATAAAAAATCCTATTTTTTTCCCACAAAAATTATCTTTTAGTCACTAATTTTTTATTTTCCCAAGGGTATCAGGAGAAATTGGACCACATAAGTTGTTGTCCAATTTGTCCTGAGTACGCTGATGCCCCATATGTGGGGGGGAACCACTGTTTGGGCGCACGGCAGAGCTCGGAAGGGAAGGAGCACCATTTGACTTTTTCCAACCAAAATTGGCTGGAATTGAGATTGGATGCCATGTTGCATTTGGAGAGCCCCTGATGTGCCTAAACAGTGGAAACCCCCCACAAATGACCCCATTTGGGAAACTAGACCCCTAAGGAACTTATCTAGATCTTTGATGAGCAATTTGAACCCTCAAGTGCTTCACACAAGTTTATAACGTAGAGCCGTAAAATTTAAAAATCATATTTTTTCCACAAAAATGATCTTTTCACCCGAATTTTTATTTTTCCAAGGGTAACAAGACTCCAAAAGTTATTGTGCAATTTGTCCTGAGTACACTGATACCCCATATGTGGGGGTATACCACTGTTTGGGTGCATGGCAGAGTTTGGAAGGGAAGGAGCGCCGTCTCACTTTTTCAACGCAGAATTGGCTGGACGCCATGTCGTGTTTGGAGAGCTCCTGATCTGCCTAAACAGTGGAAACCCCCCACAAATGACACCATTTTGGAAACTAGACCCCTCAAGGAACTTATCTAGATGTGTGGTGAGAACTTTGAACCCCCAGGTGTTTCACTAAAGTTTATAACGTACAGCCTTAAAATAAAAAATCCTTTTTTTTTTTTTACAAAAATGATTTTTTCGCCCCCAATATTTTATTTTCACAAGGGTAACAGAAGAAATTGGAACCCAAAAGTTGTTGTCCAATTTGTCCTGAGTACGCTGATACCCAATATGTAGGAGAAACACGGATTTTGGTAAAGACTTACCTGTAAAATCCTTTTCAGCGAAGGAAGGAAGAGAGACACAGTATTCATTACTGATGGGTAGGCGGAGCCCCAGATCAGGATGTTACCTCAGATCAAAAGAGTGATGACTGGCTGGCCCTCCAGCTCGGGCTCCTCCTACTCAGCTCCAGTCGTACCAAAGCTTTTAGGAAAAGAGCCAAGATCACCAGCGGAGCAACATAACCCCTTCTGAAGGAACTTCAGAGAAAAAACACAAGGATACAGGTTATGCATGCAAAGAAAGCCAAAAACCACAGAGTTCCAGGTACTACTCACGGAACCTGACTACTGCGATGAGCTGGCGATGCTGGAACAGAGCCTTAGCGCGCTGACCTCAGCCCAGATAATCGCTATCAGATAAGGGTCGCGCTGCATCTGAAAACATCAACACACTTCTGCCGTGGGAGGGTGCTGTGTCTCTCTTCCTTCCTTCGCTGAAAAGGATTTTACAGGTAAGTCTTTACCAAAATCCGTGTTCAGCTGCAGATGAAGGAAGAGAGCCACAGTATTCATTACTGATGGGACGTCCCAAAGCAGTTCAAAAATAAGGGTGGGAAAAAACCAACAAAAGGCAGAAACCCAACAACCTTAACAACAAAGCGCAACCAGCGCTAAACACAAGTTCATCCAGAACTTTAAACTACAGCTGCCTGCAGGACCCTACGTCCGAGGGCTGCATCAGCGGAAGCACTGACGTCCACTTTATAAAACCTTGTAAACGTGTGGACAGAGCACCAAGTCGCCGCTCGGCAAAGCTGCACTGCCGAAGCACCTTGATGAAAAGCCCACGATGAAGCCACAGCTCTCGTGGAATGGGCTCGAATCTTAATCGGGCAAGATTCACCCCGAAGACGGTAAGCTTCCAAAATAGCTGACCGGATCCAACGAGCTATAGAACCCTTGGAAGCTCGTTGACCGCGCCGACGACCTGCCGGAACCACAAACAGGGAGTCCGTCTTACGAAAACCTTGAGTAATAGATAGATAAAACTTCAAGGCCCGCACTAAATCCAATGTGTGTAAATCTCGCTCTTTCGTATTCTTCGGATCCGGACAGAGTGAAGGCAACACAATATCCTGGTTAACATGAAATTGTGACACCACTTTAGGCAAAAAATCACCCCGAGTGCGAAGCACTACACGATCCGGAAAAAACTCCAGAAAAGGAGGCGAACAAGAAAGAGCTGCCAATTCAGAAACTCTCCTCAAGGAAGTGACTGCAACAAGGAAAGCCACCTTCCAAGAAAGTAAAGAAAGGCTAGCAGAAACCATAGGTTCAAAAGGTTTATGCTGAAGAGCCTCCAAAACAAGGTTGAGCCGCCAAGGAGACACGGGTGCCTTCCGCGGCGGAAACTTACGAGAGATACCTCGGAAAAAGGAGAGCACGTCTCTATTCGAAGCAATGGTTCTCCGGAACAATAAGGACAGAGCAGAAATCTGACCTTTCAGAGTGCTAACTGCCAAACCCTTGTCTAGCCCATGCTGCAGAAAAGCCAACAGGTTGGGAATGGAAAATTTTCTCGGATTCCGAGAAGACCCCAAACACCACGAAAAGAAGGTTTCCCAAATTTTGTGGTAAATCCTAGAAGTAGCCGGACATCTTGCAGCACGAAGGGTAGCAATGACCTCGGCTGAAAAACCTCTTACGGGTCAAGATTTCGGTCTCAAGAGCCACGCCGTCAAACGCAGGGACATCAAGTCCGGATGACAAACGGGCCCCTGAGTCAACAAGTCCGGTTGAAGAGGGAGTGGAAACGGAGGTGCCGCCAACAGCGACATTATTGTCGAGAACCACACCCTTCTTGGCCAGTCTGGAGCTATCAGAATAGCTGGAATTCTCTCTAGTCTGATCCGACGCAGCACTAGAGGAAGTAAGGATATCGGCGGGAATACATAGATCAGCTCGAACTGATCCCACTGAGCCACTAGAGCATCCACCGCCACCGCCTTCGGGTCCTTGTACCTGGACATGAATGTCGGTAACTTGGCATTGGACCTGGATGCCATCAAATCCACTTGGGGGGTTCCCCAGCGAGAGCACAGTAGTGCAAAGACTTCCGGGTGGAGGCTCCATTCCCCGGGATCCATCCTTCTGCGACTGAGAAAGTCCGCTGTAATATTCTGAACCCCTGGAATGTGAATCGCCGAAATGGCTGGTACATTGGCCTCTGCCCAAATCAGAATTCGGGACACCTCTACCATGAGTCTGGAACTCCTTGTCCCACCTTGGTGATTGATATACGCGACAGCCGTCGCATTGTCTGTCTGCACACGGACTGGCAGACCGCTCAAAGGGACCGTCCAATGTTGGAGGCAAAGGAAAATCGCCCTCAATTCCAGGATGTTGATCGGAAGCACAGACTCTTCCGGTGACCATACCCCCTGAATCCAGAGATTGTTCCAAACACCCCCCCAGCCCGTCAGGCTGGCATCGGTGGTTATGACTGACCACTTCAGAGGGAGGAAAGACTTCCCCAGGGAGAATGCCCTGGACGTAACCACCATTCTAGAGAATCCCGCACCGCGCGAGAAATGGTGACACTGCAATCCAGCGATTGCGACTGATTCCATCGACTCAAGATGAACCTTTGAAGAGTCCTGGAGTGGAACTGGGCAAAAGGAATTGCCTCCATGGACGCCACCATCAGTCCCAGAAGACGCATACACTTCCGTAGGGACATTGCCGTTGAGGATGTCATAATCTGTACATGTCGAAGAAGACATGACTGTTTGTCTGGTGGTAGGGAAACTACCGACCGAAACGTGTCGAGATGCATTCCCAAAAAGAGAATTGTCCTCGATGGTTCCAGGGACGACTTCTCCCAATTGACCAGCCAACCGAAGTCTTTCAGAAACTGAAGAGACAAATCCCGAGCCGTCAACGCCTCCTCCTCCGAGGAAGCCACGATCAAAAGATCGTCCAGATAAGGGAGAATCGTAATCCCCTGTCTTCGAAGGAGTGCCATGAGGGGCGCCAGAATTTTTGTAAAGACCCTTGGCGCTGAGGCTAAGCCGAACGGCAGAGCCACGAACTGGTAATGATTCTGACCTATGGCAAATCGAAGAAAGCGCTGATGAGCCTTTCCGATGGGAATATGCAAATAGGCGTCGCGAATGTCGATTGACACCAGAAAATCGTTCTGTGACAGAGCTGCCACAACGGAACGAAGCGACTCCATGCGAAATTTCCGGGCATGGACATGCCGGTTTAATCGCTTGAGATCCAGAATCGGGCGAAATTTGTTCTCCTTTTTGGGAACTATAAAAAGGTTGGAATAAAAACCTTTCCCTCGGTCCTCTGACGGAACCGGTATCACTACACCCTTTTGTAGTAGCGATTCGACCTCTCGCTGTAGAGCGACAACAAGCTCGGGTTCCGACGGAACGCGAGATTGACAAAAAACATTTGGGGGTTGAGAAGCAAACTCTATGAAATAGCCTGCCGACACTATCCGCGTTACCCAGGAATCTGGAACGCGAGCCATCCAAGTCTCCTTGAAAAGAAGCAGGCGACCCCCCACTCGAGAATCCTCGAGTGGACCCCTGGCGTCAATCCGACTTTGCGGTTTTCTTGTCAAGTTCCCGCTTGTTCTGGCGGAAACTCTGCTTCCAGGGAGTACGAGTTTTCTGAGAGGATTTCTTTCCTGAGAAAGAAGGACGACCCGATCCCCACGAGGAGTGACTAGATCGTCCTCGGCCCCGAAAGGACCGCCGACCACTATAAACACCAGGCTTACTGGACACCGAGGCCATGGCCCTTCGCTGTGGTAATGCTGATTCCTTCGCCTTAGCCTTGGAAATCAGCTCTGTGAGGTCGGATCCAAAAAGATGGCCACCCTTGTAAGGTAAGGCCAACAACCCTTGTTTGGAAACTGCGTCCCCGGCCCACTGTCTGAGCCATAAAGCTCTTCTGACTGTGACCGCTGAAGCTTGCGCTTTGGCCAGCAGAGATGCCGTATCCAGACCGGCATCAAAGATATAACAGGCTGCCGTTTCTAACCATTCACAAGTTTCCCGTATCTCAGATAACGGAGATTCATTTTGCAACTCCGTCTTCAGACGTGCCAACCAGCTTAGAGAAGCTCTAGCAGCACACATGGATCCTAGCACTGCTCGAAATCCATGACCCGCAGCCTCATAGCTTGCTTTTGCCGCCAATTCTGCCTTTCTATCCAAAGGCTCCTGTAAGCTCGCTTTTCCCTTAATAGGGAGTAGAGAGGATTTACTAAGCTGAGACAAAGACACATCCACTTCAGGAGCAGAAGTCCAATTAGCCTTTAACTCCGTAGAGCAAGGATAAAGTGTATCAAAGAAATGCGTTCCATGAAAACGCTTATCTGGACATAGACGTTCCTCCTCTATTACACCATTAAGCTCATCCAGAGCTGGCAATGTTGTGCGCGAAGCACGGGACTCCTGGAACATGCGTGCTGATTTACCAGGACGACTAGTTACCTCCTCCGGTAACTGTAGTATATCTCTCATGGCTTCAATTAATGCCTCCGTACGCTTCGTCATAGAGGAACGCCCCTGCGGCTCGTCCGCATCTGAATCGGATATTTCTCCATCCGAATTTAAAGGGGAACTCTGCCCAATATCAGATACATCTGACTCGCTCCGTGTAGAGGCCGGTAACGGCCTGCGTCGCTTCCTCTGAGAGGAATTAGCAGACACATATTGACCTAAAAGGTCAGATAAGTTATTAATCGATCGAGCGATATCATCCAATTTTCCACCGCTGTCGACCGCAGCGCTAGACGCTGTGGAGGTCTGCGTATCTGATTGCCGCAATGGCACTGGGACGTGATCCGCGGCATCTGAACTCTGTTCAGACATGTCTCACCTGTATGAGCAGGTCAAAGCGGTAATACCAGCAAAAAACTATGCGGTTTTTTTTTTTTTTTTTTTTCAAACGCTGAAGGGTTAACGCTCCACCAAGCAGAGTTACCCCAGCGGTATTCAGTCAGCAAATTTAGCTGATAGAAATAACCCTCAAAGGGGTTAATATTGCAAACTCACCAAAATATATATATATTTGTGAGCCCCAGCCAATTTTTATGTCTCTGATGAGACTGCAGCTGCAGGATAGCGATCGCTGCGCTGCGGGGTGAGGAATCCGCACTCACCCAGCTGGCCGTGGTGTCTATATGAGGAGAGGAGCGGTCCGAGGAGCCCAGGAGCCTGAGTAATGGCCGCCACAGTGAGGGGGTCGCAGGAGAAAAGCCAGAGCGCGCGTCTTCCTGCTCAAAAGACCGGGATAGATAGGCCACGCCCCCGCCAGCTCAAATAATGAGCGCGAACTCTCCCGCTCCTGCTCCCTCTCTGTCCTGCAGCTATCTGCCTGCGGACAAAAAATCACCACATCTTCTTGTAACAGCGCTGTCACAGCAGCGCTGAAGCATACTGACATTACATGTAGTAGCGCTGTCACAGCAGCGCTGAAGCATACTGACATTACATGTAGTAGACGCGTCACAGCAGCGCTGAAGCATACTGACATTACATGTAGTAGCGCTGTCACAGCAGCGCTGAAGCATACTGACATTACATGTAGTAGCGCTGTCACAGCAGCGCTGAAGCATACTGACATTACATGTAGTAGCGCTGTCACAGCAGCGCTGAAGCATACTGACATTACATGTAGTAACGCTGTCACAGCAGCGCTGAAACATACTGACATTAGTAATAGCGCTGCTCATTCAGACGCTAAAGCACTCACACATAATTATTATTAAAATTTGTGTGGAGTACTCACCAGCCAAGGCGCCACAGGGACCCTCAGGGGTTTCTGGCGCAGTGCCCATGCTTCCCCCAGGGCGAAGAACGCAGTGACCGCACGTGTGGTTTGCGTTCCCGCCAGAGAAGCTCTCCTCATCCCCCAGGGCCGGCAAGGATTCTGCAGGGACTTTGAGTAAATACAGATCGCCAAGGGAGAGGTTGGGTACAGCAGCGCTGATACCCCTGAGACCTCTAGACCAACTAGTGATCCAAGTCTCCTGTCCGAATATTAAAATAATAAAATTTCTGAGGAGCTGCATTAGCAGCGACCATCCTCTGGACCTCAAATCTTAGACTGGAGCTGAGTAGGAGGAGCCCGAGCTGAGGGCCAGCCAGTCATCACTCTTTGATCTGAGGTAACATCCTGATCTGGGCTCCGCTACCATCAGTAATGAATACTGTGGCTCTCTTCCTCATCTGCAGCTGAAACTACTGTATTCACAATAGTTTTTTCCAAGGTAAGGAGAATATGGACGTTTGGATTGCTGATTAGCTGATGCCAATGGCTCTGGGCGCGTCAAGTCGTTGATGGAGAGCCTGATCCTGAATGAGCAGTGGAAAGCCCCACAGTGACCCCATTTTGGAAATAGACCCCTAAGGAACTTATCTAGATCTGTGGTGAGCACTTTGACCCCGAAGTGCTTCACAGAAGTTTATAACGCAAGCCGTAAAAATAAAAATCCTTTTTTTACAAAAATGATTTTTCGCCCCAATTTTTATTTTCAAGGGTAACGAAATTGGACCCAAAAGTTGTTGTCAATTTGTCCTGGTACGCGATACCCAATGTGGGAGAAAACTACTGTATGGGCGCATGTCAGGGCTCGGAAGGGAAGTAGTGACGTTTTGGATTGCAGACTTTGATGGAATGGTCTGGGGGCGTCATGTCGCATTTGGAGAGCCCCTGATGCGCCTAAACAGTGGAAACCCCCCACAAGTGACCCCATTTTGGAAAATAGACCCCAAGGAACTTACTAGATGTGTGGTGAGCACTTTGAACCCCGAAGTGCTTCACAGAAGTTTATAACGCACAGCCGTAAAAATAAAAAATCCTTTTTTTTTTTTACAAAAATGATTTTTTCGCCCCCAATATTTTATTTTCACAAGGGTAACAGGAGAAATTGGACCCCAAAAGTTGTTGTCCAATTTGTCCTGAGTACGCTGATACCCAATATGTGGGAGAAAACTACTGTATGGGCGCACGTCAGGGCTCGGAAAGGGAAGTAGTGACGTTTTGGATTGCAGACTTTGATGGAATGGTCTGGGGGCGTCATGTCGCATTTGGAGAGCCCCTGATGCGCCTAAACAGTGGAAACCCCCAACAAGTGACCCCATTTTGGAAAATAGACCCACAAGGAACTTATCTAGATGTGTGGTGAGCACTTATGAACCCCAAGTGCTTCACAGAAGTTTATAACGTACAGCCGTAAAAATAAAAAATCTTTTTTTTTTTACAAAAATGATTTTTCGCCCCCAATTTTTATTTTCCAAGGGTAACAGAAGAAATGGACCAAAGTTTTCCAAATTTGTCCGAGTACGCTGATACCCAATATGTGGGGATAAACTACTGTTTGGGCGCACGTCAGGGCTCGGAAAGGAAGTAGTGACGTTTTGGATTGCAGACTTTGATGGAATGGTCTGGGGGCGTCATGTCGCATTTGGAGAGCCCCTGATGCGCCTAAACAGTGGAAATCCCCAACAAGTGACCCCATTTGGAAAATAGACCCCACAAGGAACTTATTTAGATGTGTGGTGAGCGCTATGAAGCCCCAAGTGCTTCACAGAAGTTTATAAATGTACAGCCGTAAAAACAAAAAAATCTTATTTTTTTTACAAAAATAATATTTTCGCCCCCAGTTTTTTATTTCCCAAGGGTAACAGAAGAAATAGGACAAATTTCACAATAACTCTTGGGGTCCAGAGTACGCTGATACCCATATGTGGGGATAAACTACTGTTTGGACGCATGGCAGAGCTCAGAAGTGAAGGAACACCGTTTGACTTTTTCAACGCAGAATTGGCTGGAATGGAGATCAGACGCCATGTCACATTTGGAGAGCCCTGATGTGCCTAAACAGCGGAAACCCCCCAATTCTAACTCCAACCCTAACCCCAACACACCCCTAACCTAGTCCCAACCCTAATCCCAAACCCTAACCTAATCCTAACCCTAATCCTAACTTTAGCGCCAACCCTAACCCTAACTTTAGCCGAAACCCTAACCCTAACCCTAATGGGAAAATGGAAATAAATACATTTTTTTTATTTTATTATTTTTCCCTAACTAAGGGGGTGATAAAGGGGGGTTTGATTTACTATTTATAGCGGTTTTTATGATTGGCAGCTGTCACGCTAAAAGACGCTTTTTATTGCAAAAAGTAGTTTTTTGCATCGCCACATTTTGAGAGCTATAATTTTTGCATATTTTGGCCCACAATGTCATGTGAGGTCTTAATTTTTGCGGGACGAGGTGACGCTTTTATTGGTACCATTTTTGAGCACGTGACATTTTTTGATCGCTTTTTATTTCGATTTTTGGGAGGTTAGAATGAACAAAATCAGCAATTCATGAATTTCTTTTGGGGGAGGCGTTTTTATTGTTCCGCGTGTGGTAAAATTGATAAAGCAGTTTTATTCTTCGGGTCAGTACGATTATGGCGATACCTCATTTATATCATTTTTTCATGTTTTGGCGCTTTTATAGAATAAAAACAATTTTATATAAAAAATAATTATTTTTGCATCGCTTTATTCTGCGAGCTATAACTTTTTTATTTTTTTGCTGATGATGCTGTGTGACGGCTCGTTTTTTGCGGGACAAGATGACGTTTTCAGCGGTACCATGTTTATTTATATCCGTCTTTTTGATCGCGTGTTATTCCACTTTTTGTTCAGCGGTATGATGATAAAGCACTGATTTTTTGCTTCGTTTTTATTTTTTATTTTTTAAGGGGTTCACAAAAGGGGTTAACTAGTGGGACAGTTTTATAGAGGGGGTAGTTACAGACGCGGCGATACCATATATGTGTACTTTTATTGTTTTATTTTTTTTATTTACAATAAGTAATGAATTTATTGGGGAATATATATATTTTTTTTTTTTTTTGGATTTTTTTTTACACATGTTTATTTTTACTTTTTTTTACTTTGTCCCAGGGTGGGACATCACTGTATTTCATCAGATCGCTGGTGTGACAGTGTGCACAGCACTCTGTCACACCAGCGATGTGACAGGCAGTGCAGGACGCTTCCTCATGCCTGCTCTCGGCAGGCACTGAGGAAGCCGCCTCCCTCCAGGACCCCAGCGCCATCTTGGATCCGGGTCCTGGGAGGGAGGAAGCCCTCAGAGCAGCGCGATCACATCGCGCTGCTCTGAGGGTCTCAGGGGGGCGCGCAGGGAGCCCTCACCCTGCGCGATCCTCCCCTGTGCCCCCAGTACACCGCGATCATGTTTGATCGCGGTGTGCAAGGGGTTAATGTGCCGGGAGCGGTCCGTGACCGCTCCTGACACACAGTCACGGGTGTCAGCTGTGATAATCAGCTGACACCGGCGGCGATTAGCTGCGCTCCCCTCAGGAGCGCAGCTGATCGCCTATGACGTACTATCCCGTCCATGGTCAGAATGGCACGGGTTTTATGGACGGGATAGTACGTTTAATGTCAGAGAGGGGTTAAAAGGTATCATTTTAATCAGTAAAAAAAACACCGACCTGACACTGTCCGTAGGTTACTGATCACAATTCTGCTGACAGGTTCCCTTTAAGGGGCTGTCTACTACTAGGAACAACCCATTCTCATTTCCTCACGCTTAGCCCCAATAAAATAAAAATGCCTATACTCCCCTCCCATGCCGGCACCGTTCCTGTGATGTCAGTAATCGCTCTCAACGGGGCTCCCGTGCTGTTGTTGTAAGACACGTAGTGCCTGTTGCCCAATCAGCGCCTTCTGTCGAATTGAACATGAAGAGGAGGTCCGAGATCAACGGATCCCTGTCTTCCTCTTCATCCGCAGTTTGTCGAAAGGCAGAGACAGTGATGCCAGCGCTGATTGGCCGCCGGGCACTACGTGTCATACAACCTTACGATAGCCCTGGGACCACAAGTGCCGACATTGCAGAAACAGCGCCGGCACAGAAGGAGAGTAGAGGGATTTTTGAGTACTCACTATAAAATCCTTTTCTCCGAGACGCTCAATGGGAGACACAGACCATGGGTGTTATGCTGCTGCCACTAGGACACTAAGCTAATACACAAAGAAATTGGCTCCTCCTACGCAGTATACACCCTCTGCTGGCTCTAGCCTGAACCAGTTTGGTGCAAAAGCAGTAGGAGAAGATTAACATCATATCAAGGTACGATCATTCACATAATATTAGTGATCACTACATCGAATGAAAGAGACAAGCAGAAACTGTTAGACTAAAAGGGTGGGTGCTGTGTCTCCCAATGAGCGTCTCGGAAAAAAGGATTTTACGATGAGTACACAAAAATCCCTGTTTCTCCATCGCCTCATTGGGAGACACAGACCATGGGACGTCCTAAAGCAGTCCATGGGTGGGAAACAGCACGGCAGCTGAAACCTTAACATATACCACGAATAATCTGGTCTACGGATGCGCCTCTGTTGAGTGCAGAATTTATTCGCCAAGGCCAGCCTCTGAAAAGGCTTAAGGATGACTGCTGTAATGCTTGACTAACGTGAGAAGACTGGACCAAGTTGCAGCTCTGCAAACTTGCTGTATCAACGTCCGGGGCCGAAAGGCCCAGGACGCCTCCACTGACCTAGTGGAGTCTACTCTGAGGCTCGCAGGGATGGGAGACCTCAGACTCGGAAAGCTTCTGAAATTGGAGAGCAGATGTATCTGGCTACTGTAGTCTTTTTTTTCTTTTTTTATAAAAGGCAGGTAGGCCTTTTCTGTGTCGCTCTGGAAACCTAGAGAGGGAATCCGATTTACAGAAAGACGCTGTTCCGGAAGTGTATTTCCTGAGTGCTCTCTCCGAATCCAAAGTGTGGAGAGCCTTTCCAGTACGATGAACCGGAGGTGGACAAAAAGACGGCAAGACTATGTTCTTATTCAGATGAAAGGAAGAACAACATTAGGCAAGAAGGCCAGAGAAGTCTTTAACACCACCATATCCTGTTGAAAGACAAGAATGGAGGTTTGCAGGATAAAGCCGTCAATTTCGAAATCCGTGAGATGTTTGTTACAGCCACAAGAAAGGGAGCTATCCAAGAAGGAAGAGAGATAGATACATCTTACAGGAGTTTGAAGAAGGCCGCTTGTAAAGCACCTGAGATCAGATCAAAAAACCCCAAGGCTCCGAAAGCCACTTGTAGGGAGGAATTAAGGTGCGGCACTCCCTGTACGAAGGTCTTAACTCACGATTTGGAAGGTAGTTTTGAAACCAGGATGGATAGTATTGAGAGAAGACAGTGCCAGGCTTGAATGGAAACCTTTGGAAGAACTCCAATATGGACGAAATGGCAAACACAAGTGGGAAACAAACGTGGTTGTTAAAAAAAAAAAAAAAAAAAACACCAAGGAAAAAAAGCTTTCTCAAATATGCTGGTAAAAAACGCCTGAGGGTAATTTTCTGGACATTGACGATAACGGTGAACGCTACGTGTGGCGTTCAATGCCCAGGTCGCTAAGCCCAGCCCTCTCGAGTCCTGGCCGGAAATGGGCTCTTGAAAAAGAAGATCTGGATGGTTTGGTAACCGCAAGGGTAGGGGTCTAGATGCACAAGAACCGCGTACCACGCTCGCCATATTCATTCTGGTGCGACGAAAAAAACAGTGGGATCTCCTCCGCCTTGAGCTTCTGGAAGACAGTTGGAATTAGCAGAAGAGATGGAGAAAAGGATTGGAAGCGAGACTGATGCCACAGAAGCACCAGGTCATCTGACCTGAGGACAACTGGGTCAGAGAACGGATCTAGAAATGCCGGGACTTTGGCGGTTAGCGTAGAGGCCAAAGAGGTCTATATGCAGTGATACCCAGCATTGGCAACTGTGCTAAAAGGCTTCCAGGGAAATGAACTAGAGTCCTGAGATCGCCTGGGCAGAGTGGAATCACTATGCCCCGAGAGCACGGGATAGAAATAACGACTGCCATGACCTTAGAGAACAACCTGGGAGCAGAGGCGAGACCGAAGGTTAAAGCCGTGGACTGAAAATGGTTGTCTGCGATGGCGAAGCGGAGAAATCCTTGTCGGGCTGAGAAGGATTGGAATGAGAGGTGATAATATAGGAAAAATTCCATTTTGAAATGACGCACTTGATCGTCAGTTTTACGTCTAGGATGGGACGCACGGTTCCGTCCTTCTCTGCAACCACGAACAGGTTTGGGTAAGACCGTTTAAACCAGTCTGTGTGTAGGGCCGTGACAATGGTTACATAGATGCGGAGTACATGAATGGCCAAATAAGGTGGGGCCGCTTGTTCCTTTTGTCCTTAAAAGACGGAACCGGAGGAAACGAGTTGGCAAGGGGAACAGGAATTCTATGTCCGTATATGGAAACCACTAGATTTCTGACCCATGGTCGAGAATAACCGCCAGCCAGACCTGATAAAACAGAAGTAGACGGATGCCTACCCTGTCCGAGTCTTTCAGATATTGCAATGAGTCATTGAGCAGAGAAACTTGTGGGAAGGGGTACCCTTGAGTTTGGACTGTGAGGGTCTGCGTTTCCAGGAATGGAAGAGCTTAATGAAGTTAGAGATTTCTTTGAAGCGGAATCTGCTCGCCACTTTCGGAGCCATAGGGCTCTACTGATGGTAATGGCGTTGGAGCTATAAGAGCGTCACCATCTGCTGTATCCAGGGATACATGTACCCATAATCCCGGCCCGGGCTATTTGGTGATCCAGACCAACCACCTTGAGGCAAGCTATTGTCTTGACTGTTCTTGCCTTGGGCCCTAGTCCAAACCACCATGGCTCTGGCCACCTAGGTGACAGCGAGGGAAGGGAAGAAAGTTTCCCTAGAAACCTCAAAAGGCTGACCGCGGCCCAATTGGACGGTCAGTGAGGATTCTATAGACAAGCCATCAGTCAAAGACAGTAAAGGTTAGTAAGCGAGCCGCAATATAGGATCCATTGTTGAGGACTCTGTCCACTCTTTTTAGAGAGTGGACAAAAGGGTACCGTGATTAAACAGTTTTAGCTCAGAGAATCATTTGACCGGCAACTGCTATATCTCTGACGTATGTCAGAAACTCAGGGAGATTAGTAAAAAACCCTGTGAAGACGTTTGGTCCCTTTGAAGGTCTCAGTGAGATAAAGACTAATTTTTGACATTGTACGGCTCTCAGAGCTCTATTAACCAGTTCGATGAGGGCCTCTATGGATTCCTGGTAGTCTGGCGAATCCGGATATACGGCCATATGAGACTCATATCCTGAGTCATGTTTGCTGCAATCCCCAGTGACAAGGGAGCTGGAAACGGAGCGTGCGTACGCCAAAAACAGCAGAATGCCCTTTAGCTAGAAAACTGGGCATTCTTTGCTGCTGTCAGCCCGTCTGAAGACTCAAAGGGCAGAGGGGCCTTTCTCGTAAGGTAAACTGAAGCTGGAGGCATTGCCCATTCGTTGGGCTCCTGTGAAAAGATGGAGACTGCACAGATTGCAGTGGGGAGCCTACGCGGCAGTGGGGCATTACACGCAGTACACTAGGCGTAAGCGTGCGGTCTATGACTCAGTGCTCCAATGGTCATATGTCCGTGCCGCCAGAGACGGCAGACCACGTAGCAGTGACAGAGGAGTAACAAAGGTCACAGGAGATTGGAAACCACTCGCCTTCCGTAATAAAAGAAAATGCTTCCAATTCATAATAAATGGGATAATAGTGTTGGTAGAAGTCTACCTATTTAAACTAGAATGCTGCTACGACTCATAATAACAATTTAAAGCAAGGAGAAAAATAGAGTCAAAATGCTAATAAAACATCATATTTTTATTAAATAACTAATGAAACGACAAATGAAATCTATATATAACAAACAATAAGGCATGAAAAACCCACTGATTATGCAGTGGGAGTGAGCAGAGGAAATATCAGAATTGTAGGTAGAAATAGCATGACAACCACAAAATAGTAGCAAGACAAGAGGTGTCCCAAATCAAAAATGCAAAGTAAGAATGGACCACATGACAGCTTAATAAAGATTATCGTGGTACAACTGACCGATGCACTAGTGCTTTGCCTTCAGCAGTATAGCAGACGGCTAGGGGTGCAGCTGGGGGATGCATATGCCAAGAACCAAATAGCCCATAAAGCTTCTCACTAGGAGAGCACAATAACACTGGCATTGCATGCCCCAGATGAACAGCACGATCTGTCTGTCTGAGCGGTACTACAATCATTCAGCAATCAATGAAGTTAAAAGCATGTTGTGACCACTGAAGTAATTACCTGTCATGACTTTGCAGATCAGAATATGGGACACCGGATCCCCGACGCGCGTTTCGACACTCCTTCTTCAGGGGGCGTAGTCTGGGGAATCCGGTGTCTCCTATATATACCTGACTCGGCTGGTCACATGCTGAAACCAGATGGTAATGATAAAGGCTGTCATAGGAGTATGCAGCCGTAATTAAAAGCCCAGACTCTCATGCACATGCGCCCACACCGGATAGTGAGTCACGTCATGCGGGGCGGCTTCTGTAATGTTTATCTCCTCAATCCACAATCCCTTTGATAGTGAGGTGGAGAGGTTTTGATAGCCTCCAGTCATCATCCACTTTTAGGCAGTGATGATATAGTGAGGCAGCACAGACGCCACATGGAGCCTCCGAAGATAGTAGGGCCTGGAGACACAGGAGTTGAAAAACCGCTAGCCATCCGCACCGATTATCTCCTCAATTCACCATCCCTTTGATAGGGAGGTGGAGAGGTTTGCATGGAGCCTCGGATAGAGTGCTGCAGGGAAGGGGATGAGTGCAGCGCAAGCTTACGCAGGTTCCTGGGTCAGGCCAACGTGGCATTGCTGGAGCAGGCTGCGTCGGCGGTGCTGCAGTGGGCCGCAGACATACTGGGGCTAAGTACTCACTGTGTCCATGCAGTTGTGGCTCCTCAATCCGCCATCCCTTTGAAGGGAGGCAGAGAGGGACAGGCCGTGGCGATTGCTAGGGCGGGCCGCGGCAGCAGTGCTGTATGTTTTTTTTATTTATTTATTTTTTACTCAGAAGATGAAGAGAAATGGCTGCCGGGGCTGAGTTGGCGCTTCTCGTTTCCGACGAGAAGTGCCAGAACAGTGGAAAGCACCAAACAGCCATGGGCGGGGCTACCCGGGAGGGCGGGACTGAGGCCTACCCGGGCCAAAAGCCGGGGACTAAATTAGAGGGGCAGCCGCGGTGTGAGACGGTGTGGGCCGCAGCGGCGCAGGTGAGGCGCAGGAGCGACTCCGATGATTAAGACCGCGGTGGCGGCTCCTATGAGGAAGCCACGGCGGTTCCTATGAGGAGGACGCAGCGGATGAGAGTTGTGGCGGCGGCTCTGAGGAAGCTACGGCGGCTGCAGTGAGAGAGGCTGTGACTGCGAGTTTCTGGGCGGGCGCGGCGGTGATGGGTTCCCCGTTTGAGCAGGAGCGCGGTGCAGGAGAAGGCTGCTGCGGCAGAAGCCGCCGCGGCGGCTACAGTTTACTATGAGAAAGGCTGCAGCTCCTTTGAGGAGGCCGCAGCGGCGGCTCAGGTGGCCCGGTTCCTTGGGAAAGCCGCGGCGGCGGCTCCTATGAGAGGGCCGCGTCAGCGATGCTGGAGCGGGCCGCGTCAGCGATGCTGGAGCGGGCCGCGTCAGCGATGCTGGAGCGGGCCGCGTCAGCGATGCTGGAGCGGGCCGCGTCAGCGATGCTGGAGCGGGCCGCGTCAGCGATGCTGGAGCGGGCCGCGTCAGCGATGCTGGAGCGGGCCGCGTCAGCGATGCTGGAGCGGGCCGCGTCAGCGATGCTGGAGCGGGCCGCGTCAGCGATGCTGGAGCGGGCCGCGTCAGCGATGCTGGAGCGGGCCGCTGTCAGCGATGCTGGAGCGGGCCGCGTCAGCGATGCTGGAGCGGGCCGCGTCAGCGATGCTGCATAGGGCCCGTTGACATACTGGGGCCAAGCACTCACTGTGCACATGCAGTTGTGGCTCCTCAATCCGCCATCCTTTGATAGGGAGGCGGAGAGGGTAAGCAACCAGCACCAGGCGGTCTTTTGGTTTAATCCGTCATCCTGAAAGCCCATCTGAAGCCCTGGCTCCAGAAGGGGGTACCTGGGGGCGACACCCCATGTTCCAGTCCGTAGAGGATGTGGGGAGAACGGACCCATTAAAGGGATCCGTCGCCCCAAAAAGAGCACAGGCGAGGAGACGTTGCAGGAGGGGGTACGGGGAGGCGACACTCCGCATTCCGCCTGTTGAAGATTTTGGGAGATCGGGACTTTTTAAGAAGACCCGTTACCCTTCCATTTGAAAAAATAAAAACGAGAGTTTGGAAAATGAAAATTAGAAAAAATTCAGTAAAAAATAGGGGTCTGAAGTCAGACCCTAGTGCCTCCTACAGACGCTAAGCAAGAACTGGTTCAGGCTAGAGCCAGCAGAGGGTGTATACTGCAGAAGAGGAGCCAATTTCTTTGTGTATTAGCTTAGTGTCCTCCTAGTGGCAGCAGCATGACACCCATGGTCTGTGTCTCCCAATGAGGCGATGGAGAAATAGGCTTTTTTTATTTTATCAGGGCCAAGTGTGGGAAATGAGAAGGGATGCCCTAATGGTGGACAACCCCTATAAAGACCCACTCTACATGTGAGATGCTGTCAGTCTATCACACTCTACCAGAACTGGTCATGTGGCTACGCCATAAAATAATGTGAAGACTGACAATTCAAGATGCTGTGACCGCAGACCATGTCCCACCTTGTGACCTCCACCACGTGATGCCATCTGATCGTTAATGATTAGTTCCACACAGCAACGTCTCTGCGCAGATTACTTGCAGCGCCAGACAAATTCCCTTAGGATAAAAAAAGGATTCAGCACGCCGCCTTCCTGTCTCTGCTACCAGCATTAGCTTCACCCAAAAGTAGATGTAAAGTAAGGAACATACATACGTGGGGCAAAAAGGATTAGGGCTGAGTTCACACTCTGCTGCCGACACGTGTACACGGAGCAGCTCAACCAAGCTGCTAGTGTATTGTGACTGCTCCTTAAACAATTACCCAATTATGCAAGGAAACCACATTTCACCCTCAAATCTGTGTGGCTGAACGCAAACTGGAAGGCAGATATTTGCCAAACACTTACCCAAAGAGTCAAAGCTTTTTTCTGGTCTAATGTAGCCCACTATAACAATACTCAGCATTTCTCCATAGAAGTCGTCTGGAAACTGATGAATAATATGCGTTTCCTGAGGGCGTAAAAGAGAAAAGAGGGGAATGGTGATAAAGACGGTGTGTGCAAAAAGCGTTTATTGTTATAGACCATTATCATACAATCTGAACTATACCACACGGGGCTGAACGAATAACGCGCA
>JARQOD010000001.1:669542555-669576870 GCA_033576555.1 Oophaga sylvatica | reverse complement strand
GTGTGTGTGTGTGTGTGTGTGTGTGTGTGTGTGCGTGTGTGTGTGGGGGGGGGGGGGGTGGGCATGTGGTGCTCCGCTTAGCTATTCACCTGTTTGGACTTCTAACAGGTCACTGATCCCTCAGTTAACTATAGAAAAATAAATAAATCACATGCATCGGCAGGGCCTGTTTTGTAGCATGATCGCATGTGTAATGTGCATTTAATTTTATTTGATGCTATAAATTCATAAAAATAAAAAGTCTCAAAAGGACACTGGCCGTGCTTGCACTGTAGCAGCCATCGGTGATCCAATAGCTGCTACTGCGCAGGTGGCGCCATTTTGCTAGAGAAAAAAAAAATTGCCTCCTCCAAGATGGCGAGTAGCAGCTTACTGCGATCGCTGATAGCTGCTACTGCACAGACTTGGCCGACATTTTGAGACATTTATTTTTCTGAATTTATAGCATCAAATAAAATTAAATGCACATTACACATGCGATCATGCTGCAAAACAGGTGTTGCCGATGCATGTGATTTTTCTATATAATATTATGTAAAATAGGGGGCAGATCAGTGAGGGATCAGTGAACTGTCAGCAGGCTGCATTGTGAATAGCTAAGGCCACCCCGATGAACGAGCATATCATTAACTAAAAACTGAAAAAAAATTAAGCAACCACAAGACGGGTATTAACCCCTTCACCCCCAAGGGTGGTTTGCACGTTAATGACCGGGACAATTTTTACAATTCTGACCACTGTCTCTTTATGAGGTTATAACTCCGGAACGCTTCAACGGATCTTCACGATTCTGAGATTGTTTTCTCGTGACATATTGTACTTCATGTTAGTGGTAAAATTTCTTCCATATAACTTGCGTTTATTTTTGAAAAATACGCAAATATGGCGAAAATTTTGAAAATTTAGCAATTTTCAAACTTTGAATTTTTATTCCCTTAAAACAGAGAAATATGTAACACAAAATAGTTAAGAAATAACATTTCCCACATGTCTACTTTACATCAGCACAATTTTGGAATCAAAATTTTTTTTTGTTAGGAAGTTATAAGGGTTAAAAGTTGACCAGCGATTTCTCATTTTTACAACAAAATTTACAAAGCCATTTTTTTTAGGGACCACCTCACATTTGAAGTCACTTTGAGGGGTCTACATGACAGAAAATACCCAAAAGTGACACCATTCTAAAAACTGCACCCCTCAAGGTACTCAAAACCACATTCAAGAAGTTTATTAACCCTTCAGGTGCTTCACAGGAACTAAAGCAACGTGGAAGGAAAAAATGAATATTTAACTTTTTAGCCACAAAAATGATCTTTTACAAACTATTTTTTTATTTTCACAAGGGTAAAAGGAGAAAATGGACAGATAAGGTTGTTATGCAATTTCTCCTGAGTACGCCAATACCCCATATGTGGGGGAAAACCACTGTTTGGGCACACGGCAGAGCTCGTAAGGGAAGGAGCGCCGTTTGACTTTTTCAAACTAAAATTGGCTGGAGTTGAGATTGGACGCCATGTCGCGCTTGGAGAACCTCTGATGCGCCTAAACAGTGGAAACCCCCCACAAGTGACACCATTTTGGAAACTAGACCCCCTAAGGTACTTATCTAGATCTGTTGTGAGCACTTTGAACCCCCAAGTGTTTCACAAAAGTTTATAATGCCTGGGTGTGAAAAAAAAAAAAAAAAAAATTCCACAAAAATGATTTTTTAGTCCTAAATTTTTGAATTTTCCCAAGGAAATTGGACCCCAAAAGTTGTTGTCCAATTTGTCCTGAGTACGCTGATACCCCATATGTGGGGGTGGAAAACTGTTTGGACGCACGGCAGGGCTTGGAAAGGAAGTAGTAACGTTTTGGAATGCAGACGTTGATGGGGGTCATGTTCCGTTTGCAGTGCCCCAGATGAGCCTAAACAGTGGAAATCCCCCAAAGTGACCCCATTTTGGAAACTAGACCCCCTAAGGAACTTATCTAGATCTTTGGTGAGCACTTTGAACCCCCAAGTGCTTCACACAAGTTTATAATGCCCGGGCATGAAAATAAAAAATCCTATTTTTTTCCCACAAAAATTATCTTTTAGTCACTAATTTTTTATTTTCCCAAGGGTATCAGGAGAAATTGGACCACATAAGTTGTTGTCCAATTTGTCCTGAGTACGCTGATGCCCCATATGTGGGGGGGAACCACTGTTTGGGCGCACGGCAGAGCTCGGAAGGGAAGGAGCACCATTTGACTTTTTCCAACCAAAATTGGCTGGAATTGAGATTGGATGCCATGTTGCATTTGGAGAGCCCCTGATGTGCCTAAACAGTGGAAACCCCCCACAAATGACCCCATTTGGGAAACTAGACCCCCTAAGGAACTTATCTAGATCTTTGGTGAGCAATTTGAACCCTCAAGTGCTTCACACAAGTTTATAACGTAGAGCCGTAAAATTTAAAAATCATATTTTTTCCACAAAAATGATCTTTTCACCCGAATTTTTATTTTTCCAAGGGTAACAAGACTCCAAAAGTTATTGTGCAATTTGTCCTGAGTACACTGATACCCCATATGTGGGGGTATACCACTGTTTGGGTGCATGGCAGAGTTTGGAAGGGAAGGAGCGCCGTCTCACTTTTTCAACGCAGAATTGGCTGGACGCCATGTCGTGTTTGGAGAGCTCCTGATCTGCCTAAACAGTGGAAACCCCCCACAAATGACACCATTTTGGAAACTAGACCCCTCAAGGAACTTATCTAGATGTGTGGTGAGAACTTTGAACCCCAGGTGTTTCACTAAAGTTTATAACGTACAGCCTTAAAATAAAAAATCCTTTTTTTTTTTTTACAAAAATGATTTTTTCGCCCCCAATATTTTATTTTCACAAGGGTAACAGAAGAAATTGGAACCCAAAAGTTGTTGTCCAATTTGTCCTGAGTACGCTGATACCCAATATGTAGGAGAAAACTACTGTATGGGTGCACGTCAGGGCTCGGAAGGGAAGTAGTGACGTTTTGGATTGCAGACTTTGATGGAATGGTCTGGGGGCGTCATGTCGCATTTGGAGAGCCCCTGATACGCCTAAACAGTGGAAACCCCCCACAAGTGACCCCATTTTGGAAAATAGACCCACAAGGAACTTATCTAGATGTGTGGTGAGCACTTTGAACCCCGAAGTGCTTCACAGAAGTTTATAACGCACAGCCGTAAAAATAAAAAATCCTTTTTTTTTTTACAAAAATGATTTTTTCGCCCCCAATATTTTATTTTCACAAGGGTAACAGGAGAAATTGGACCCCAAAAGTTGTTGTCCAATTTGTCCTGAGTACGCTGATACCCAATATGTGGGAGAAAACTACTGTATGGGCGCATGTCAGGGCTCGGAAAGGGAAGTAGTGACGTTTTGGATTGCAGACTTTGATGGAATGGTCTGGGGGCGTCATGTCGCATTTGGAGAGCCCCTGATGCGCCTAAACAGTGGAAACCCCCCACAAGTGACCCCATTTTGGAAAATAGACCTCACAAGGAACTTACCTAGATGTGTGGTGAGCACTTTGAACCCCGAAGTGCTTCACAGAAGTTTATAACGCACAGCCGTAAAAATAAAAAATCCTTTTTTTTTTTACAAAAATGATTTTTTCGCCCCCAATATTTTATTTTCACAAGGGCAACAGGAGAAATTGGACCCCAAAAGTTGTTGTCCAATTTGTCCTGAGTACGCTGATACCCAATATGTGGGAGAAAACTACTGTATGGGCGCACGTCAGGGCTCGGAAAGGGAAGTAGTGACGTTTTGGATTGCAGACTTTGATGGAATGGTCTGGGGGCGTCATCTCGCATTTGGAGAGCCCCTGATGCGCCTAAACAGTGGAAATCCCCAACAAGTGACCCCATTTTGGAAAATAGACCCCACAAGGAACTTATTTAGATGTGTGGTGAGCGCTATGAAGCCCCAAGTGCTTCACAGAAGTTTATAATGTACAGCCGTAAAAACAAAAAAATCTTATTTTTTTTACAAAAATAATATTTTCGCCCCCAGTTTTTTATTTTCCCAAGGGTAACAGAAGAAATAGGACAAATTTCACAATAACTCTTGGGTCCAGAGTACGCTGATACCCCATATGTGGGGATAAACTACTGTTTGGACGCATGGCAGAGCTCAGAAGTGAAGGAACACCGTTTGACTTTTTCAACGCAGAATTGGCTGGAATGGAGATCAGACGCCATGTCACATTTGGAGAGCCCCTGATGTGCCTAAACAGCGGAAACCCCCCAATTCTAACTCCAACCCTAACCCCAACACACCCCTAACCCTAGTCCCAACCCTAATCCCAACCCTAACCCTAATCCTAACTCTAACCCTAATCCTAACTTTAGCGCCAACCCTAACCCTAACTTTAGCCGAAACCCTAACCCTAACCCTAATGGGAAAATGGAAATAAATACATTTTTTTTATTTTATTATTTTTCCCTAACTAAGGGGGTGATAAAGGGGGGGTTTGATTTACTATTTATAGCGGTTTTTATGATTGGCAGCTGTCACGCTAAAAGACGCTTTTTATTGCAAAAAGTAGTTTTTTGCATCGCCACATTTTGAGAGCTATAATTTTTGCATATTTTGGCCCACAATGTCATGTGAGGTCTTAATTTTTGCGGGACGAGGTGACGCTTTTATTGGTACCATTTTTGAGCACGTGACATTTTTTGATCGCTTTTTATTTCGATTTTTGGGAGGTTAGAATGAACAAAAATCAGCAATTCATGAATTTCTTTTGGGGGAGGCGTTTTTATTGTTCCGCGTGTGGTAAAATTGATAAAGCAGTTTTATTCTTCGGGTCAGTACGATTATGGCGATACCTCATTTATATCATTTTTTCATGTTTTGGCGCTTTTATAGAATAAAAACAATTTTATATAAAAAATAATTATTTTTGCATCGCTTTATTCTGCGAGCTATAACTTTTTTATTTTTTTGCTGATGATGCTGTGTGACGGCTCGTTTTTTGCGGGACAAGATGACGTTTTCAGCGGTACCATGTTTATTTATATCCGTCTTTTTGATCGCGTGTTATTCCACTTTTTGTTCAGCGGTATGATGATAAAGCACTGATTTTTTGCTTCGTTTTTATTTTTTATTTTTTAAGGGGTTCACAAAAGGGGTTAACTAGTGGGACAGTTTTATAGGGGGGGTTGTTACGGACGCGGCGATACCATATATGTGTACTTTTATTGTTTTATTTTTTTTATTTACAATAAGTAATGAATTTATTGCGGAATATATATATTTTTTTTTTTTGGATTTTTTTTTACACATGTTTATTTTTACTTTTTTTTACTTTTTTACTTTGTCCCAGGGTGGGACATCACTGTATTTCATCAGATCGCTGGTGTGACAGTGTGCACAGCACTCTGTCACACCAGCGATGTGACAGGCAGTGCAGGACGCTTCCTCATGCCTGCTCTCGGCAGGCACTGAGGAAGCCGCCTCCCTCCAGGACCCCAGCGCCATCTTGGATCCGGGTCCTGGGAGGGAGGAAGCCCTCAGAGCAGCGCGATCACATCGCGCTGCTCTGAGGGTCTCAGGGGGGCGCGCAGGGAGCCCTCACCCTGCGCGATCCTCCCCTGTGCCCCAGTACACCGCGATCATGTTTGATCGCGGTGTGCAAGGGGTTAATGTGCCGGGAGCGGTCCGTGACCGCTCCTGACACACAGTCACGGGTGTCAGCTGTGATAATCAGCTGACACCCGGCGGCGATTAGCTGCGCTCCCCTCAAGAGCGCAGCTGATCGCCTATGACGTACTATCCCGTCCATGGTCAGAATGGCACGGGTTTTATGGACGGGATAGTACGTCTAATGTCAGAGAGGGGTTAAAAGGTATCATTTTAATCAGTAAAAAAAACACCGACCTGACACTGTCCGTAGGTTACTGATCACAATTCTGCTGACAGGTTCCCTTTAAGGGGCTGTCTACTACTAGGAACAACCCATTCTCATTTCCTCACGCTTAGCCCCAATAAAATAAAAATGCCTATACTCCCCTCCCATGCCGGCACCGTTCCTGTGATGTCAGTAATCGCTCTCAACGGGGCTCCCGTGCTGTTGTTGTAAGACACGTAGTGCCTGTTGCCCAATCAGCGCCTTCTGTCGAATTGAACATGAAGAGGAGGTCCGAGATCAACGGATCCCTGTCTTCCTCTTCATCCGCAGTTTGTCGAAAGGCAGAGACAGTGATGCCAGCGCTGATTGGCCGCCGGGCACTACGTGTCATACAACCTTACGATAGCCCTGGGACCACAAGTGCCGACATTGCAGAAACAGCGCCGGCACAGAAGGAGAGTAGAGGGATTTTTGAGTACTCACTATAAAATCCTTTTCTCCGAGACGCTCAATGGGAGACACAGACCATGGGTGTTATGCTGCTGCCACTAGGACACTAAGCTAATACACAAAGAAATTGGCTCCTCCTACGCAGTATACACCCTCTGCTGGCTCTAGCCTGAACCAGTTTGGTGCAAAAGCAGTAGGAGAAGATTAACATCATATCAAGGTACGATCATTCACATAATATTAGTGATCACTACATCGAATGAAAGAGACAAGCAGAAACTGTTAGACTAAAAGGGTGGGTGCTGTGTCTCCCAATGAGCGTCTCGGAAAAAAGGATTTTACGATGAGTACACAAAAATCCCTGTTTCTCCATCGCCTCATTGGGAGACACAGACCATGGGACGTCCTAAAGCAGTCCATGGGTGGGAAACAGCACGGCAGCTGAAACCTTAACATATACCACGAATAATCTGGTCTACGGATGCGCCTCTGTTGAGTGCAGAATTTATTCGCCAAGGCCAGCCTCTGAAAAGGCTTAAGGATGACTGCTGTAATGCTTGACTAACGTGAGAAGACTGGACCAAGTTGCAGCTCTGCAAACTTGCTGTATCAACGTCCGGGGCCGAAAGGCCCAGGACGCCTCCACTGACCTAGTGGAGTCTACTCTGAGGCTCGCAGGGATGGGAGACCTCAGACTCGGAAAGCTTCTGAAATTGGAGAGCAGATGTATCTGGCTACTGTAGTCTTTTTTTTCTTTTTTTATAAAAGGCAGGTAGGCCTTTTCTGTGTCGCTCTGGAAACCTAGAGAGGGAATCCGATTTACAGAAAGACGCTGTTCCGGAAGTGTATTTCCTGAGTGCTCTCTCCGAATCCAAAGTGTGGAGAGCCTTTCCAGTACGATGAACCGGAGGTGGACAAAAAGACGGCAAGACTATGTTCTTATTCAGATGAAAGGAAGAACAACATTAGGCAAGAAGGCCAGAGAAGTCTTTAACACCACCATATCCTGTTGAAAGACAAGAATGGAGGTTTGCAGGATAAAGCCGTCAATTTCGAAATCCGTGAGATGTTTGTTACAGCCACAAGAAAGGGAGCTATCCAAGAAGGAAGAGAGATAGATACATCTTACAGGAGTTTGAAGAAGGCCGCTTGTAAAGCACCTGAGATCAGATCAAAAAACCCCAAGGCTCCGAAAGCCACTTGTAGGGAGGAATTAAGGTGCGGCACTCCCTGTACGAAGGTCTTAACTCACGATTTGGAAGGTATTTTTGAAACCAGGATGGATAGTATTGAGAGAAGACAGTGCCAGGCTTGAATGGAAACCTCTTGGAAGAACTCCAATATGGACGAAATGGCAAACACAAGTGGGAAACAAACGTGGTTGTTAAAAAAAAAAAAAAAACACCAAGGAAAAAAAGCTTTCTCAAATATGCTGGTAAAAAACGCCTGAGGGTAATTTTCTGGACATTGACGATAACGGTGAACGCTACGTGTGGCGTTCAATGCCCAGGTCGCTAAGCCCAGCCCTCTCGAGTCCTGGCCGGAAATGGGCTCTTGAAAAAGAAGATCTGGATGGTTTGGTAACCGCAAGGGTAGGGGTCTAGATGCACAAGAACCGCGTACCACGCTCGCCATATTCATTCTGGTGCGACGAAAAAACAGTGGGATCTCCTCCGCCTTGAGCTTCTGGAAGACAGTTGGAATTAGCAGAAGAGATGGAGAAAAGGATTGGAAGCGAGACTGATGCCACAGAAGCACCAGGTCATCTGACCTGAGGACAACTGGGTCAGAGAACGGATCTAGAAATGCCGGGACTTTGGCGGTTAGCGTAGAGGCCAAAGAGGTCTATATGCAGTGATACCCAGCATTGGCAACTGTGCTAAAAGGCTTCCAGGGAAATGAACTAGAGTCCTGAGATCGCCTGGGCAGAGTGGAATCACTATGCCCCGAGAGCACGGGATAGAAATAACGACTGCCATGACCTTAGAGAACAACCTGGGAGCAGAGGCGAGACCGAAGGTTAAAGCCGTGGACTGAAAATGGTTGTCTGCGATGGCGAAGCGGAGAAATCCTTGTCGGGCTGAGAAGGATTGGAATGAGAGGTGATAATATAGGAAAAATTCCATTTTGAAATGACGCACTTGATCGTCAGTTTTACGTCTAGGATGGGACGCACGGTTCCGTCCTTCTCTGCAACCACGAACAGGTTTGGGTAAGACCGTTTAAACCAGTCTGTGTGTAGGGCCGTGACAATGGTTACATAGATGCGGAGTACATGAATGGCCATAATAAGGTGGGGCCGCTTGTTCCTTTTGTCCTTAAAAGACGGGACCGGAGGAAACGAGTTGGCAAGGGGAACAGGAATTCTATGTCCGTATATGGAAACCACTAGATTTCTGACCCATGGTCGAGAATAACCGCCAGCCAGACCTGATAAAACAGAAGTAGACGGATGCCTACCCTGTCCGAGTCTTTCAGATATTGCAATGAGTCATTGAGCAGAGAAACTTGTGGGAAGGGGTACCCTTGAGTTTGGACCGTGAGGGTCTGCGTTTCCAGGAATGGAAGAGCTTAATGAAGTTAGAGATTTCTTTGAAGCGGAATCTGCTCGCCACTTTCGGAGCCATAGGGCTCTACTGATGGTAATGGCGTTGGAGCTATAAGAGCGTCACCATCTGCTGTATCCAGGGATACATGTACCCATAATCCCCGGCCCGGGCTATTTGGTGATCCAGACCAACCACCTTGAGGCAAGCTATTGTCTTGACTGTTCTTGCCTTGGGCCCTAGTCCAAACCACCATGGCTCTGGCCACCTAGGTGACGGCGAGGGAAGGGAAGAAAGTTTCCTAGAAACCTCAAAAGGCTGACCGCGGCCCAATTGGACGGTCAGTGAGGATTCTATAGACAAGCCATCAGTCAAAGACAGTAAAGGTTAGTAAGCGAGCCGCAATATAGGATCCATTGTTGAGGACTCTGTCCACTCTTTTTAGAGAGTGGACAAAAGGGTACCGTGATTAAACAGTTTTAGCTCAGAGAATCATTTGACCGGCAACTGCTATATCTCTGACGTATGTCAGAAACTCAGGGAGATTAGTAAAAAAACCCTGTGAAGACGTTTGGTCCCTTTGAAGGTCTCAGTGAGATAAAGACTAATTTTTGACATTGTACGGCTCTCAGAGCTCTATTAACCAGTTCGATGAGGGCCTCTATGGATTCCTGGTAGTCTGGCGAATCCGGATATACGGCCATATGAGACTCATATCCTGAGTCATGTTTGCTGCAATCCCCAGTGACAAGGGAGCTGGAAACGGAGCGTGCGTACGCCAAAAACAGCAGAATGCCCTTTAGCTAGAAAACTGGGCATTCTTTGCTGCTGTCAGCCCGTCTGAAGACTCGAAGGGCAGAGGGGCCTTTCTCGTAAGGTAAACTGAAGCTGGAGGCATTGCCCATTCGTTGGGCTCCTGTGAAAAGATGGAGACTGCACAGATTGCAGTGGGGAGCCTACGCGGCAGTGGGGCATTACACGCAGTACACTAGGCGTAAGCGTGCGGTCTATGACTCAGTGCTCCAATGGTCATATGTCCGTGCCGCCAGAGACGGCAGACCACGTAGCAGTGACAGAGGAGTAACAAAGGTCACAGGAGATTGGAAACCACTCGCCTTCCGTAATAAAAGAAAATGCTTCCAATTCATAATAAATGGGATAATAGTGTTGGTAGAAGTCTACCTATTTAAACTAGAATGCTGCTACGACTCATAATAACAATTTAAAGCAAGGAGAAAAATAGAGTCAAAATGCTAATAAAACATCATATTTTTATTAAATAACTAATGAAACGACAAATGAAATCTATATATAACAAACAATAAGGCATGAAAAACCCACTGATTATGCAGTGGGAGTGAGCAGAGGAAATATCAGAATTGTAGGTAGAAATAGCATGACAACCACAAAATAGTAGCAAGACAAGAGGTGTCCCAAATCAAAATGCAAAGTAAGAATGGACCACATGACAGCTTAATAAAGATTATCGTGGTACAACTGACCGATGCACTAGTGCTTTGCCTTCAGCAGTATAGCAGACGGCTAGGGGTGCAGCTGGGGGATGCATATGCCAAGAACCAAATAGCCCATAAAGCTTCTCACTAGGAGAGCACAATAACACTGGCATTGCATGCCCAGATGAACAGCACGATCCGTCTGTCTGAGCGGTACTACAATCATTCAGCAATCAATGAAGTTAAAAGCATGTTGTGACCACTGAAGTAATTACCTGTCATGACTTTGCAGATCAGAATATGGGACACCGGATCCCCGACGCGCGTTTCGACACTCCTTCTTCAGGGGGCGTAGTCTGGGGAATCCGGTGTCTCCTATATATACCTGACTCGGCCGGTCACATGCTGAAACCAGATGGTAATGATAAAGGCTGTCATAGGAGTATGCAGCCGTAATTAAAAGCCCAGACTCTCATGCACATGCGCCCACACCGGATAGTGAGTCACGTCATGCGGGGCGGCTTCTGTAATGTTTATCTCCTCAATCCACAATCCCTTTGATAGTGAGGTGGAGAGGTTTTGATAGCCTCCAGTCATCATCCACTTTTAGGCAGTGATGATATAGTGAGGCAGCACAGACGCCACATGGAGCCTCCGAAGATAGTAGGGCCTGGAGACACAGGAGTTGAAAAACCGCTAGCCATCCGCACCGATTATCTCCTCAATTCACCATCCCTTTGATAGGGAGGTGGAGAGGTTTGCATGGAGCCTCGGATAGAGTGCTGCAGGGAAGGGGATGAGTGCAGCGCAAGCTTACGCAGGTTCCTGGGTCAGGCCAACGTGGCATTGCTGGAGCAGGCTGCGTCGGCGGTGCTGCAGTGGGCCGCAGACATACTGGGGCTAAGTACTCACTGTGTCCATGCAGTTGTGGCTCCTCAATCCGCCATCCCTTTGAAGGGAGGCAGAGAGGGACAGGCCGTGGCGATTGCTAGGGCGGGCCGCGGCAGCAGTGCTGTATGTTTTTTTTATTTATTTATTTTTTACTCAGAAGATGAAGAGAAATGGCTGCCGGGGCTGAGTTGGCGCTTCTCGTTTCCGACGAGAAGTGCCAGAACAGTGGAAAGCACCAAACAGCCATGGGCGGGGCTACCCGGGAGGGCGGGACTGAGGCCTACCCGGGCCAAAAGCCGGGGACTAAATTAGAGGGGCAGCCGCGGTGTGAGACGGTGTGGGCCGCAGCGGCGCAGGTGAGGCGCAGGAGCGACTCCGATGATTAAGACCGCGGTGGCGGCTCCTATGAGGAAGCCACGGCGGTTCCTATGAGGAGGACGCAGCGGATGAGAGTTGTGGCGGCGGCTCTGAGGAAGCTACGGCGGCTGCAGTGAGAGAGGCTGTGACTGCGAGTTTCTGGGCGGGCGCGGCGGTGATGGGTTCCCCGTTTGAGCAGGAGCGCGGTGCAGAGAAGGCTGCTGCGCAGAAGCCGCCGCGGCGGCTACAGTTTACTATGAGAAAGGCTGCAGCCGAGGAGCCGCGCGGCGGCAGGCCGTTCTATGGAAAGGTGGCGCCGGTTTGAGAGGCCGTCAGCGTGCGGAGGGGCCCGTAATCTGGAGCCGCGGCGGCGGCTCCTATGAGAGGGCCGCGTCAGCGATGCTGGAGCGGGCCGCGTCAGCGATGCTGGATGCTGAGCGGGCCGCGTCAGCGATGCTGGAGCGGGCCGCGTCAGCGATGCTGGAGCGGGCCGCGTCAGCGGTGCTGCATAGGGCCCGTTGACATACTGGGGCCAAGCACTCACTGTGCACATGCAGTTGTGGCTCCTCAATCCGCCATCCCTTTGATAGGGAGGCGGAGAGGGTAAGCAACCAGCACCAGGCGGTCTTTTGGTTTAATCCGTCATCCTGAAAGCCCATCTGAAGCCCTGGCTCCAGAAGGGGGTACCTGGGGGCGACACCCCATGTTCCAGTCCGTAGAGGATGTGGGGAGAACGGAACCATTAAAGGGATCCGTCGCCCCAAAAAGAGCACAGGCGAGGAGACGTTGCAGGAGGGGGTACGGGGAGGCGACACTCCGTATTCCCGCCTGTTGAAGATTTTGGGAGATCGGGACTTTTTAAGAAGACCCGTTACCCTTCCATTTGAAAAAATAAAAACGAGAGTTTGGAAAATGAAAATTAGAAAAAATTCAGTAAAAAATAGGGGTCTGAAGTCAGACCCTAGTGCCTCCTACAGACGCTAAGCAAGAACTGGTTCAGGCTAGAGCCAGCAGAGGGTGTATACTGCAGAAGAGGAGCCAATTTCTTTGTGTATTAGCTTAGTGTCCTCCTAGTGGCAGCAGCATGACACCCATGGTCTGTGTCTCCCAATGAGGCGATGGAGAAATAGGCTTTTTTTATTTTATCAGGGCCAAGTGTGGGAAATGAGAAGGGGATGCCCTAATGGTGGACAACCCCTATAAAGACCCACTCTACATGTGAGATGCTGTCAGTCTATCACACTCTACCAGAACTGGTCATGTGGCTACGCCATAAAATAATGTGAAGACTGACAATTCAAGATGCTGTGACCGCAGACCATGTCCCACCTTGTGACCTCCACCACGTGATGCCATCTGATCATTAATGATTAGTTCCACACAGCAACGTCTCTGCGCAGATTACTTGCAGCGCCAGACAAATTCCCTTAGGATAAAAAAAGGATTCAGCACGCCGCCTTCCTGTCTCTGCTACCAGCATTAGCTTCACCCAAAAGTAGATGTAAAGTAAGGAACATACATACGTGGGGCAAAAAGGATTAGGGCTGAGTTCACACTCTGCTGCCGACACGTGTACACGGAGCAGCTCAACCAAGCTGCTAGTGTATTGTGACTGCTCCTTAAACAATTACCCAATTATGCAAGGAAACCACCATTTCACCCTCAAATCTGTGTGGCTGAACGCAAACTGGAAGGCAGATATTTGCCAAACACTTACCCAAAGAGTCAAAGCTTTTTTCTGGTCTAATGTAGCCCACTATAACAATACTCAGCATTTCTCCATAGAAGTCGTCTGGAAACTGATGAATAATATGCGTTTCCTGAAGGGGTAAAAGAAAAGAGGGGAATGGTGATAAAGACGTGTGTGCAAAAAGCGTTTATTGTTATAGACCATTATCATACAATCTGAACTATACCACACGGGGCTGAACGAATAACGCGCAGAAACGTGATACTGAGCGTACAAGGACAGAACAGTCCGAGTCTGATATCAACCGCATCTTAAAGAAGGCCAGACATTTCACATGAAGATAGTCCTAGACGTGCATGCTCGGTTCCCAGAACCTGCCCGACACCACAATGGCATTTCACCTATGAGAACAGGATTGGTCACGATAAAATCCAACATGTCCAATCCAGCCAGGTGCAAAGAAATTGGAAAGTTCAGACGTCCGTTATCTAATGTGTAGTGATGAGCAAGTATGCTTGGGTTTCCCCAGCATGCTCGGGTGGTCTCCGAGTATTTGGAAGTGCTCGGAGATTTAGTTTCTGTTGCCACAGCCGCATGATTTATGGCTGCTAGACAGCTTGAATACATGTGAAGAATGCCTGCTTGTTAAGGAATCACCATATGTATTCAGGCTGTCAAATAGCTGCAAATCATGCAGCTACAGCAACAGAAACTAAATCTCCGAGCACTTCCAAATACTTGGAGATCACCTGAGCGTGCTCGGAAAACCCAAGTAGCGAGCATACTCGCTCATCACTACTAATGTGCACAGGGACCCTAAAACATTTAAGCTACATGGAAAATATTAAGATATGGGAACATGATGTCTAATACAATGGTGGAGGTTTTCGTAGGCAAAGCAGATATAGGAAGAAGCTGGAGGTCTTTCCATCTTTTATTGGGGTAGGTCGGCCGTCATCTTTTTTGTTTCAATCATATAAAGCGAGTGGCTTCCAAACAAAGCCCGCTGAAGAATGACCATGACACCTCACTGCACACGGTCACAGAAATATTGTTTTCACTCTTCATTATAATCATTTTTGCGGTGCTTTCTCAGGTGAAAGCCGCCTAAAGAGACATTGTGTGCACATACCTCTCCAGTTTCAGATACTTCTGTCTCCAGGAGCACTTTGCTTTAATAAGTAAAATCACCAAAACCTTCCTCTTCCTTCCTGGGTCCAGCTCCAAATCTAGTGTCTGCGCTTCTGAGGGGCTTGTGCCTTCTACTCAGGCAGATTTGCTGAGCTTACCGAATGGCTGCAGCGCTGGGGATGCGATGTCAATGCTGCAGACAATACCAAACACTAGGAGCAGCAGCGGAGACTCAGGGTTGGACCAGGGCAAGGTGAGTAGAGCAGTTTGATTTTTTTAAGTCAAAGAAAACCTGGGGACAAGGGATTTCTGACACTGGAAAACCCCTTTAACACATAAGACAAGTGTTTGCACCAAGCTGACCCATTAGTGATGGCACATTGCCCGGTTCAGACAGGTTCGAGCCCAGGAGACAATGGCTGCACAGACAGTTCCCTGTGGGGTCATACAGGTCAGATCTAAGCTAGGGCTAAGTGGCAATATCTGCTACTGAATGTTTTACCCAACCCCCGCAGGATGCCATCGGGCAGTAACGTCCCGTGTGTCCTGCACGTCACGGAAGAGGTGGGGATCACAGCATTACGCGGCTTACCACAGATTTCTTGGTGTTCTTGTAGAAGGGATTCCAGCCAATACTCATAACCATTTTGTAAACGTCCCCAGTGCCGACACAGCCCCAGCCGTAGTAGATGCCAGTGGTGAGGTCGGCCGGAAGGTTGTCCACAACATGTTCCGGAAAATTAGCTGCAAGAAAAGAGCAAAGCTGGTCAGGAGGGCACCGAGCCATACGCCTAGTGTAGCACTGCCTGCCAGAACTACCGGGGGCCATGCAGAGGGGGGCTCTTCAGTGCGTCTTGTTGCTAAGGCTACTTTCACACTTCAGGCTTTTTGAATCAGGCGCGATCCGTCGTGTTTTCTCTCTCTCTCTCGTTTTTTCAAATCAGCGCCGGATCCGTCCTATCAGGCATAGGACGGATCATGCCCGATTCAAAAAAACTGATGTGTGAAAGTAGCCTAAAAGTAAGTAAACCAAGGGCAAAAACTAGAATTGGTGGGAATTGCTCCTCAGGACTGTAGTGATCTGCGGCAGATAGGAGGGGAGTACTGCCTCATATAGACTAATGATCAGGGAGACCCCGGATGTACAGCTGTGTCCATTCTGACAGCAAGCGGTGATCTTATAAGGTGAAGAATTACATCCCAGAAAGCTGTACATCAGGGATCACACATCCCAATGTCACACTGACACCCACCATAGAGTGACACAGAGGTCATCAATCCCAGTGTCACACTGACACAGCCGTAGTGTGGACACAGGCTGGCTGCTATGTGCAGTGTCAAGGAAAGGGTGGCACCAGGTCATCTACCCGTATCACAATGACACCCGCCGTGGTGTGGACACAGTCATCCATCCAGTGTCACACGACACCGCCGTGGTGTGGCACACAGGCCATCATCCTAGTGTCACACCTGACACCCGCCGTGGTGTGGCACACAGGTCATCCATTCCAGTTGTCACACTGACACCGCCATGGAGTGGCACACAGGCATCCATCCAGTGTCACACCGATACCCGTCGTGTGTGGCACACAGGGCCATCCATCCCAGTGTCACACCGACACCCGCCGTGTGTGGCACTCAGGCCATCCACCCGTGTCACACTGACACCCGCCGTGGTGTGGGACACAGGCCATCCATCCCAGTGTCACAGCGACACACGCCGTGGTGTGGCACACAGGCCATCCATCCCAGTGTCACACCGACACCCGTCGTGGTGTGGCACACTGGTCATCCATCCCAGTTTCACAATGACACCCGCTGTGGTGTGGCCCACAGGCCATCCATCCAAGTGTCACAGCAACACACGCCGTGGTGTGGCACACAGGTGATCCATCCCAGTGTCACACCGACACCCGCCGTGGTGTGGCACACAGGCCATCCATCCCAGTGTCACACCGACACCCACCATAGAGTGGCACACAGATCAACCATCCCGATTCCCAGTGTCACACTGACACCCGGCGTGGTGTGGCACACAGGTCATCCATCCCAGTGTCACAATGACACCAGATGTGGTGTGGCACACAGGCCATCCATCCAAGTGTCACACCGACACCCGCCATAGAGTGGCACACAGATCAACCATCCCATTGTCACACTGACACCCGGCGTGGCACACAGGTCATCCATCCCAGTTTCACAATGACACCCGCTGTGGTGTGGCACACAGGCCATCCATCCCAGTGTCAAATTGACACCCGCTGTGGTATGGCACACAGGTAATCCATCCCAGTGTCACACTGACACCCGCCGTGGTGTGGCACACAGGCCATCCATCCCAGTGTCACACTGACACCCGCAGTGGTGTGGCATACAGGCCATCCATCCCAGTGTCACACTGACACCCGCCGTGGTGTGGCACACAGGTCATCCATTCCAGTGTCATACTGACACCCACAGTGGTGTGGCACACAGGTCATCCATCCCAGTGTCACACCGACACCTGCCGTGGCACACAGGCCATCCATCCCAGTGTCACACTGACACCCGCCGTGGTGTGGCACACAGGCCATCCATCCCAGTGTCACACGACACCCGTCGTAGTGTGGCACACAGGCCATCCATCCCAGTGTTACACTGACACTCGCCGTGGTGTGGCACACAGGTCATCCATCCCAGTGTCACACTGACACTCGCCGTGGCACACAGGTCATCCATCCCAGTGTCACTGACACCCGCTGTGGTGTAGCACACAGGTCATCCATCCCAGTCTCACACATGACACCCGCCGTGGCACACAGGTCATCCATCCCAGTGTCAGACTGACACCCCGCGTGGCACACAGGTCATCCATCCCAGTCTCACAATGACACCCGCCGTGGCACACAGGTCATCCATCCCAGTGTCACAATGACACCCGCCGTGGCACACAGGTCATCCATCCCAGTGTCACACTGACACCGCCGTGGTGTGGCACACAGGCCATCCATCCCAGTGTCACACTGACACCCGCAGTGGTGTGGCATACAGGCCATCCATCCCAGTGTCACACTGACACCCGCCGTGGTGTGGCACACAGGTCATCCATTCCAGTGTCATACTGACACCCACCGTGGTGTGGCAGACAGGTCATCCATCCCAGTGTCACACTGACACCCGCCGTGGTGTGACACACAGGTCATCCATCCCAGTGTCAACGACACCCCGTGGCACACAGGCCATCCAACCCAGTGTCACACTGACACCCGCCGTGGTGTGGCACACAGGTCATCCATCCCAGTGTCACACTGACACCCGCAGTGGTGTGGCACACAGGTCATCCATCCCAGTGTCTAAATGACACCCGCCGTGGAACACAGGTCATCCATCCCAGTGTCACACTGACACCGCCGTGGTGTGGCACACAGGCCATCCATCCCAGTGTCACACTGACACCGCCGTGGTGGCACACAGGCCATCCATCCCAGTGTCCCAGACACCCGTCGTAGTGTGGCACACAGGCCATCCATCCCAGTGTTACACTGACACCCGCCGTGGTGTGGCACACAGGTCATCCATCCCAGTGTCTCAATGACACCCCCGTGGAACACAGGTCATCCATCCCAGTGTCACATGACACCCGCCGTGGTGTGGCACACAGGTCATCCATCCCAGTGTCACATGACACCCTCCGTGGTGGCACACAGGTCATCCATCCCAGTGTCACACTGACACCCGCCGTGGTGTGGCACACAGGCCATCCATCCCAGTGTCACACTGACACCCGCCATGGTGTGGCACACAGGCCATCCATTCCCAGTGTCACACTGACACCCGCCGTGGTGTGGCACACAGGTCATCCATCCCAGTGTCATACTGACACCCGCCATGGTGTGGCACACAGGTCATCCATCCCAGTGTCACACTGACACCCAGCCGTGGTGTGGCACACAGGTCATCCATCCCAGTGTCACACTGACACTCGCCGTGGCACACAGGTCATCCATCCCAGTGTCACTGACACCCGCTGTGGTGTAGCACACAGGTCATCCATCCCAGTCTCAATGACACCCGCCGTGGCACACAGGTCATCCATCCCAGTGTCACACTGACACCCGCCGTGGCACACAGGTCATCCACCCCAGTGTCACACTGACACCCGCCGTGGCACACAGGTCATCCATCCCAGTTCACAATGACACCCGCCGTGGCACACAGGTCATCCATCCCAGTGTCACAATGACACCCGCGTGGCACACAGGTCATCCATCCCAGTGTCACAATGACACCCGCCGTGGTGTGGCACACAGGCCATCCATCCCAGTGTCACACTGACACCCGCAGTGGTGTGGCATACAGGCCATCCATCCCAGTGTCACACTGACACCCGCCGTGGTGTGGCACACAGGTCATCCATTCCAGTGTCATACTGACACCCACAGTGGTGTGGCACACAGGTCATCCATCCCAGTGTCACACGACACCTGCCGTGGCACACAGGCCATCCATCCCAGTGTCACATGACACCGCCGTGGTGTGCACACAGGCCATCCATCCCAGTGTCACACCGACACCCGTCGTAGTGTGGCACACAGGCATCCATCCCAGTGTTACACTGACACTCGCCGTGGTGTGGCACACAGGTCATCCATCCCAGTGTCACACTGACACTCGCCGTGGCACACAGGTCATCCATCCCAGTGTCACTGACACCGCTGTGGTGTAGCACACAGGTCATCCATCCCAGTCTCACAATGACACCCGCCGTGGCACACAGGTCATCCATCCCAGTGTCAGACTGACACCCGCCGTGGCACACAGGTCATCCATCCCAGTCTCACAATGACACCCGCCGTGGACACAGGTCATCCATCCCAGTGTCACAATGACACCCGCCGTGGCACACAGGTCATCCATCCCAGTGTCACACCGATATCCGCCTTTGTGTGGCACACAGCCCATACAGCTCAGTGTCACACTGACACCCGCCGTGGCACACAGGTCATCCCCAGCCCTGGTCTCACAGGTACTGGTAGCACACAGACGGGTGTCTTATCTTGGGGTGACCCCACTGACGCCGGAGTCTGTGCTGAGCCTTGCGGTCCCACAGCGCTCTCACCTGTCGGGATCCCCAGCTCCTTGGATCCCCGGCCGAAGCCTCTGACCACCTCCCCGCAGCAGTAGAAGGGCAGCTGGCTCATGACACAGCCCCTGGCCGCTTTCTTCCTCCCGGTGCTTAGTGGCGGTTCAGCTGGCGGGAGCTCTGCAGGGTGAGCGGCCAACACGCGGAGACAGTCCGGAGAGGGCACTAAGGCGGCGGCCGCACCACCTGCAGCAGAGCTAGTGCCGGGGCCGAGCCGGCTGCTACACGCTAGGGGCTGGGACATCTCAAGGCTTAGCAGAGGACGGGGGTGATCACACACAGACGACGTCCTGAAGGAGGCGACGACGCTGTAAGCAGAGCTCAGATCCCCCCGCGACACTTCAAGTGCAGTGATCTGAAGTTCTGACGTCAGCACTACGGGGGCGGGGCCTTCCCGGCACAGACCTAGTACTGCTGCTGTCACCGTGACTGACGATGTACTAGCGTGTACTCACGTGATCACCTCTGCGCGGCTGAATTCTGGGTCGCCGTGACGTCACTGGTCGTGTTCCAATAGAACGTTTTCGAAACTTCTGGTTGATAATAGTATTAGTCCGAAGGGCGTCACGTGACCACACCACGCCCACAGAGAGTAATACACCTGGCACGACGAGGCTGAAGTTGGTTTCTTATTCGTCAGTTTCTTATTCGGTATTTTTTTCTTTTCTGGATTTTATAGGTTTAACAACAAAAAGTGACCATCACAATAATAAAAAAACAATGCAGCGAGGAGCCCTGATGGGAATACACATAAAATCAGCGACAAAAATGATAAAACTGGCACAAAAATGGGCATCAAAGTGGGCAACAAAGGGCGTTAATGAGAGGGTTAAATGACTGGGCCACTGATCTCACACTGCAGACGTATAGAACATCTGTTACTTATTCAAATCTGTGAGATTTGGCTGTGTGCCCACTGTGATGACAGTTCTGATGCCCAGAACCCATTTGGGCCAGGCAGGAGGGACCGGGGTTTGATGCGGGGCATCAGTATCTGTGTATTCTTAGTGTGAGATCAGTGGCCCAGAGTCATTTAACCCTTTCATTAACGCCCTTTGTTGCCCATTTTTGTGCCAGTTTTATCATTTTTGTCGCTGATTTTATGTGTATTCCCATCAGGGCTCCTCGCTGCAGTGTTTTTTATTATTGTGATGGTCACTTTTTGTAGTTAAACCTATAAAAATCCAGAAAAGAAAAAAATACAGAATAAGAAACTGACGAATAAGAAACCAACTTCAGCCTCGTCCTGGCATGGGATTGCCAAGCAGAGGCCGTGTCTGGATACTCTCCCTCTTTTGGGGGAGTTTTTGAAGTGTTGGTGCGTCAGTCGGTGTGTATGTGTCAGTCAGCATGTGTCAGTCACTGTGTGTGTCAGTGTCAGTCACTGTGTGTGTCAGTGTCAGTCACTGTGTGTGTCAGTGTCAGTCCACTGTGTGTGTCAATGTTATCACTTGAGTACCACGGTGCTCGGATGTGCTCGTTACTAATCGAGCAATGGGCGGAGCTCTATGTAAAACTCGAATCCTCGCCCCGCATGTTTGGCGCCTGTTACTCAGCCAATAAGCATGCGGGGTTTGCCTTTGAGTCACTGTAATGTCGTAGCCATCATGGTTGTGACATTACTGTGATTGGCTTGCCATGTAACCTCATCATACGAGAACAGGCGCCTCCCGGCTCTGCACACTGACGCCATTTCACTGGTCTGTGACACTTCATATTGGATGGAGATAGAGCTTGTCTAGGCCTGTGTGCACAGTATAACAAATCAGAGGCCTGTAGTGTTGATACCAGTGCTGATGGGTCAACATCAGCACTGGTATAAATACTACAGGCCTCTGATTTGTCATACAACAGCCCTTCTAAGGGAAAATCGTTTGCAGCACATACAATCTGCATTTAGGCTAAGGAGGGAGAGAGAGGCGCAGGAGGATGAAGAGTGACAGAATAAATATATACTGTAGTTTTCTTTATGGGGGTTTGAAAAGAGTTAAAGTATCGTTGAAATTTTCCTGGGTTAAAATTTCTTACCCATACATTATTCTGTGTTCTGGGGTATTTTTTATATAACACTCCCAAAAAAAAGTTTACATATTTGGCAGGGCTAAATTATTCACCCATACACTTTTTCGGGGCGTGGGGTACATTTCTCTCATCTATAAAAGTGAAAAAAAGCGTTTAAAAGTTTGCAGTGTTAAATTTCTCAGCCATACAATATTCCGTGGTCTGGGGTACATTTTTGTGATATCTAAAACTCCAAAAAGCATTAAAAAAAGTTTGCTGTATCACATTTCTCGCCCATACACTTTTCCAAGGTCTGGGGTACATTTCTGTGATATCTTACACCCTAAAAAGTGTTAAAAATTTGCTGAATTATATTTTTCACCAATACACTATTCTGTGGTGGGAGGTACGTTTCTGTAATATATAACTCTCCAAAAAAGCGTTAAAAAAATTACATTTCTCAACCATACACTATTCCGGTGATTCTGTTATGTTTTGGTAGCTGAGGAGGCAGGAGCAAAAAGCCGCATAGGCTGCCTAACACCAGAGAGGTTGGAAACTAATAGGTTGCAGACCTCTAAACTAACCGCACAACTAGAAGTAGCTGTGGAGCGTACCTACGGTGGTCCTAGACGCCTCGGCACAGCCAGAGAGATAGCTATCCCTGAAGATGGAAAGAGGAAAGCTAACTGCCCCAGGGTAGACCCCAAAAGAGTAGGAAGCCCCAAACATATAATGGCGGTTAGACAAGATGAAAATACGAACACAGACAGAAAATAGATTGAGCAAACGCTGGGGCCCAAAACTGTCTAGATAGGACAGCACAGGAGAGAATACTTTCTGCAACCCAGAAAAACCCTAGGAAAAACGCCAACACTTCTGAATCCAAAAACACTGAGACCACACAGTCTCGACCACCTATATCAGATCTCTGGTGTGGACACGTAGCTACCCAGCAGTAAAATATCACAAGAACTGAGCAAACGAACAAATACAAAAAATGAACGGAGACCAGCCAAAGACCCCCAAAGGGGACCCGGCTGAAGACAAAAAGCAATGCAGCAAAAAGCAAGGAATTCAAACCACAGTAAAAAAAACTGAAAGAGACTTATCTGAAAGCAAGCAGGAAAAAGCAGGAAAGCAAGCTGAATTTGAAACTAGACCAGAAAGCACAATTGATCACCGGCGAGGATCATGGGAGGTCAGCTCACTTATATCAGGCCAGTCAGTACCACCTGACAACCACTCGTTATCTGCAGGTGTAGGACTCTTGGTATTCAACATAGGTTCAATACCCTCAGCAACCACCAGAGGGAGCTTCAGCTCCGAAGTCGTCTCCAAAACGTTCACAACACGTGTCATGTCTAGAGAAATGTTATCGGGACTGCTAGCCACAAGGTATCGAGAGTTGGCATCCCGGGTGGTGGTCGTTACGATCGTCAGCAGAAAAAGGGGTGCATTGGACAGTAGAGACTGAACACTTGCCTCAAAGGCAACAAGACCTGATGGCTGGGACCATTGGTCACTTTCCTCAAAATGGAGTGGCAATAGTGGATGTGATCTCAGAAGGAACGGAGCAAGATGAACCCTTCTTGAGAAGTGAATGGGCCTGGGAGAGGCTCACTATCTTTAGAGTTCCCCACCTCTTATGCCGCAGCAGCTGATGGTGCATATGACACAGGGGGCTATTGCCCATTTCTATATGTCGAGGTCTACAGCACTGCTTGAAGCCTGGTCACTGACAGCCCAGGCAACTGGGAATCGAGCTCCAAGAAGCAGGTGGTGGCAGTCCCACAAGAAAGAGAAGACACCCACACCTGCAGAGTATTTATGTATTACCCTCCTTATACTATTTTACTGGCTTTCCACTTTGTGCAAAGCCTTTATGAGAGTAGGAGTACAGCAAGTACACTTTTCAATATTTGAATGAGGCCTGACAGTTGTTGCCTTTCAGGGGTCTATGGATGACCGTCCTGATAAAATTTTCCTGGCTTTGTACTTGTGCAAAGCCTTTATGAGTGTAGGAGTACAGCAAGTATTCTTTTAAAATATTTGAATGAGGCCTGCCAGTTGTTGTCTTTTAGGGGCACATATATTTACATTATAAATTTATTTCTGGATTCAATTAGTCATCCATACAGTTTAACGTTGATATTGGTACATTACGGTGATATGTAAAACTCAAAAAAAGCATTAATAAATTTGTCTGGGTTAAATTTCTCACTGATACACTATTCCGTTGTCTGGGGTAACCGATAGCTGCTACTGCGCAGGCACCATCTTGGAGGTGGAGATATTTTTTCTCTAGCAAGATGGCGCCGCCGCAGCCTTCGCAGTAGTATCTATTGACAATTGCCAATGGCTGCTATTGTGCAGCCGTGGCCGGCGCCATTTTGAGACACTTTTTTTCTGATGAATTTATAGCATGATATAAAAGAGTGAACTGCACATTACACATGCTGTCATGCTGCAATGCTATGACCATTATAAGCCATTTTAAAGCACTTAAGTCCGTGTCCCTATTGATTTATTATGACAAACCCAAACATCCACAGGTTAGCTCTACTCTACTTGTGATATATAGTGTCGAACTTGGTTCGTGTGAAATTTCGTTGGTTTGAAATAAAAAAACAAAATTGGCCTGGTACAGGTGTAGAAATTTAGTTTTTCAAAAATTGAGAATTATCACATATACTGTAGAACTTGGTTTGTGTGAAATTTTATCTCTTTCTAATAAAATCAAATCTTGTCCAACTACCGGTGTTGAAAGTTGGTTGTTCCAAAATTGATTATTCACATATATACTGTAGAACTTGATTTGTGTGAAATTTCGTCTCTTTCTAATAAAAATAAAATTTGTCCTTGTACAGGTGTAGAAATTTGGGCCCTTGGTACTCGGTCCCAAGCTGACACTGTTTATCTTGTTGTGGCATTCTCGCCTTGTACCCTCACGTGTGCACCATCCGTGTCTTTACCAACGCTGTTAGGCCGGGGTTACACTTGCGAGTGTGATGCGAGAAACTCGCGCATCAATACTCGGCTGTTGTGAATGCTCTGGATTTGACTTCTGAGCTTGGGCTCCCTCTGGTGGCTGCTGATAGTAGTGAAGCTGCTTTGGCTGACAGAGGTTCATCAGTTGGGAGCGATGATTGGTAATCTGGTGTTGATGACTGGGGAGATTTAAGGGAGTAACCTTCCCATCATCCTAGCCGATGATTAGTTTTTATTCCTGGTCCCATTTGGAAGTCAACTTGCTTCCTGCTTGGCCTGGAACTTTCAGATAATTTATTTGCTGTTTATTTCTTTGGCATTCGTTTTTGTCTTTCTCACTTTTCTGGCTTCCTGGAGTTTGTACAGCCGGGTTCCCCTGCTGGGGTTCTGTGCTGGCCTTTGTTTCTCATTTGCTATTGTTTTGTATTTTCAGTTCCCTGTTATATCTGTATCCGCTTATTTGCTACCAGTTACCCTGGATTTCTGATCTAGCGGGGGAGAGACCGTGTGGTCTCAGTATTTTTGTATATCAGAGAGTGTTGGAGTTTTTCTTAGAGTTTTTGCCGGATTGCAGACAGTATTCTTTCCTGTCCTGTGCTATCTAGACAGATTGGGTCCCAGCTAGAGTTGAGCGATACTTTCCGATATGCTAAAGTATCGGAATCGGAATGGTATCGCCGATATCACTAAAATATCGGCGATACCCGATACCGATACCGGAAGTCCCATGTAAGTCTATGGGAACAAAATATCGCAACTAAAAAAACCCCATTCTTTCCTTGTAAACACTAAATATACACACATAGAATACATATATATATATATACATGTCATTGTGACATATATATATACATATATGTATAGTTTATACACTTCTACATAGTAAAATATCCTTTGATTCAATTGCCGGGTAAAGCCGGCTTCAGTGAAAAGACAGAAGCACCCGACATGAAATGACACTTGGTGTACATAGGGTTAAACATTTCTTTTCATGTCCTTTGCTATCTAATTTGCACAAACAATTAAATCAGACTATGTGTGCAAAATTTCACACCTGTAGGGGTTAATTAAAGGTGTAAATTCGTTGTAAAAAAACGGACTTTTTTGCTACGAATTTACACCTTTAATTAACCCCTAGAGGTGTGAAATTTTGCACACATAGTCTGATTTAATTGTTTGTGCAAATTAGATAGCAAAGGACATGAAAAGACATGGTTAACCCTATGTACACCAAGTGTCATTTCATGTCGGGTCACCCGACATGAAATGACACTTGGTGTACATAGGGTTAAACATTTCTTTTCATGTCCTTTGCTATCTAATTTGCACAAACAATTAAATCAGACTATGTGTGCAAAATTTCACACCTCTAGGGGTTAATTAAAGGTGTAAATTCGTAGCAAAAAAGTCCGTTTTTTTACAACGAATTTACACCTTTAATTAACCCTAGAGGTGTGAAATTTTGCACACATAGTCTGATTTAATTGTTTGTGCAAATTAGATAGCAAAGGACATGAAAAGACATGGTTAACCCTATGTACACCAAGTGTCATTTCATGTCGGGTTCTGCATTTTCACAAAAGCCGGCAATTGAATTAGCGGCTATTATACTATGTAGAAGTGTATGAACTACAAATATAAATATATATATATATGTGTCACAAATTCAATGACATGTATATATATATATGAGGTGTAAAATTGCTGAAAAAAATGCGTGGGCTCCCGCCCTATTTTCGCAACCAGACAGACAAAGCCAGTGAGTGGGGGCAGATAATAATAGCCCAGAGAGGGACCATTATTTTTGCCCCCCCGGCTACTAACATCTGCCCCCAGACACCCCAGGAAAGACAAATCTATAATTAGATTCGCCCTTTCTGGCACTTTGCCCGTCTATTCCCATTGCCCTGTAGCGGTGGCGAATGGGTTAATATGGGGTTAAAGCCACCTTGCTATTGAAAGGTGACCTTAAGCCAGGTTAATAATTGAGAGCTGTCAATTAGACAACTATCAATTATTAATCCTATTGCATGAAATAAAAATAAAACACACACACTTTAATTAAAAATCATTTTAATGAAATAAAGACACATGTTTTTGACCATCTTTTATTTTACTGCAAAAACCATTTCCTGTAATAAAAATAAAATAAAAAAGCAAAATTATTCTTACCTATCCCATGCACAGTCAGGTCCCACGGTGTAATCCTTCAGAAAGGGTTAATGTTTACTGCAGGGACCGCAGCTAATGCTGCAGCCTCACAGTAAACCCCAAATGAATGAGTTCCTCTCCTGCCTGACAGGAGAGTAAAGGCTGGGTGTCACATAACGATACACCAGCGATCCCGACAACGATATGCACTTGTCAGGATCGCTGGTGTATCGCTACATGATCACTGCTGAGCTGCCAAACAGGCAGCTCAGGCAGCGATCTGGGACAGCGACACTGCGGGTAACATCGCTTAAGGGCCCGTCTCACATAGCGATATCGCTACCGAGATCGCTGCTGAGTCACTAGTTTTGTGACGCAGCAGCGAGCTCACCAGCGATATCGCTGTGTGTGACATTCAGCGACGATCAGCCCCCCTGCCGGGTATCGCTGATCGTCGCAGAAATGTCAGGACCTTTTTTTGATCGCTGGTTTCCCTCTGACAGGCACGCATCGCTGCGTGTGACAGGCGGGAAACCAGCGATCAAAGGTCCTGACATTTCAGCGACGATCAGCGATACCCGGCAGGGGGGCTGATCGTCGCTGAATGTCACACACAGCGATATCGCTGGTGAGCTCGCTGCTGCGTCACAAAACTAGTGACTCAGCAGCGATCTCGGTAGCGATATCGCTATGTGAGACGGGCCCTTAAGTGGAAAGCTTAATTGATTGCTTTCCACTTTCACTTCAGGTCAGCCAGGGACACAATCAGTGACGTCAGAGGGAACTGATTAACAAAAATAGGGGTTCCCTTCGAAAAAAAAATGGCGTGGGGTCCCCCCTATTTTGTTAACCAGCCAGATGAAGCAGACCGCTGAGGCCTGGATTTTTCAGGCTGTTAAGGAGCCAAGATCCATGGACCTTGCCAGCCTGATAATACCAGGCCACAGCAGTCTGCATATCTTGGCTGATTAACAAAAATAGGGGATCCCCTCGAAAAAATTGGCGTGGGGTCCCCCCTATTTTTGTTAACCAGCCAGATGAAGCAGACCGCTGAGGCCTGGATTTTCAGGCTGTTAAGGAGCCAAGATCCATGGACCTTGCCAGCCTGATAATACCAGGCCACAGCAGTCTGCATATCTTGGCTGATTAACAAAAATAGGGGATCCCCTCGAAAAAAATTGGCGTGGGGTCCCCCCTATTTTTGTTAAACCAGCCAGATGAAGCAGACCGCTGAGGCCTGGATTTTCAGGCTGTTAAGGAGCCAAGATCCATGGACCTTGCCAGCCTGATAATACCAGGCCACAGCAGTCTGCATATCTTGGCTGATTAACAAAAATAGGGGATCCCCTCGAAAAAAATTGGCGTGGGGTCCCCCCTATTTTTGTTAACCAGCCAGATGAAGCAGACCGCTGAGGCCTGGATTTTCAGGCTGTTAAGGAGCCAAGATCCATGGACCTTGCCAGCCTGATAATACCAGGCCACAGCAGTCTGCATATCTTGGCTGATTAACAAAAATAGGGGATCCCCTCGAAAAAAATTAGCGTGGGGTCCCCCCTATTTTTGTTAACCAGCCAATGAAGCAGACCGCTGAGGCCTGGTTTTTCAGGCTGGTAAGGATCCAATATCCATGGACCTTGCCAGCCTGATAATACCAGGCCACAGCAGTCTGCTTAGCTTGGCTGGTTAACAAAAATAGGGGATCCCCTCGAAAAAAAAACGGCGTGGGGATCCCCCCTATTTTTGTTAACCAGCCAAGTAAAATGCAGACTGCTGCGGCCTGGTATTAAAAGACTGTCAAGGCCCATGGATTTTGGCCCTCAACAGCCTGATAATACCAGGCTACAGCAGCCCCACATTGGGCGCATCAAAAGATGTGCCAATTGTGGCACTTTACCCGGCTCTTCCCACTTGCCCTGTAGCGGTGGCAAGCGGGGTAATAAGGGGTTATTGTCACCGTTGATTGCACGGTGACAATAAGCCCGGTTAATAATGGAGAGGTGTCAATAAGACACCGATCCATTATTAATCCCAAAGTTATTAAATGTGTAAAAAAAAGACAAAGCAAGAAAAAAGTCTTTTAATGAAATAAAAGAGACAACACAGTTTTCATTTCTTTTATTATACACTCATTCCTGCGACGCCATCGATCTCCTGTAAAAAAAGAAAAAAAACAAACCAACAGTATACCACCTGTCCGACGCAGTCCATAACGATAGTCCCACGACGATCCAGCTCTGCTACATCGCAATGACAGGCAGAGCCTGTCATTGCAACGCAGCACAGCTGATTACCTGGTTCCCCGGCGGTGACGTCATCGGACTGACTGCTTTACGGCCGGGATTACCCAGCAGTCACTGCAGTTATCGCGAGAAACTGCATGTGACCGCCGGGGAAAGAAGATGGCGGCCATGAAGCAGTCCAGGCCGTGACCGCCGGAGATCTTCTGCCAGGTAAGTGCCGCTGACTCCTGACAGACCCGACCGACGGACACTGACAGTGACAGTGACAATCCCGATTCCGGTATCCGATAAGACGAAAATATCGGAACTCGGAATCGGAATTCCGATACAGCTAATATCGGCCGATACCCGATATTTGCAGTATCGGAATGCTCAACACTAGTCCCAGCATTTGCTCACTCTAGTTTCTGCCTGTGTTTGTATTTCATCTTGTCTCACCGCCAATATATTTTGGGGCTACCTATTCCTTTGGGGTCTCTACTCCGGGGCAGTTAGCTTTCCCCCTTTCTGTCTTTAGGCTTAGTTATCTCTCCCGCTCTGTCGAGGAGTCTAGGGCACCGTAGGCACGTCCCATGGCTGCTTCTAGTTGTGCGGTCAGGTTAGGGGTCTGCAATCCGCTAGTTACCAACCTCTCTGGTGTCTGTCTCATTTTGCCGCTGTCCTTCTCGGCTACTGAATCATAACAGAATCACCGCAAGACTGTAAATTCTAGGGTACTCAAAAGAAGGAAAGAATAGTAAAAAAAAAAAATTGTCAAAATTTTTATATATATTTTCCTCTTTTTTCTGGGGGCCGTAGGAGGATTTTGTCTTCAATGGAGATTGTGCAGTTGTCTGGTCGTGTTGTGCGGCTCGCTCCTGAAGTTCAGGGAATTTCTGCCTTTCTCACTCAGTTTTCTGCTGTGGAACCTAGGATCCCTCTTCCTGATTTATTTTCTGGGAATCGATCTAAATTTTTGAACTTTAAAAATAATTGTAAGTTGTTTTTTGCCTTGAAACCTAAGTCCTCGGGAAACGCAGCGCAGCAGGTTAAAATTGTCATCTCCCTGTTGCGCGGCGACCCTCAGGACTGGGCCTTTTCCCTGACACCTGGGGATCCTGTTTTGGCTAATGTTGATGTGTTTTTTTTCAGGATCTAGGGTTGTTGTATGATGAACATAATGTGATTGATCAAGCTGAGAAAAACTTATTGGCATTGAACCAGGGTCAGGAAGCGGCAGAGTTATATTGTCAGAAATTCTGAAAATGGGCAATCCTTACGGAATGATGATGGACCAATGGCTCTTTTTCGGAAAGGGCTGACAGAGACCGTTAAAGATGTTGTGGGATTTCCTGTCCCCTCGGGGCTCAACGATTCTATGTCATTAGCTATTCAAATTGAGAGACACTTGCGTGAATGTAAAACTATGCGAGAGGTGGTGTTGCCTTTCGAACAAGCCTCTGAGCCCATGCAGTGTGATAGGGTTGTTTCTAGGGCTCAGCGTCAAGAATTTCGGAAGCGTAATAAGTTGTGCTTCTATTGTAGGGACGCTTCTCATACTATTTCCGTCTGCCCTAAGCGGGGAAGACATTTTGTGTGCTCATTTGTTTTGGCAATGTACAGCCTAAATTTCTCTTGACTGTTACCTTGATCTGCTCCTTGTCCTCATTTTCTGCTCAGGCTTTTGTCGATTCAGGAGCAGCCCTGAACCTGATTGATTTCGACTTTGCCAAACGTTGTGGTTTTCCCATGGTACCCCTGCGGACTCCTATTCCTTTGCTGGACATTGATTCTACCCCTTTGGCGGAGAATACACCTCAGTTTTGGACCCAGGTGATAATGCGGGTAGCCCCGGACCACCAAGGGAATTGTAAATTTTTGGTGTTGCATAATTTACATTACATTATTGTACTGGGTATTCCTTGGTTGAAGACCCATAATCCTGTTTTGGATTGGAAGTCGGTGTCTGTGGTCAGTTGGGGATGTCAATGTGTTCGTGGTGACACTCCTGTTTTTGCTAAACCTCTCCCCAGTCTCAGGATATCCCCGACTATTTGGCTGATTTTTCTGATGTGTTTTAGTGAGAGTGAGTCTGCGTCCTTGCCTCCCCACAGGAGTTATGATTGCGCAATTGAGTTAGTGCCCAGTTGTAAATTTCCCAAGGGTCGTCTCTTCAATCTGTCTGTACCTGAGCATGAGCCTATGCGATCTTATATCAAAGAGTCATTGGAGAAAGGTCATATCAGACCGTCCTCTTCACCTTTAGGTGCCGGCTTTTTCTTTGTGGCCAAGAAGGATGGTTCATTGAGGCCATGCTTATTAAGATCACTTTTAAATATCAATATCCTTTACCCCTGATTTCTGATTTATTCTCCTGAGTGAAAGGTGCTAGTTGGTTACCAAGCTTGACCTTAGGGGAGCGTATAATCTTATTCGCATTAAGCATGGTGATGAATGGAAGACTGCGTTTAAAACCCCTGAAGGGCATTTGAGTACCTATTGATGCCTTTTGGCTCACTAATGCCCCTTCCGTCTTCCAATCTTTCATGAGCGATATTTTCCGGGATTTTGTGGATAAGTTTCTGATAGTTTATTTGGACGATATTTTAATTTTTTCCAATGACTGGGATTCTCATGTGGAACATGTTCGGATGGTATTCCGGATTTTGAAAGAAAATGCTTTGTATGTTAAGGGATCAAAATGTCTCTTTGGTGTACAGAAGTTTTCGCTTTTGGGATTAATTTTGTCTCCGTCCGCTATTGAGATGGACCCGTTCAAGGTTCAGGCCATTTGTGATTGGGTTTAGCCCACTTCCTTGAAGGCTCTTCAGAGATTTTTGGGTTTTGCTAATTTTTACCGTAAATTTATAAGTAATTTCTCTGGTATTGTGAAACCTCTGACTGATTTGACCAAAAAGGGTTCTGATGTAGTGAATTGGTCTCCAGAGGCAGTTTCGGCATTTCAGTAGCTTAAGTGGAGATTCACTTCTGCTCCTGTTCTACGGCAACCTGATGTTTCTCTACCATTTCAGGTGGAGATAGATGCTTCTGAGATTGGTGCAGGAGCCGTTTTGTCCCAAAGAGATCCTACAACCTCTAAAAGTAACCCTTGTGCCTTCTTCTCTCGAAAATTTTCCCCAGCTGAACGTAATTATGATGTGGGGAATCGGGAATTATTGGCTATGAGTGGGCTTGTGAAGAGTGGAGACATTGGTTGGAGGAGCCAAACATCAAGTTGTGGTCCTCACTGACCACAAGAACCTGATCTATCTCGAATCAGCCAAGCGACTAAATCCTAGACAGGCCAGGTGGGCCTTGTTTTTCACGCATTTTAATTTTGTGGTCTCCTTTCTCCCGAGCACTAAGAAAGTTAAGGCGGATGCCCTCTCTAGGAGTTTCTTTGTGGATTCTCCTGATGTGACTGAGCTTGCTGCCATTCTGAAGGAGGGTGTGGTTCTTTCCGCTATCTCGCCCGATTTGAGACTGGCCCTGGAGGAATTTCAGGGAGATAAACCTGAACGTTGCCCTGCGGGGAAATTGTATGTTCCCGACCAATGGAGGAAGAAGTAATGTCTGAAATACATTGCTCGCAATGGCTGGTTATCACGGTATTTTTGGTACCAGAGATTTGGTGAGTCAGTCTTTTTGGTGGCCTACTTTATCTTGTGATGTCAGGAATTTTGTGCAGTCCTGTGGGACTTGTTCTCGGTCCAAACCTTGCTCTCGCTCTAGTGGATTGTTGATGCCACTGCCTGTGCCCAGGAGGCCATGGACCCATATCTCTATGGATTTTATTTCTGACGTCCCTGTGTCTCAGAGAATGACTGTTATCTGGGTGATCTGTGATAGATTTTCCAAGATGGTCCATCTTGTGCCACTGCCGAAGTTAACATACTCTTCCGAGTTGGTGCCCTTGATTTTTCAGCAGGTGGTTCGTTTGCACGGCATTCCAGAGAACATTGTGTCTGACAGAGGAGTCCAATTTGTTTCCAGATTTTGGAGAGCCTTTTGTTCTAAACTGGGAGTTCAGTTGTCTTTCTCCTCTGCGTTTCACCCTCAGACCAATGGGCAGACTGAGAGAACAAACCAGACTTTGGAAACTTATTTGAGATGTTTTGTGTCTGCTGATCAAGATGACTAGGTCTCTTTTTTGCCCTTGGCTGAATTCGCTGTAAATTATAGGTCTAGTTCTGCCACTTTGATGTCCCATTTTTTCTGCAATTTCGGGTTTCATCCTCGGTTTTCTTCGGGGCAGGTGTAGGCTTCTGTCTGTTCGGGTGTTGACTCTATGGTAGAGAGAATGCAGCAGATTTGGGATCAAGTAGTGGATAAGTTGGCTCTCTCTCAGGAGAGGACCCAACGGTTCGCCAACCGGAATAGGACTGATGGTCCCCGGTTTAAAGTAGGTGACATGGTTTGGTTGTCCTCAAAAATATCCCTATGAAGGTGGCATCTCCAAAATTTAAGCCAAGGTTCATTGGACCTTATAAGATCTCAGAAATCCTTAATCCCATTTCTTTCCATTTGGCTCTTCCAGGGACGTTTAAGATTCACAACGTCTTCCATAAGTCTTTATTGAAAAGGTTTGTTGAGCCAGTGGTTCCTATGGCTACGCCCCTGAGCCTGTCTTGGTTGAGGGCAATCTGGAGTATGAAGTGGAGAAGATATTGGATTCTCGTCTGGCTAGACTTAGACTCCAGTGCTTGGTCAAGTGGAAAGGTTAAGGTCAGGAGGACAATTCTTGGCTGTTTGCTTCTGACATTCGTGCTGAGAGATTGGTTCGTGCCTTTCACCGGGCTCATCCTGATCGGCCTGGTGGCACACGTGAGGGTTCGGTGACCCCTCCTCAAGTGGGGGTACTGTTGTGAATGCTCTGAATTTGACTTCTGAGCTTGGGCTCCCTCTGGTGGCTGCTGATAGTAGTGAAGCTGCTTTGGCTGACAGGTTCATCAGCTGGGAGCGATGATTGGTAATCTGATGTTGATGACTGGGGAGATTTAAGGGAGTAAACTTCCCATGATCCTCGCCGGTGATTAGTTTTTCTTTCTGGTCCCATTTGGAAGTCAGCTTGCTTCCTTCTTGTCCTTCAACTTTCAGATAAGTTATTTGCTGTTTATTTCTTTCATTTGTTTTTGTCTTTCTCAGTTTTCTGGCCTCCTGGAGTTTGTACAGCCAGATTCCCCTGCTAGGGTCCTGTGCTGGCCTCTGTTTCTCATTTGCTATTGTTTTGTATTTTCAGTTCCCTGTTATATCTATATCTGCTTATTTGCTACCAGTTACACTGGACTTCTGATCTAGCGGGGGAGAGACCATGTGGTCTCAGTATTTTTTGTATATCAGAGCGTGTTGGAGTTTTTCTTAGAGTTTTTGCCGGATTGCAGACAGTATTCTTTCCTGTCCTGTGCTATCTAGACAGATTGGGCCCCAGCATTTTCTCACTGTAGTTTCTGC
>JARQOD010000001.1:669460662-669542455 GCA_033576555.1 Oophaga sylvatica | reverse complement strand
GGTGAGCTGGACTTTATTTCATTTTAGCATTATATTGGCCCATCATACACTGGAGCATCATCCATGGGGCCCATCATATACTGTAGCATTATAAATGGGGCCCATCATACTCTGGAGCATCATCTATGGGGCCCATCATACACTGGAGCATCATATGGGGCTCTGTTGTGAATGGGTTTGAGATGAGTTCTGAGCAGAGGCTCCCTCTGGTGGTTACAAGCGGTGCTAGTCTGTCCAGTGAAGATTGTGAGGACTGGGAATCAGGTGTTACTGACTGGTATTATATAAGGGGTCACCTTCCCATCAGGGTTGCCGGTGATCAATTGTTCTGGTCTGAATCCTTTATTCCAGTTTCCCTTGTAGCCTGCTGTGTCCTGTCTGCATCTCCTGCTAACGGATAAGACATTTTCTTCTTTTGTGTTTGTGCTATATTTTTGCATTTTGTCCTGCACTTCTGTGGGGGCCTTCAGGGTCCCTCCGGGGGCTTCTGCCCTCTCAGTTTTGTTCAGCCACTGATGTTTGTACTTTTGCTTTTTCCAGTTTTTTCAGTGGCTGCTGTTTTGATTTTGTTACACCAGAGAGCTAATTTAGGTGGTAGAGGTCGTGTGATCTCAGGTGTTTTTGAAATTAGTAGAGTTGGTGCTTTTAAGGGTTTTCTGGGATTGCAGTAAGTACCCTTCCTATCCTTTTCTATTTAGTTAGTTTGGGCCCCAGCGTTTGCTCATACTATTTTCTTTCTGTGTCAGTATTTCATCTTGTCTAACCGCCATTACATGTTTGGGGGCTTTCTATTGTCTTTGGGGTTCTGCTCCGGGGCAGATAGCTTTCCTATATCTATCTTTAGGTGTAGTTAGTTTCTCAGGCTGTGACGAGGCGTCTAGGACCAACGTAGGAACGCTCCATGGCTGCCTCTAGTTGTGGTGGTTAGTCAGGGTACTGCAATCTCATAGATTCCAACTGCTCTGGTGTATTGCCTTTTTTGCCTGCACTTCTCAGCTACCGAAACATAACAGTATCACTGGCCTAAAAATTGAAAATTGTATGGTACTCACAGAAGGGAAAAAATAGTGTCAGAGATATTTTTCTGTTTGTTGCATTTTTTTTTTTTTTCCCTCTGTATCTCTGGGTACTGGGGAGGATCTTTTCTCTCAATGGAGTTTGCACAGTTGTCTGGCCGTGTGGATCAGCTTGCCACTGAGGTTCGGAGTATTGCTATCTATCTTGCTGGGTTGCCTGTTGTGGAACCTAGGATTCCCATGCAAGATTTGTTTTTAGGGGATCGAGCTAAGTTTCAGAATTTCAAAAATAATTGTAAATTATTTTTTACCTTAAAATCTAAGTCCTCAGGGAACGCAGCGCAGCAGGTTCAAATTATCATCTCTCTCCTGCGCGGCGATCCTCAGGATTGGGCTTTTTCCCTGATACCTGGGGATCCTGTTTTGAGTGATGTTGATGCATTTTTTCAGGCCTTGGGGTTATTGTACGATGAGCCTAATGTCACTGATCAAGCTGAGAAAGCCTTGTTGGCATTAAATCAGGGGCTTGATGACGCTGAGTTATACTGTCAGAGATTCCGTAGGTGGGCAGTCCTGACCAAATGGAATGACGACGCTTTGGCAGCCCTTTTCCAGAAGGGTCTGTCAGATAATGTAAAGGATGTTATGGTGGGATTCCCTGTCCCCTCTGGTCTCAATGATTCTATGTCATTAGCGATTCAAATTGACAGACGTTTGCGTGAGCGGAGAAGTATGCGTGGAATGGTGTTGCCTTGTGAACCAGCTTCTGAACCCATGCAGTGTGATAGAGTGGTGTCTGGGGCACAGCGTCATGAGTTTCGAAAGCGCAATGGGTTATGTTTCTACTGTGGTGATGCCTCTCATGCTATTTCAGTCTGCCCTAAGCGGGGAAGACGTTTTGCACGCTCAGTTGTCTTGGGTAGTGTTCAGACTAAGTTTTTATTAACTGTCACTCTGATATGCTCTCTGTCCTCATTTTCTGCTCAGGCTTTCGTTGATTCTGGAGCAGCTATTAACCTGATGGATTATGATTTTGCTAAACGTTGTGGATTTCCCTTGATACCCCTACAGAAGTCTATTCCCCTACTGGGGATCGATTCTACCCCTTTGGCTGAGAATAAACCCCAGTTTTCTACTCAGGTGATAATGAGGGTTGAACCTGATCACCAGGAGTGCTGCAAATTTTTGGTTCTGTATAATCTGCATGACATTATCGTGCTGGGTTTTCCTTGGTTACAGTCTCATAATCCTGTTTTGGATTGGAAATCTGTGTCTGTAACCAGTTGGGGCTGCCAATGTATTAATACCAACACTCCTGTTTTTTCTGCCTCCCCCCAGGCTCAGGATGTTCCTGACTTTTTGATTGATTTTTCTGATGTGTTTAGCGAAAGTAAATCTGCATCCTTGCCTTCCCATAGAAGCTATGACTGCGCTATTGAATTAGTGCCGGGTAGTAAATTCCCTAAAGGTCGCCTTTTTAACTTGTCTGTACCTGAACATGACACTATGCGGTCTTATATCAAGGAATCATTGGAGAAGGGTCATATCAGACCATCCTCTTCACCCTTAGGTGCCGGTTTTTTCTTTGTGGCCAAAAAGGATGGTTCATTAAGGCCGTGTATTGATTATCGTCTCTTGAACAATATTACTGTGAAATATCAATACCCGTTACCCTTGATTTCTGACCTGTTTTCCAGGGTGAAAAACGCTACTTGGTTTACCAAGCTTGACCTCAGGGGGGCGTATAACCTTATTCGCATTAAGCATGGGGATGAATGGAAGACGGCATTCAATACCCCTGAAGGGCATTTTGAGTACCTGGTGATGCCCTTTGGGCTCACTAATGCTCCTTCCGTCTTCCAGTCCTTCATGAATGACATTTTCAGGGATTTTGTGGACAAATTTCTGATTGTTTATTTGGATGATATCTTGATTTTTTCTAATGACTGGGACTCTCATGTGAAACATGTTCAAACTGTATTCCAGATTTTGAGAGAGAATGCTCTGTATGTGAAGGGATCAAAGTGTCTTTTTGGCGTACAGAGGATCTCATTTCTGGGATTCATTTTGTCCCCATCTGTTATTGAAATGGACCCGGTCAAGGTTCAGGCCATCTGTGATTGGGTCCAACCTACTTCATTAAAGGCTCTTCAGAGATTTTTGGGTTTTGCCAATTTTTATCGTAAATTTATTGGTAATTTCTCGGTTATTGTTAAACCATTAACTGATTTGACCAGAAAGGGTTCTGATGTGGTGAATTGGCCTCCTGAGGCAGTCTCTGCATTTCAGGAACTTAAGCAGAGATTCACTTCTGCTCCTGTTCTACGGCAGCCTGATGTTTCTCTGCCATTTCAGGTGGAGGTTGATGCCTCTGAAATTGGGGCAGGTGCCGTTTTGTCCCAAAAAGATCCAGAGACCTCTAAAAGTAACCCTTGTGCCTTTTTCTCTCGAAAATTTTCTCCTACTGAACGTAATTATGACGTGGGTAATCGGGAGTTATTGGCCATGAAGTGGGCTTTTGAAGAGTGGAGACATTGGCTGGAGGGAGCCAAACATCAGGTGGTGGTCCTTACGGACCATAAGAATCTGGTCTATCTGGAATCTGCCAAGCGACTCAATCCTAGACAGGCCAGGTGGGCCTTGTTTTTCACACGTTTTAATTTTGTGGTTTCCTTTCTTCCTGGCACTAAGAATGTTAAGGCGGATGCCCTCTCGAGGAGTTTCCTTGCGGACTCTCCTGAGTTATCTGATCCTTCTGTTATTTTGAAAGAGGGTGTAGTTCTTTCCGCCATCTCGCCCAATTTGAGACTTGCTCTGGAGGGGTGTCAGGAGGATAGGCCCGAGTGCTGCCCTGTTGGAAAATTGTTTGTCCCGGACCAGTGGAAAAAGAGTGTGATGTCTGAGATTCATTGTTCCACGTTGGCTGGGCATCCCGGAATTTTTGGTACCAGAGACTTGGTTAGTCGGTCCTTTTGGTGGCCTACCTTGTCTCGTGATGTCAGGGAATTTGTGCAGTCCTGCGGGACTTGCTCTCGCTCCAAGCCTTGCTCTCGCTCTAGTGGTTTGTTGATGCCATTGCCTGTGCCCAAGAGACCATGGACCCATATCTCTATGGATTTCATTTCCGATCTTCCTGTTTCTCAGAGAATGACCACCATCTGGGTAATTTGTGATAGGTTTTCCAAGATGATACATCTTGTGCCATTACCTAAGTTGCCTTCCTCCTCCGAGTTGGTGCCGTTGTTCCTTCAGCACGTGGTTCGTTTACACGGCATTCCTGAGAACATTGTGTCTGACAGAGGAGTCCAGTTTGTTTCCAGATTTTGGAGGACTTTTTGTTCTAAACTGGGGGTTCAATTGTCTTTCTCCTCAGCATTTCATCCTCAGACCAATGGTCAAACTGAGAGAACAAACCAGACATTGGAGACTTATCTAAGATGCTTTGTGTCGGCTGATCAGGATGACTGGGTCTCTTTTTTGCCTTTGGCTGAGTTTGCTCTTAATAATAGGGCTAGCTCTGCTACTTTGATGTCTCCGTTTTTCTGTAATTCTGGATTTCACCCTCGATTTTCTTCAGGACAGACGGAGGCTTCTGTCTGTCCAGGTGTTGACTCTGTTGTGGAGCGTATGCAACTGATTTGGGACCAGGTAGTGGAGAGGTTGTCCCTCTCTCAGGAGAGGGCCCAGCGGTTTGCTAACCGGCATAGGACTGATGGTCCTCGGTTTAAAGTGGGGGACTTGGTCTGGTTGTCCTCAAAGAATATTCCTATGAGAGTAGCATCTCCTAAATTTAAGCCTAGGTTCATTGGACCTTATAAGATCATGGAGATTATTAATCCTGTTTCTTTTCGTTTGCTTCTTCCAGGGACATTTAAGATCCATAACGTGTTCCACAAGTCCTTGTTGAAGAGGTTTGTTGAGCCAGTGGTTCCTGCTGCTGTGCCTCCTGACCCTGTTTTGGTTGAGGGCAATCTGGAGTATGTGGTTGAGAAAATATTAGATTCTCGTTTTTCTAGACGGAAACTCCAGTATTTGGTTAAATGGAGAGGTTATGGTCAGGAGGACAATTCTTGGGTGTTTGCTTCGGACATCCATGCTAGGAGACTTATCCGTGCGTATCATAGAACTCATCCTGACCGACCTGGTTGCTCAAATGAGGGTTCGGTGACCCCTCCTCAAGGGGGGGTACTGTTGTGAATGGGTTTGAGATGAGTTCTGAGCAGAGGCTCCCTCTGGTGGTTACAAGCGGTGCTAGTCTGTCCAGTGAAGATTGTGAGGACTGGGAATCAGGTGTTACTGACTGGTCTTATATAAGGGAGTCACCTTCCCATCAGGGTTGCCGGTGATCAATTGTTCTGGTCTGAATCCTTTATTCCAGTTTCCCTTGTAGCCTACTGTGTCGTGTCTGCATCTCCTGCTAACAGATAAGACATTTTCTTCTTTTGTGTTTGTGCTATATTTTTGCATTTTGTCCTGCACTTCTGTGGGGGCCTTCAGGGTCCCCTCCGGGGGCTTCTGCCCTCTCAGTTTTGTTCAGCCATTGATGTTTGTACTTTTGCTTTTTCCAGTTTTTTCAGTGGCTGCTGTTTTGATTTTGTTACACCAGAGAGCTAATTTAGGTGGTAGAGGTCGTGTGATCTCAGGTGTTTTTGAAATTAGTAGAGTTGGTGCTTTTCAGGGTTTTCTGGGATTGCAGTAAGTACCCTTCCTATCCTTTTCTATTTAGTTAGTTTGGGCCCCAGCGTTTGCTCATACTATTTTCTTTCTGTGTCAGTATTTCATCTTGTCTAACCGCCATTACATGTTTGGGGGCTTTCTATTGTCTTTGGGGTTCTGCTCCGGGGCAGATAGCTTTCCTATATCTATCTTTAGGTGTAGTTAGTTTCTCAGGCTGTGACGAGGCGTCTAGGACCAACGTAGGAACGCTCCACGGCTGCCTCTAGTTGTGGTGGTTAGTCAGGGTACTGCAATCTCATAGATTCCAACTGCTCTGGTGTATTGCCTTTTTTGCCTGCACTCCTCAGCTACCGAAACATAACAGGGCTCATTATATATGGAGCATTATATTGGCCCATCATACACTGGAGCATCATCCATGGGGCCCATCATATACTGGAGCATCATATGGGGCCCATTATATATGGAGCATTATATTGGCCCATCATACAATGGAGCATCATATAGGGGGCCCATCATATACTGAAGCATCATATGGGGCCCATTATATATGGAGCATTATATTGGCCCATCATACACTGGAGCATCATCCATGGGGCCCATCATACACTAGAACATTATAAATGGGACCCATCATACACTGAAGCATCATATTGGGCCCATTATATATGGAGCATTATATAGGCCCATCATGCACTGGAGCATCATCCATGGGGCACATCATATACTGAAGCATCATATGGGGTTCATTATTTATGGGGCATCATATAGGGTATGGAGCATCATATGGAGCACATATGGGGCCTATTCTGTATGAAGCATTATATGGAGCCCATTCTGTATGTAGCAATATATGGGGACCATCATATACTGTATGGAGCTTTATATGCGACTCATTATACTGTATGGAGCAATATGTGGGGCTCATTATACTCTATGGGGATTGTCCTATACTGTATGGCAAATTATATGGGGACCATCATATACTGTAGCAGTATGTGGAGCTCATCATATACTGTATGGAACATTATATGGGACCAATTATTCTGTATGGAGCAATATATGGGGCTCATTATTCTGTATGGCGCACTATGTGGTGGCCATAATACTGTATGGAGGACTATATCGTCCGGTTTTTGAGCTACTGTACAATTTAAAATAGATATCACTCATGTAATGTAAGAAGTGAAGTATTTGTCATTGTACTATACCTATATTTCTCTGCCGTATTGGAGCATCATGAATTGTGGTATGTGTTAAAGGGGCCCAGTGACACTCTTTCGCCCAGGGCACACGAAAACCTGGAGCCAGCCCTGCCCCCTCACAACTTTAGCCAAATAACCCCCAGTTTTCAATGCGTTACTATTATTATAAAGTAAATTAAGGTTGCCAAGCTTAAGTAATAAGAATTGATGTCGTTGGCATTGAAATGGGCACTGTAGGTGTGTTTACTGTCCTTCACTCCCTGCCGACTTTGCTTCCCCATTGACTTGCATTGGGTTTCGTGTCTCAGTCGGACCTCCGACTTTTGCCGATATTCGGCCGATTTCATTCGACTTGAATTTTGAGAAAGTCGGATTTCATGAAACCCGACTCGACCCTAAAAAAGGCAAAGTCGATCATCTCTAGTGGTAGACGCCTGTGTGATAGATGGGTAAGACCACTCTCTCCTGATCCCTCTTTCCGGGACAATACCCTGTGTCGGGGGGATGGTCCGGGGTGAACCTATACTTGTGGAGTTAGAGGCACCCATGCAGTTAGGAGGTGCTTCCGTGTCGTATGTCTCTCGAAAAATTTGCAAGAAAAAGGGTGTGCGTTTTTTGTGTGGGAGAAATGGACATTTTATTGTGGCCTGTCCTTTGATTCCTAAACAAAAAGAGACTTGATTAACCCTTGGGAGCCTGGAGTTTGATAATGGTATATGTTTGTCTTCAACCTGTAATTCTCGGTTTTTCCTGACAGCAGAGATGGTGCTAGAGAGCAGGACTGAGAAAATTTCTGATTTTGTAGAGAGTGGAGCTGGAGCCTGTATGGTTGATGCTGAGTTTTCTAAAACTCATGGGCTTGCTTGCTCTAACTTAGCTAAGCCTGTTCCTATTTTCTCCATTGACTGAGCACCACTTGCCCAGAGAGCACTGATGCAGATTGTACATAACATAAGACTGAGGTTGAGGTCTTTTCATTATGAGGTAATTCCTTGTTATCTCCTGGACGGTCTCCCCACTCCTATTGTTCTGCGGTTACCCTGGTTGGTGACACATAATCCGACTGTGGATTGGCAATACAGAGAAATTATGGAATGAGGAGATTACTGTCATGATAACTGCCTAAACATTTCTCTTTCTACAGTGTCTACGGGGACCTTTCATCTTTGCCCGTGGCGGCAAGGTTCTTTTTTGTGAAAAAGAGAGATGGTAGTCTCTGCCCCTGTTTAGATTTCCAGGAATTGAATCTAATTACTATCCAAGATCCATATAATCTTCCTCTGATTCCTGATTCATTCAATCAGGTGGTGGAGCTAAGGTTTTCTCTAAGTTGGATTTAAGGGGGGCCTATAACCTGGTTAGAATCAGGGAATAGGATGAATGGAAAACGACGTTCAATAACCCTGAGGGACATTTCGAAAGTCTGGCTATGCCTTTCGGACTGACCAATGCATTATCATTGTTCCAGCATTTCATTAATTATATTTTTGTCATTTGGTGGGCAGAAGTCTATCTGGATGATATTTTGGTTTATTCACCTGATTTGGAGACACATTGGGGCATGTGAGACAGGTGCTTCAGGTATTAATGGATAAGAAGCTTTATGCCAAACTAGAGAAATGTGTTTTCGCCATCCAGGAGGTGCAGTTTTTGGGGTACCTGTTGTCATTTTAGGGTTTTCAGATGGATTTGGAAAAGGCTCGGGCTGTACTCGATTGAGATCGTCCCAAGAACCTGAAGGTATTCCTGCATTTTCTGGGTTTTATAAATTTTTACTGGAAGTTTATTCAAAATTATTTGGTAATAGTGAAACCCCTTACTGACATGACAAATAAGGGGTCTGATTTCTCTAAATGGTCGGATGCTGCTCAGCAGGCTTTTTCCACCTTAAAGAGTTGTTTTGACTCTGTGCCTATACTCAATCAACCTGATGTTTCTCAGCCTTTTATCATAGAAGTGGATGCTTCGGAGGTGAGGGTTGGGGCTGTGTAGCCTCAGGGTCCGTCCACGGGTAAATTGCATCCGTGCAACTTCTTTTCAAAAAAAGTATCCTCGTCTGAGAGACATTATGACGTGGGTAATAGAGAGCTTTTGGCGATTAAATTGGCATTCAAGGAGTGGTGACATTGGTTGGAGGGCGCAGTACATCCTATTATTTTTATCAAGGACCACAAGAACCTATCACATCTTTAATCGGCTAAACCTCTCAACCCTAGACAAGCTAGGTGGTCTGTTGTGAATGAGCAGAGGCTCCCTCTGGTGGTTACAGACAGTACTGAACCTTCCAGAGAGGAATGGCAATCTGGGATCACGGACTGGACTGATATAAGGGAGGTTCCCTCCCATGATGGTCGCCGGTGATCAATTGTTCTGGTATCTATTGTGGTTCCTGGTTCATTTGGAAGTTTGCTGGTGTCTTGCCTGAATCTGCTGCTTTCAGATAAAATATTTTCTGCTTTTCTTTTGTGCTTGCTATTTGCATTGTTTTCTGCACATTTGTGGAGGACAGCCAGGTCCCCTCCTGGGGCCTAAGCTCCTCACAGTTTGTCTGTAGCCACTGTTGTTTTTTCATTTGCTTTTTCCTGCTTTTTCAGCGGCTGCAGCTTGGTTTTGTTCACACTGAGATCTGATTTAGTGGGTGGCGAGATCATGTGATCTCAGTATTTTTGTAATCAGAATTGTTGTATTTTTGTAGGGTTTTCTGGGTTGCAGAAGGTAACCTCTCCTGTACTTTCCTAATTAGTCAGCTTGTGGCCCCAGCGTTTGCTCAATCTGTTTTCTGCCTGCGTTTGTGTTTTCATCTTGTCTAACCGCCATTATATATTTGGGGGCTGCCTATTCCTTTGGGGCTCTACTCCGTGGCAGTTAGCTTTCCTGTTTCTATCTTTAGGTATAGCTAGCTCTCAGGCTGTGACGAGGCGTCTAGGATCAACGTAGGAACGCTCCACGGCTACCGCTAGTTGTGTGGTTAGTTCAGGTTTCTGCAACCCATTAGTTACAAACATCTCAGGTGTTCGGCTGCCCTGCTGTTGTTCCTGTCCTCCTCAGCTACCGCACATAACAGTATCACTGGCCAAACTGAAAATTATATGGTACTCACAGAAGGGAAAAATAGTGTGGAAAGAAAAAAGTTGTCAGTTGTCAGAGATTTTTTTTTTTCTGTTTGTTGCATTTTTTTCCCTCTTTTTCTCTGGGTGCTGAGGAGGATTTTTTTTTCTCTCTCAATGGAGTTTGCACAGTTGGCTGGCCATGTGGATCAGCTTGCCACTGAGGTTCGGAGTATTGCTACCTATCTTGCTGGGTTGCCGGTTGTGGAACCTAGGATTCCCATGCCAGATTTGTTTTTGGGGGATCGATCTAAATTTCTGAATTTCAAAAATAACTGTAAGTTGTTTTTTGCCTTAAGGCCTAAGTCCTCAGGGAACGCTGCACAGCAGGTTCAAATTGTCATCTCTCTGCTGCGCGGTGACGCTCAGGATTGGGCTTTTTCCCTGACACCTGGGGATCCTGTTTTGAATGATATTGATGTATTTTTTCAGGCTCTGGGGTTATTGTACGATGAACCTAATGTCACTGATCAAGCTGAAAAGATCCTGTTGGCATTAAATCAGGGTCTTGATGACGCTGAGTTGTACTGTCAGAAATTTCGAAAGTGGGCAGTTCTGACCAAATGGAATGATCATGCTTTGGCAGCCCTTTTTCGAAAAGACGTTTGCGTGAGCGCAGAGGTATGCGTGAGATAGTGTTGCTTTGTGAGCCAGCTCCTGAGCCCATGCAGTGTGATGGAGTGACTTCTGGGGCTCAGCGTCATGAGTTTCGTAGGCGCAATGGGTTATGTTTCTACTGTGGTGACGCGTCCCATGCTATTTCCGTCTGCCCTAAACGGGGAAGACGTTTTGCGTGCTCAGTTGTCTTGGGTAGTGTTCAGACTAAATTTCTGTTGACTGTTACCCTCATTTGCTCAATGTCCACATTTTCGGCTCAGGCTTTTGTTGATTTAGGAGCGGCTATTAACCTGATGGATTTTGACTTTGCCAAAGGTTGTGGCTTTCCCATGATACCCCTGCGGAAGTCTATTCCTTTACTGGGCATTGATTCTACCCCTTTGGCGGAGAATAAACCCCAATTTTCTACTCAGGTGATAATGAGGGTTGAACCAGATCATCAGGAGAGTTGCAAATTTCTGGTGTTGCATAATCTGCATGACATTATTGTACTGGGTTTCCCTTGGTTACAGACTCATAATCCTCTTTTGGATTGGAAATCTGTGTCTGTGACCAGTTGGGGTTGCCAATGTGTTATTACCGACACTCCTGTTTTTTCTGCCTCTCCCCAGTCTCAGGATGTCCCTGACTTTTTGACTGATTTTTCTGATGTGTTTAGTGAAAGTAAGTCTGCATCCTTACTTCCTCACAGAAGCTACGATTGCGCTATTGAGTTAGTGTCTGGAGGTAAATTTCCTAAGGGTTGCCTTTTTAACTTATCTGTACCTGAACACGATGCTATGCGATCTTATATCAAGGAGTCATTGGAGAAGGGTCATATCAGACCATCCTCTTCACCCTTGGGCGCCGGTTTTTTCTTTGTGGCCAAAAAGGATGGTTCATTGAGGCCGTGTATTGATTATCGCCTCCTGAATAAGATCACTGTGAAATATCAATATCCGTTACCCTTGATTTCTGAACTGTTTTCCAGAGTGAAAAGTGCTAGTTGGTTTACCAAGCTTGACCTCAGGGGGGCGTATAATCTTATTCGCATTAAGCACGGGGATGAATGGAAGACGGCGTTTAATACCCCAGAGGGGCATTTTGAGTACCTAGTGATGCCTTTTGGGCTCACTAATGCTCCTTCCATCTTCCAATCGTTCATGAATGATATTTTCAGGGATTTTGTGGATAAATTTCTGATTGTTTATTTGGATGATATCTTGATTTTTTCCAACGACTGGGACTCTCATGTGAAACATGTTCGGACTGTGTTCCAGATTTTGAGAGAGAATGCACTGTATGTGAAGGGATCAAAGTGTCTTTTTGGCGTACAGAAGGTCTCATTTCTGGGATTTATTTTGTCTCCGTCTGTTATTGAAATGGACCTGGTCAAGGTTCAGGCCATCTGTGATTGGGTTCAATCTACTTCATTAAAGGCTCTTCAGAGATTCTTGGGTTTTGCCAATTTTTATCGTAAATTCATTGGTAATTTCTCTGGTATTGTTAAACCATTGACTGATTTGACCAAAAAGGGTTCTGATGTGGTGAATTGGCCTCCTGAGGCAGTTTCTGCGTTTCAGGAACTTAAGCAGAGATTCACTTCTGCTCCTGTTCTACGGCAGCCTGATGTTTCTCTACCGTTTCAGGTGGAGGTTGATGCCTCTGAAATTGGGGCAGGTGCCGTTTTGTCCCAAAGGGATCCAAAGACCTCTAAGAGTAACCCTTGTGCCTTTTTCTCTCGAAAGTTTTCTCCAACTGAACGTAATTATGACGTGGGTAATCAGGAGTTAATGGCCATGAAGTGGGCCTTTGAAGAGTGGAAACATTGGCTGGAAGGAGCCAAACATCAGGTGGTGGTCCTCACGGACCATAAGAATCTGGTTTATCTCGAATCAGCCAAGCGACTTAATCCTAGACAGGCCAGGTGGGCCTTGTTTTTCACACGTTTTAATTTTGTGGTTTCTTTTCTTCCTGGCACTAAGAATGTTAAGGCGGATGCCCTCTCGAGGAGTTTCTTTGCGGATTCTCCTGAGTTATCTGATCCTGCTGTTATTTTGAAAGAGGCTGTGGTTCTTTCCGCCATCTCGCCCAATTTGAGACTGGCTCTGGAGTGGTGTCAGGAGGATAAACCTGAGCGCTGCCCTGTTGGGAAATTGCTTGTCCCAGACCAGTGGAAGAAGAGTGTGATGTCTGAGATTCATTGTTCCGCGTTGGCTGGTCATCCCGGGATTTTTGGTACCAGAGGCTTGGTGAGTCGGTCCTTTTGGTGGCCTACTTTGTCTCGTGACGTCAGGGACTTTGTGCAGTCCTGTGGGACTTGCTCTCGTTCCAAGACTTGCTCTTGCTCTAGTGGTTTGTTGATGCCATTACCTGTGCCCAAGAGGCCATCGACCCATATCTCTATGGATTTTATTTCCGACCTCCCTGTCTCTCAGAGTATGACTGTTATCTGGGTAATCTGTGATAGGTTTTCCAAGATGATACATCTTGTGCCATTACCTAAGTTGCCTTCCTCCTCCGAGTTGGTGCCTTTGTTCCTTCAGCACGTGGTTCGGTTGCACGGCATTCCAGAGAACATTGTGTCTGACAGAGGAGTCCAGTTTGTTTCCAGATTTTGGAGGACATTTTGTTCTAAACTTGGTGTTCAATTATCTTTCTCCTCTGCATTTCATCCTCAGACCAATGGACAAACCGAGAGAACAAACCAGACCTTGGAGACTTATTTGAGATGTTTTGTGTCTGCTGATCAAGGTGACTGGGTCTCTTTTTTGCCTTTGGCTGAGTTTGCTCTTAATAATAGGGCTAGCTCTGCCACCTTGATGTCTCCATTTTTCTGCAATTCTGGGTTTCTCCCTCGATTTTCTTCGGGACAGGCAGAGGCTTCTGTCTGTCCGGGTGTTGACTTTGTTGTGGAGCGAATGCAGCAGATTTGGGACCAGGTAGTGGAGAGGTTGTCTCTCTCTCAAGAGAAGGCCCAGAGGTTTGCCAACCGGCATAGGACTGATGGTCCTCGGTTTAAAGTGGGGGACTTGATTTGGTTGTCCTCAAGAAATATCCCTATGAGGGTTGCATCTCCAAAGTTTAAGCCTAGGTTCATTGGACCTTATAAGATCATGGAGATTCTTAATCCGGTTTCCTTCCGTTTGCTTCTTCCAGGGACATTTAAGATCCATAACGTGTTCCACAAGTCCTTATTGAAGAGGTTTGTCGAGCCACTGGTTCCTATGGCTGCGCCTTCTGACCTGTTTTGGTTGAGGGCAATCTGGAGTATGTGGTTGAGAAAATATTGGATTCTCGGGTTTCTAGACGAAAACTCCAGTATTTGGTTAAGTGGAGAGGTTATGGTCAGGAGGACAATTCTTGGGTGTTTGCTTCGGACATCCATGCTAGGAGACTGATCCGTGCCTATCACCGAGCTCATCCTGATCGGCCTGGTTGCATAAGTAAGAGTTCGGTGACCCCTCCTCAAGGGGGGGTACTGTTGTGAATGAGCAGAGGCTCCCTCTGGTGGTTACAGACAGCACTGAACCTTCCAGAGAGGAATGGCAATCTGGGATCACGGACTGGACTGATATAAGGGAGGTTCCCTCCCATGATGGTCGCCGGTGATCAATTGTTCTGTCTCTATTGTGGTTCCTGGTTCATTTGGAAGTTTGCTGGTGTCTTGCCTGCATCTGCTGCTTTCAGATAAGATATTTTCTGCTTTTCTTTTTGTGCTTGCTATTTGCATTGTTTTCTGCACATTTGTGGAGGACAGCCAGGCCCCCTCCTGGGGCCTGAGCTCCTCACAGTTTGTCTGTAGCCACTGTTGTTTTTTCATTTGCTTCTTCCTGCTTTTTCAGCGGCAGCAGCTTGGTTTTGTTCACACTGAGATCTGATTTAGTGGGTGGCGAGATCGTGTGATCTCAGTATTTTTGTAATCAGAATTGTTGGATTTTTGTAGGGTTTTCTGGGTTGCAGAAGGTAATCTCTCCTGTCCTTTCCTATGTAGTCAGCTTGTGGCCCCAACGTTTGCTCAATCTGTTTTCTGCCTGCGTTTGTATTTTCATCTTGTCTAACTGCCATTATATATTTGGGGGCTGCCTATTCCTTTGGGGCTCTACTCCGTGGCAGTTAGATTTCCTGTTTCTATCTTTAGGTATAGCTAGCTCTCAGGCTGTAACGAGGCGTCTAGGATCAACGTAGGAACGCTCCACGGCTACCGCTAGTTGTGTGGTTAGTTCAGGTTTCTGCAACCCATAAGTTTCCAACATCTCAGGTGTTCGGCTGCCCTGCTGTTGTTCCTGTCCTCCTCAGCTACCGCACATAACAGTATCACCGGCCAAACTGAAAATATATGGTACTCACAGAAGGGAAAAATGGTGTGGAAAGAAAAAAGTTGTCAGTTGTCAGAGATTTTTTTTTTTTTTCTGTTTGTTGCATTTTTCCCTCTTTTTCTCTGGGTGCTGAGGAGGATTTTTTTTCTCTCTCAATGGAGTTTGCACAGTTGGCTGGCCATGTGGATCAGCTTGCCCCTGAGGTTCGGAGTATTGCAACCTATCTTGCTGGGTTGCCGGTTGTGGAACCTAGGATTCCCATGCCAGATTTGTTTTTGGGGGATCGATCTAAATTTCTGAATTTCAAAAATAACTGTAAGTTGTTTTTTGCCTTTAGGCCTAAGTCCTCAGGGAACGCTGCACAGCAGGTTCAAATTGTCATCTCTCTGCTGCGCGGTGACCCTCAGGATTGGGCTTTTTCCCTGACACCTGGGGATCCTGTTTTGAATGATATTGTTGTATTTTTTCAGGCTCTGGGGTTATTGTACGATGAACCTAATGTCGCTGATCAAGCTGAAAAGATCCTGTTGGCATTAAATCAGGGTCTTGATGACGCTGAGTTGTACTGTCAGAAATTTCAAAAGTGGGCAGTTCTGACCAAATGGAATGATCATGCTTTGGCAGCCCTTTTTCGAAAGGGTCTGTCAGAAAAAGTAAAGGACGTTATGGTGGGATTCCCTGTTCCCTCTGGTCTCAATGATTCTATGTCTTTGGCCATTCAAATTGACAGACGTTTGCGTGAGCGCAGAGGTATGCGTGAGATAGTGTTGCCTTGTGAGCCAGCTCCTGAGCCCATGCAGTGTGATGGAGTGACTTCTGGGGCTCAGCGTCATGAGTTTCGTAGGCGCAATGGGTTATGTTTCTACTGTGGTGACGCGTCCCATGCTATTTCCGTCTGCCCTAAACGGGGAAGACGTTTTGCGTGCTCAGTTGTCTTGGGTAGTGTTCAGACTAAATTTCTGTTGACTGTTACCTGTTATGTTACGGTAGCTGAGGAGTGCAGGTAAAAAAGGAAATACACCAGAGCATTTGGAATCTATGAGATTGCAGTACCCTGACTAACCACCGCAACTAGAGGCAGCCGTGGAGCGTTCCTACGTTGGTCCTAGACGCCTCGTCACAGCCTGAGAAACTAACTACACCTAAAGATAGAAATAGGAAAGCTATCTGCCCCGGAGCAGAACCCCAAAGATAATAGAAAGCCCCCAAACATGTAATGGCGGTTAGACAAGAGGAAATACTGACACAGAAAGAAAATAGTATGAGCAAACGCTGGGGCCCAAACTATCTAAATAGAAAAGGACAGGAAGGGTACTTACTGCAATCTCAGAAAACCCTGAAAAACACCAACTCTACTAATTTCAAAATCACCTGAGATCACACGACCTCTACCACCTAAATTAGTTCTCTGGTGTAACAAAATCAAAACAGCAGCCACTGAAAAAACTGGAAAAAGCAAAAGAACAAAACTCAGAGGCTGAACTAAACAGAGAGGGCAGAAGCCCCCGGAGGGGACCCTGAAGGCCCCCAAAGAAGTGCAGGACAAAATGCAAAAACACAGCAAAAACACAAAAGAAGCAAAAGTCTTATCTGTAAGCAGGAGATGCAGACACGACACAGCAGGCTACAAGGGAAACTGGAATGAAGGATTCAGACCAGAACAATTGATCACCGGCAACCCTGATGGGAAAATGACTCCCTTATATAAGACCAGTCAGTAACACCTGATTCCCAGTCCTCACAATCTTCACTAGTACCGCTTGTAACCACCAGAGGGAGCCTCTGCTCAGAACTCATCTCAAACCCATTCACAACAGTACCCCCCCTTGAGGAGGGGTCACCGAACCCTCATTTGAGCAACCAGGTCGGTCAGGATGAGTTCTATGATACGCACGGATAAGTCTCCTAGCATGGATGTCCGAAGCAAACACCCAAGAATTGTCTTCCTGACCATAACCTCTCCATTTAACCAAATACTGGAGTCTTCGTCTAGAAAAACGAGAATCCAATATTTTCTCAACCACATACTCCAGATTGCCCTCAACCAAAACAGGGTCAGGAGGCACAGCAGCAGGAACCACTGGCTCAACAAACCTCTTCAACAAGGACTTGTGGAACACGTTATGGATCTTAAATGTCCCTGGAAGAAGCAAACGAAAAGAAACAGGATTAATAATCTCCATGATCTTATAAGGTCCAATGAACCTAGGCTTAAATTTAGGAGATGCTACTCTCATAGGAATATTCTTTGAGGACAACCAGACCAAGTCCCCCACTTTAAACCGAGGACCATCAGTCCTATGCCGGTTAGCAAACCGCTGGGCCTTCTCCTGAGACAGGGACAACCTCTCCACTACCTGGTCCCAAATCTGTTGCATACGCTCAACAACAGAGTCAACACACTGGACAGACAGAAGCTTCAGTCTGTCCTGAAGAAAATCGAGGGTGAAACCCAGAATTACAGAAAAACGGAGACATCAAAGGGGCAGAGCTAGCCCTATTATTAAGAGCAAACTCAGCCAAAGGCAAAAAAGAGACCCAGTCATCCTGATCAGCAGACACAAAGCATCTTAGATAAGTCTCCAATGTCTGGTTTGTTCTCTCAGTTTGACCATTGGTCTGAGGATGAAATGCCGAGGAGAAAGACAATTGAACACCCAGTTTAGAAAAAAAGTCCTCCAAAATCTGGAAACAAACTGGACTCCTCTGTCAGACACAATGTTCTCAGGAATGCCGTGTAAACGAACCACGTGCTGAAGGAACAACGGCACCAATTCAGAGGAGGAAGGCAACTTAGGTAATGGCACAAGATGTATCATTTTGGAAAATCTATCACAAATTACCCAGATGGTGGTCATTCTCTGAGAAACAGGAAGATCGGAAATGAAATCCATAGAGATATGGGTCCATGGTCTCTTGGGCACAGGCAATGGCATTAACAAACCACTAGAGCGAGAGCAAGGCTTGGAGCGAGAGCAAGTCCCGCAGGACTGCACAAATTCCCTGACATCGCGAGACAAGGTAGGCCACCAAAAGGACCGACTAACCAAGTCTCTGGTACCAAAAATTCCGGGATGCCCAGCCAATGCGGAACAATGAATCTCAGACATCACACTCTTTTTCCATTGGTCCGGGACAAACAATTTTCCAACAGGGCAGCGCTCGGGCCTATCCTCCTGACACCCCTCCAGAGCAAGTCTCAAATTGGGCGAGATGGCGGAAAGAACTACACCCTCTTTCAAAATAACAGAAGGATCAGATAACTCAGGAGAGTCCGCAAGGAAACTCCTCGAGAGGGCATCCGCCTTAACATTCTTAGTGCCAGGAAGACAGGAAACCACAAAATTAAAACGTGTGAAAAACAAGGCCCACCTGGCCTGTCTAGGATTGAGTCGCTTGGCAGATTCCAGATAGACCAGATTCTTATGGTCCGTAAGGACCACCACCTGATGTTTGGCTCCCTCCAGCCAATGTCTCCACTCTTCAAAAGCCCACTTCATGGCCAATAACTCCCGATTACCCACGTCATAATTACGTTCAGTAGGAGAAAATTTTCGAGAGAAAAAGGCACAAGGGTTACTTTTAGAGGTCTCTGGATCTTTTTGGGACAAAACGGCACCTGCCCCAATTTCAGAGGCATCAACCTCCACCTGAAATGGCAGAGAAACATCAGGCTGCCGTAGAACAGGAGCAGAAGTGAATCTCTGCTTAAGTTCCTGAAATGCAGAGACTGCCTCAGGAGGCCAATTCACCACATCAGAACCCTTTCTGGTCAAATCAGTTAATGGTTTAACAATAACCGAGAAATTACCAATAAATTTACGATAAAAATTGGCAAAACCTAAAAATCTCTGAAGAGCCTTTAATGAAGTAGGTTGGACCCAATCACAGATGGCCTGAACCTTGACCGGGTCCATTTCAAAAACAGATGGGGACAAAATGAATCCCAGAAATGAGATTTTCTGTACGCCAAAAAGACACTTTGATCCCTTCACATACAGAGCATTCTCTCTCAAAATCTGGAATACAGTTCGAACATGTTTCACATGAGAGTCCCAGTCATTAGAAAAAATCAAGATATCATCCAAATAAACAATCAGAAATTTATCCACAAAATCCCTGAAAATGTCATTCATGAAGGACTGGAAGACGGAAGGAGCATTAGTGAGCCCAAAGGGCATCACTAGGTACTCAAAATGCCCTTCAGGGGTATTGAATGCCGTCTTCCATTCATCCCGTGCTTAATGCGAATAAGGTTATACGCTCCCCTGAGGTCAAGCTTGGTAAAACAAGTAGCGTTTTTCACCCTGGAAAACAGGTCAGAAATCAAGGGTAACGGGTATTGATATTTCACAGTAATATTGTTCAAGAGACGATAATCAATACACGGCCTTAATGAACCATCTTTTTTGGCCACAAAGAAAAAACCGGCACCTAAGGGTGAAGAGGATGGTCTGATATGACCCTTCTCCAATGATTCCTTGATATAAGACCGCATAGCATCATGTTCAGGTACAGACAAGTTAAAAAGGCGACCTTTAGGGAATTTACTACCCGGCACTAATTCAATAGCGCAGTCATAGCTCCTATGGGGAGGTAAGGATGCAGATTTACTTTCGCTAAACACATCAGAAAAATCAAACAAAAAGTCAGGAACATCCTGAGCCTGGGGGGAGGCAGAAAAAACAGGAGTGTTGGTATTAACACATTGGCAGCCCCAACTGGTTACAGACACAGATTTCCAATCCAAAACAGGATTATGAGACTGTAACCAAGGGAAACCCAGCACGATAATGTCATGCAGATTATATAGAACCAAAAATTTGCAGCACTCCTGGTGATCAGGTTCAACCCTCATTATCACCTGAGTAGAAAACTGGGGTTTATTCTCAGCCAAATGGGTAGAATCGATCCCCAGTAGGGGAATAGACTTCTGTAGGGGTATCAAGGGAAACCCACAACGTTTAGCAAAATCATAATCCATCAGGTTAATAGCTGCTCCAGAATCAACGAAAGCCTGAGCAGAAAATGAGGACAGAGAGCATATCAGAGTGACAGTTAATAAAAACTTAGTCTGAACACTACCCAAGACAACTGAGTGTGCAAAACGTCTTCCCCGCTTAGGGCAGACTGAAATAGCATGAGAGGCATCACCACAGTAGAAACATAACCCATTGCGCTTTCGAAACTCATGACGCTGTGCCCCAGACACCACTCCATCACACTGCATGGGCTCAGAAGCTGGCTCACAAGGCAACACCACTCCACGCATACTTCTCCGCTCACGCAAACGTCTGTCAATTTGAATCGCTAATGACATAGAATCATTGAGACCAGAGGGGACAGGGAATCCCACCATAACATCCTTTACATTATCCGACAGACCCTTCCGGAAAAGGGCCGCCAAAGCGTCGTCATTCCATTTGGTCAGGACTGCCCACCTACGGAATCTCTGACAGTATAACTCAGCATCATCAAGTCCCTGATTTAATGCCAACAAGGTTTTTTCAGCTTGATCAGTGACATTAGGCTCATCGTACAATAACCCTAAAGCCTGAAAAAATGCATCAACATCACTCAAAACAGGATCCCCAGGTATCAGGGAAAAAGCCCAATCCTGAGGATCGCCGCGCAGGAGAGAGATGATAATTTGAACCTGCTGCGCTGCGTTTCCTGAGGACTTAGATTTTAAGGCAAAAAACAATTTACAATTATTTTTGAAATTCTGAAACTTAGCTCGATCCCCTAAAAACAAATCTGGCATGGGGATCCTAGGTTCCACAACAGGCAACCTAGCAAGATATGCAGCAATACTCTGAACCTCAGTGGCAAGCTGATCCACACGGCCAGACAACTGTGCAAACTCCATTGGGAGAAAAGATCCTCCCCAGCACCCAGAGATACAGAGGGAAAAAAATGCAACAAACAGAAAAATATCTCTGACAACTCTGACAACCTTATTCTTTCACAATATTTTTTCCCTTCTGTGAGTACCATACAATTTTAAATTTTTGGCCGGTGATACTGTTATGTTACGGTAGCTGAGGAGTGCAGGTAAAAAAGGAAATACACCAGAGCAGTTGGAATCTATGAGATTGCAGTACCCTGACTAACCACCGCAACTAGAGGCAGCCGTGGAGCGTTCCTACGTTGGTCCTAGACGCCTCGTCACAGCCTGAGAAACTAACTACACCTAAAGATAGAAATAGGAAAGCTATCTGCCCCGGAGCAGAACCCCAAAGATAATAGAAAGCCCCCAAACATGTAATGGCGGTTAGACAAGAGGAAATACTGACACAGAAAGAAAATAGTATGAGCAAACGCTGGGGCCCAAACTATCTAAATAGAAAAGGACAGGAAGGGTACTTACTGCAATCTCAGAAAACCCTGAAAAACACCAACTCTACTAATTTCAAAATCACCTGAGATCACACGACCTCTACCACCTAAATTAGTTCTCTGGTGTAACAAAATCAAAACAGCAGCCACTGAAAAAACTGGAAAAAGCAAAAGAACAAAACTCAGAGGCTGAACTAAACAGAGAGGGCAGAAGCCCCCGGAGGGGACCCTGAAGGCCCCCAAAGAAGTGCAGGACAAAATGCAAAAACACAGCAAAAACACAAAAGAAGCAAAAGTCTTATCTGTAAGCAGGAGATGCAGACACGACACAGCAGGCTACAAGGGAAACTGGAATGAAGGATTCAGACCAGAACAATTGATCACCGGCAACCCTGATGGGAAAATGACTCCCTTATATAAGACCAGTCAGTAACACCTGATTCCCAGTCCTCACAATCTTCTCTAGTACCGCTTGTAACCACCAGAGGGAGCCTCTGCTCAGAACTCATCTCAAACCCATTCACAACAGTTACCCTCATTTGCTCCATGTCCACATTTTCGGCTCAGGCTTTTGTTGATTCAGGAGCGGCTATTAACCTGATGGATTTTGACTTTGCCAAACGTTGTGGCTTTCCCATGAGACCCCTGCGGAAGTCTGTTCCTTTACTGGGCATTGACTCTACCCCTTTGGCGGAGAATAAACCCCAATTTTCTACTCAGGTGATAATGAGGGTTGAACCAGATCATCAGGAGAGTTGCAAATTTCTGGTGTTGCATAATCTGCATGACATTATTGTACTCGGTTTCTCTTGGTTACAGACTCATAATCGTCTTTTGGATTGGAAATCTGTGTCTGTGACCAGTTGGGGTTCCCAATTTGTTAATACTGATACTCCTGTTTTTTCTGCCTCTCCTCAGTCTCAGGATGTCCCTGACTTTTTGACTGATTTTTCTGATGTGTTTAGTGAAAGTAAGTCTGCGTCCTTACCTCCTCACAGAAGCTACGATTGCGCTATTGAGTTAGTGCCTGGTGGTAAATTTCCTAAGGGTCGCCTTTTTAACTTATCTGTACCTGAACACGATGCTATGCGATCTTATATCAAGGAGTCATTGGAGAAGGGTCATATCAGACCATCCTCTTCACCCTTGGGCGTCGGTTTTTTCTTTGTGGCCAAAAAGAATGGTTCATTGAGGCCGTGTATTGATTATCGCCTCCTGAATAAGATCACTGTGAAATATCAATATCCGTTACCCTTGATTTCTGACCTGTTTTCCAGAGTGAAAAGTGCTAGTTGGTTTACCAAGCTTGACCTCAGGTGGGCGTATAACCTTATTCGCATAAAGCACGGGGATGAATGGAAGACGGCGTTTAATACCCCAGAGGGGCATTTTGAGTACCTAGTGATGCCTTTTGGGCTCACTAATGCTCCTTCCGTCTTCCAATCCTTCATGAATTATATTTTATGGGATTTTGTGGATAAATTTCTGATTGTTTATTTGGATGATATCTTGATTTTTTCCAATAACTGGGACTCTCATGTGAAACATGTTCGGACTGTGTTCCAGATTTTGATAGAGAATGCACTGTATGTGAAGGGATCAAAGTGTCTTTTTGGCGTACAGAAGGTCTCATTTCTGGGATTTATTTTGTCTCTGTCTGTTATTGAAATGGACCTGGTCAAGGTTCAGGCCATCTGTGATTGGGTTCAATCTACTTCATTAAAGGCTCTTCAGAGATTTTTGGGTTTTGCCAATTTTTATCGTAAATTCATTGGTAATTTCTCCGATATTGTTAAACCATTGACTGATTTGACCAAAAAGGGTTCTGATGTGGTGAATTGGCCTCCTGAGGCAGTTTCTGCGTTTCAGGAACTTAAGCGGAGATTCACTTCTGCTCCTGTTTCACGGCAGTCTGATGTTTCTCTACCGTTTCAGGTGGAGGTTGATGCTTCTGAAATTGGGGCAGGTGCCGTTTTGTCCCAAAGGGATCCAGAGACCTCTAAGAGTAACCCTTGAGCCTTTTTCTCTCGAATATTTTCTCCAACTGAACGTAATTATAACGTGGGTAATCGGAAGTTATTGGCCATGAAGTGGGCCTTTGAAGAGTGGAGACATTGGCTGGAAGGAGCCAAACATCAGGTGGTGGTCCTCACGGACCATAATAACCTGGTTTATCTCGAATCAGCCAAGCGACTTAATCCTAGACAGGCCAGGTGGGCCTTGTTTTTCACACGTTTTAATTTTGTGGTTTCTTTTCTTCCTGGCACTAAGAATGTTAAGGCGGATGCCCTCTCGAGGAGTTTCTTTGCGGATTCTCTTGAGTTATCTGATCCTGCTGTTATTTTGAAAGAGGGTGTACTACTTTCCGCCATCTCGCCCAATTTGAGACTGGCTCTGGAGGGGTGTCAGGAGGATAAACCTGAGCGCTGCCCTGTTGGGAAATTGTTTGTCCCAGACCAGTGGAAGAAGAGTGTGATGTCTGAGATTCATTGTTCCGCGTTGGCTGGTCATCCCGGGATTTTTGGTACCAGAGACTTGGTGAGTCAGTCCTTTTGGTGGCCTACTTTGTCTCGTGACGTCAGGGTAGGGACTTTGTGCAGTCCTGTGGGACTTGCTCTCGTTCCAAGCCTTGCTCTCGCTCTAGTGGTTTGTTGATGCCATTACCTGTGCCCAAGAGGCCATGGACCCATATCTCTATGGATTTTATTTCTGACCTCCCTGTCTCTCAGAGTATGACTGTTATCTGGGTAATCTGTGATAGGTAATGGCACAAGATGTATCATCTTGGAAAACCTAAGTTGCCTTCCTCCTCCGAGTTGGTGCCTTTGTTCCTTCAGCACGTGGTTCGGTTGCACGGCATTCCGGAGAACATTGTGTCTGACAGAGGAGTCCAGTTTGTTTCCAGATTTTGGAGGACATTTTGTTCTAAACTTGGTGTTCAATTATCTTTCTCCTCTGCATTTCATCCTCAGACCAATGGACAAACCGAGAGAACAAACCAGACCTTGGAGACTTATTTGAGATGTTTTGTGTCTGCTGATCAAGGTGACTGGGTCTCTTTTTTGCCTTTGGCTGAGTTTGCTCTTAATAATAGGGCTAGCTCTGCCACTTTGATGTCTCCATTTTTCTGCAATTCTGGGTTTCTCCCCCGATTTTCTTCGGGACAGGCAGAGGCTTCTGTCTGTCCGGGTGTTGACTCTGTTGTGGGGCGAATGCAGCAGATTTGGGACCAGGTAGTGGAGAGGTTGTCTCTCTCTCAAGAGAAGGCCCAGCGGTTTGCCAACCGGCATACGACTGATGGTCCTCGGTTTAAAGTGGGGGACTTGGTTTGGTTGTCCTCAAGAAATATCCCTATGAGGGTTGCATCTCCAAAGTTTAAGCCTAGGTTCATTGGACCTTATAAGATCATGGAGATTCTTAATCCGGTTTCCTTCCGTTTGCTTCTTCCAGGGACATTTAAGATCCATAACGTGTTCCACAAGTCCTTATTGAAGAGGTTTGTCGAGCCAGTGGTTCCTATGGCTGCGCCTCCTGACTAGGGTTGAGCATTCCGATAATTCCGATACCTGAAATCCAATGTAAGTCTATGGGAACAAAATATCGGAAGTACTTCCGATACTTACTTCCGATATTTTGTTCCCATAGACTTACATTGGATTTCAGGTATCGGAAGTATCGGAATGCTCAACCCTACTCCTGAACTGTTTTGGTTGAAGGCAATCTGGAGTATGTGGTTGAGAAAATATTGGATTCTCGGTTTTCTAGACGGAAACTCCAATATTTGGTTAAGTGTGAAGGTTATGGTCAGGAGGACAATTGTTGGGTGTTTGCTTCGGACATCCATGCTAGGAGACTGATCCGTGCCTATCACCGAGCTCATCCTGATCGGCCTGGTTGCATAAGTGAGGGTTCGGTTACCCCTCCTCAAGGGTGGGGTACTGTTGTGAATGAGCAGAGGCTCCCTCTGGTGGTTACAGACAGTGCTGAACCTTCCAGAGAGGAATGTCAATCTGGGATCACGGACTGGACTGATATAAGGGAGGTTCCCTCCCATGATGGTCGCCGGTGATCAATTGTTCTGGTCTCTATTGTGGTTCCTGGTTCATTTGGAAGTTTGCTGGTGTCTTGCCTGCTTCTGCTGCTTTCAGATAAGATATTTTCTGCTTTTCTTTTTGTGCTTGCTATTTCCATTGTTTTCTGCACATTTGTGGAGGACAGCCAGGTCCCCTCCTGGGGCCTGAGCTCCTCACAGTTTGTCTGTAGCCACTGTTGTTTTTTTATTTGCTTCTTCCTGCTTTTTCAGCGGCTGCAGCTTGGTTTTGTTCACACTGAGATCTGATTTAGTGGGTGGTGAGATTGTGTGATCTCAGTATTTTTGTAATCAGAATTGTTGGATTTTTGTAGGGTTTTCTGGGTTGCAGAAGGTAATCTCTCCTGTCCTTTCCTATTTAGTCAGCTTGTGGCCCCAGCGTTTGCTCAATCTGTTTTCTGCCTGCGTTTGTGTTTTCATCTTGTCTAACTGCCATTATATATTTGGGGGCTGCCTATTCCTTTGGGGCTCTACTCCGGGGCAGTTAGCTTTCCTGTTTCTATCTTTAGGTATAGCTAGCTCTCAGGCTGTGACGAGGCGTCTAGGATCAACGTAGGAACGCTCCACGGCTACCGCTAGTTGTGTGGTTAGTTCAGGTTTCTGCAACCCATTAGTTTCCAACATCTCAGGTGTTCGGCTGCCCTGCTGTTGTTCCTGTCCTCCTCAGCTACCGCACATAACAGTGGTCCCTGTTCTTTACTAGATTAAATTTTGTGGTCACTTTCTGTCCATGAGTTAAAAACACCAAAGCGGATTCTTTGACTCGATGCTTCTGTCTCACCGCCTTGTGAGATGCAGAGCCCAGTATCTTGGAGGATGGTTCAGTCACGGTGACTCCGATGGCTCTAACAATCCCTAGGTTAGGTGGCAATTATAAAGGGGGAAGATGACTGGTATATGAGACAGTGAGTGATGTTGTTGCCCGCAAGGTGTGAGGCCGCGGACAAAGAATCATACACCGAGGGTCCTGTGCAAATTTGAAAGCTGAACTTTACTGAAGATTGGTAACATTTCTTATGTTTTCCAACATAACAGTCATGGGTAGCAAATATACTTTTTCTTACTCACTGCGACTATCAAATCCTTTTCTCAGTCCTTGCCTTGGGAGGATGGCAGTAAATTTCCATTTTACTAACTGTGCTGCGGGTAAGGGAAGGATCAACCGAACTTAATCGGATCAGAGTATCCGGAAAATCTGCTGTGCAGTTCTGCAGTCTAAGCACTCTGTCGCTGGAAAACGCAAGGCACTCTGAATCGGGTGCTATTTGTATTCCATATGGTCCCAAACGATGAGCCCCAATTTCCTACCTCCTCTCATCACGGGAACTGCTCGTAACTCTACGTTTTCAGTCTCACGCCACCTCCAACTGCCACTTGCTTCAAATCAGAAAAACAAGATGCAATGCCAAACTAAGGCAGCAGAGGGCAGCATTCTACTACTAGTCGTAATACCAAAACAAGGCAGGAGAGGGCAGCATAATATTAAATAATGTACCTCCTCCCATGGCAAAACAAGGAGCCGGTATCACAAGTGAAATCATGTAAGAATTAGAGCACACTTACCATATAACATATAACGTACATTAATAATGGTTTTTCTGGTCACTACATATACCCCCTAGTTTAAACAGAGCCGTCCCCAGCGTTTGCCACCATATATTTTATAAAACAATACAGGTCAATGTCTAGTTTGAACGAAAGTGCTTTTATAATCACAATTCCCAAACAGTGGGGTGTGGCACCAGCGTCTACACCTCCCTGGTACGGGGTGCAGACTGGTAACTGAGCAACATGTGAGTTGCAGTGGGGCGCTAAGTGAGGGCAGAACACCCTGTCTATAGCAATTCTATGGGGTCCATACAATACTTCCCCCCATAGGTCACATCGGAACTCCGAGATAAAGTTCTGTCAAAAGTTAATTGGCAGACCTGTAAATATATCGGTGGAAACCGGAATGACTGCAAATTATGTACTGAGATATATGTTGAGGTACCAGAAATAGAGCAATATTCTCCCTACCCCCTGTACAAACTTGAGGGCACCAAATAATCATGAAAGTATCATAACATGCATTTTAGTGCAACAATAAACTTTATAACTCGAACCTTGGTTTCACTGTAATAGGAAGACCTAATATTTCTTCATAACTCAAGGAAAAAAATAACACAAATACTAGAGTCTCTCCAGAGATAGAATATCTTGTTCTTGTAGCAAATCTTCCTGCTCGTAGACGTAAGAAACAGTCTTAAAGTAATGCGTAAAATGTGTATTTTTGTCCCCGGGTGCAGGGTCGGGGCACACAGTCCTTCAACGTGGCTGCACCGTTTTTTTTTATTTTAGAACCAACTAAAATTAACCAAAAAATTCTCTAAAAAACTGAGAAAAAGTCACAGGTAATGTCTCTGTGCTTAACAGGGGATGAAAGTAGTCTTTTCCAGAAGAAAAACAGTGGGAAAAATGTACAGTTCATTCTACAAGTTTTAACCCCTTCACCCCCAAGGGTGGTTTGCACGTTAATGACCGGGCCAATTTTTACAATTCTGACCACTGTCTCTTTATGAGGTTATAACTCTGGAACGCTTCAACGGATCTTCGCGATTCTGAGATTGTTTTCTCGTGACATATTGTACTTCACGTTAGAGTTATAATTTCTTCGATATAACTTGCGTTTATTTTTGAAAAAAACACAAATATGGCGAAAGTTTTGAAAATTTTTCAATTTTCAAAATTTGAATTTTTTTTCCCTTAAAACAGAGAAATATGTCACACAAAACAGTTAAGAAATAACATTTCCCACATGTCTACTTTACATCAGCACAATTTTGGAACCAAAATTTTTTTTTGTTAGGAAATTATAAGGGTTAAAAGTTGACCAGTGATTTCTAATTTTTACAACAAAATTTACAAAGCCATTTTTTTAGGGACCACCTCACATTTTAAGTCACTTTGACGGGTCTATATAGCAGAAAATACCAAAAAGTGACACCATTCTAAAAACTGCACCCCTCAAGGTACTCAAAACCACATTCAAGAAGTTTAATAACCCTTCAGGTGCTTCAAAGGAGCTGAAGCAACGTGGAAGGAAAAAATTAATATTTAACTTTTTAGCCACAAAAATGATCTTTTACAAACTTTTTTTTATTTTCACAAGGGTAAAAGGAGAAAATGGGCAGATAAAGTTGTTGTGCAATTTCTCCTGAGTATAGGGATATGTGGGGGAAAACCACTGTTTGGGCACACGGCAGAGCTCGTAAGGGAAGGAGCGCCGTTTGACTTTTTCAAACTAAAATTGGCTGGAGTTGAGATTGGACACCATGTCGTGTTTGGAGAGCCCCTGATGCGCCTAAACAGTGGAAACCCCCCACAAGTGACACCATTTTGGAAACTAGACCCCCTAAGGAACTTATCTAGATCTGTTGTGAGCACTTTGAACCCCAAAGTGTTTCACAAAAGTTTATAATGCCTGGGTGTGAAAAAAAACAAAAACTATTTTCCACAAAAATGATTTTTTAGTCCCAAATTTTTGATTTTTCCCAAGGAAATTGGACCCCAAAAGTTGTTGTCCAATTTGTCCTGAGTACGCTGATACCCCATATGTGGGGGGGGAAACTGTTTGGGCGCACGGCAGGGCTTGGAAAGGAAGCAGTAACGTTTTGGAATGCAAATATTGATGGGGGTCATGTTCCGTTTGTAGTGCCCCAGATGAGCCTAAACAGTGGAAACCCCCCACAAGTGACCCCATTTTGGAAGCTAGACCCCCTAAGGAACTTATCTAGATCTTTGGTGAGCACTTTGAACCCCCAAGTGCTTCACACAAGTTTATAATGCCCGGCATGAAAATAAAAAATCCTATTTTTTTCCCACAAAAATTATCTCTTAGTCACTAATTTTTTATTTTCCCATAGGTAACAGGAGAAATTGGACCTCAAAAATTGTTGTCCAATTTGTCCTGAGTACGTTGATACCCCATATGTGGGGGGGAACCACTGTTTGGGCGCATGGTAGAGCTCGGAATGGAAGGAGCACCATTTGACTTTTTCCAACCAAAATTGGCTGGAATTGAGATTGGACGCCATGTTGCATTTGGAGAGTCCCTGATGTGCCTAAACAGTGGAAACCCCCCCACAAGTGACCCCATTTGGGAAACTAGACCCCCTAAGGAACTTATCTATATCTTTGGTGAGCAATTTGAACCCCAAGTGCTTCACACAAGTTTATAACGTAGAGCCGTAAAATTAAAAAATCATATTTTTTCCACAAAATTGATCTTTTCACCCCAATTTTTATTTTCCCAAGGGTAACAAGACTCCAAAAGTTATTTTGCAATTTGTCCTGAGTACACTGATACCCCATATGTGGGGGTAAACCACTGTTTGGGTGCATGGCAGAGTTTGGAAGGGAAGGAGCACCGTTTGACTTTTTCAACGCAGAATTGGCTGGATACCATGTCGTGTTTGGAGAGCTCCTGATCTGCCTAAACAGTGGAAACCCCCCACACATGACACCATTTTGGAAACTAGACCCCTCAAGGAACTTATCTAGATGTGTGGGGAGCACTTTGAACCCCAAAGTGCTTCACAGAAGTTTATAACGTACAGCCGTAAAAATAAAAAATCCTTTTTTTTTTTTTACAAAAATGATTTTTTCGCCCCCAATATTTTATTTTCACAAGGGTAACAGGAGAAATTGGACCCCAAAAGTTGTTGTCCAATTTGTCCTGAGTACGCTGATACCCAATATGTGGGAGTAAACTACTGTATTGGCGCACGTCGGGGCTCGGAAGGGAAGTAGTGACGTTTTGGATTGCAGACTTTGATGGAATGGTCTGGGGGCGTCATGTCGCATTTGGAGAGCACCTGATGTGCCTAAACAGTGGAAACCCCCCACAAGTGACCCCATTTTGGAAAATAGAGTCCACAAGGAACTTATCTAGATGTGTGGTGAGCACTTTGAACCCCGAAGTGCTTCCCAGAAGTTTATAACGTACAGCCGTAAAAATAAAAACTCCTTTTTTTTTTTTTTACAAAAATGATTTTTTCGCCCCCAATATTTTATTTTCACAAGGGTAACAGGAGAAATTGGACCCCAAAAGTTGTTGTCCAATTTATCCTGAGTACGCTGATACCCAACATGTGTGAGAAAACGACTGTATGGGTGCACGTCTGGGCTCGGAAGGGAAGTAGTGACGTTTTGGATTGCAGACTTTGATGGAATGGTCTGGGGGCGTCATGTCGCATTTGAGAGCCCCTGATGCGCTTAAACAGTGGAAACCCCCCACAAGTGACCCCATTTTGGAAAATAGACCCCACAAGGAACTTATCTAGAAGTGTGGTGAGCGCTATGAAGCCCCAAGTGCTACACAGAAAATTTATAACATACAGCCGTAAAAACAAAAAAAATCATTTTTTTTTTACAAAAATGATTTTGTCGCCCCCAGTTTTTTATTTTCCCAAGGGTAACAGAAGAAATAGGACAAATTGCACAATAACTCTTGGGGTCCAGAGTACGCTGATACCCCATATGCGGGGTTAAACTACTGTTTGGGCGCATGGCAGAGCTCAGAAGTGAAGGAGCACCGTTTGACTTTTTCAACGCAGAATTGGCTGGAATTGAGATCAGACGCCATGTCACATTTGGAGAGCCCCTGATGTGCCTAAACAGCAGAAACCCCCAAATTCTAACTCCAACCCTAACCCCAACACACCCCTAACCCTAACCACAAACCTAACCCTAACACACCCCTAACCCTAATCCCAACCCTAACCCTAATCCTAACGTTAGCGCCAACCCAAACCCTAACTTTAGCCGCAACCCTAACCCTAATGGGAAAATGGAAATAAATACATTTTAAAGGGGGTTTGATTTACTATTTATAGCGGGTTTTTGTGATTGGCAGCTGTCACGCTAAAAGATGCTTTTTATTGCAAAAAGTAGTTTTTTGCATCACCGCATTTTGAGAGCTATAATTTTTGCATATTTTGGCCCACAGAGTCATGTGAGGTCTTATTTTTTGCGGGACGAGGTGACGTTTTTTTTGGTACCATTTTTGAGCACGTGACATTTTTTTTATCGCTTTTTATTTTGATTTTTTGGAGGTTAGAATGAACAAAAATCAGCAATTCATGAATTTCTTTTGGGGGAGGCGTTTATACCGTTCCGCGTGTGGTAAAATTGATAAAGCAGTTTTATTCTTCGGGTCAGTACGATTATGGCGATACCTCATTTATTTCATTTTTTTATGTTTTCGCGCTTTTATAGAATAAAAACAATTTTATATAAAAAATCATTATTTTTGCATCGCTTTATTCTGCGAGCTATAACTTTTTTATTTTTTCGCTGATGATGCTGTATGACAGCTCGTATATACAGCTGACACCCGGCCGCGATCAGCTACGCTCCCCCCGGAGCGTACTATTCCGTCCATGGGAATTAGGTCCAGGGTCACATGGACGGAATAGTACGTCTGATGGCAGAGAGGGGTTAATCCAGATATCTAGCTGGTAACTAACCTTTGTTAATCCTTTGAGAGCGTCGAACCATGAATTCCTCCATAGGGCCAGAATCTATCTCTGCTGGGTCAGTTCTGAGATTAGTTGTTCTTGCAAGGAGCAACACTTGATTAGGAATCGTCTGTCCTTGTCCACAGGTTGGCATCACAGGACCAAAACACCAAAATAACGGGTCATTGATATCGAATTATGGAGATGATGAACTGTGGGATCTTTTGGACTCCGGAAAAGGTTCGCACTCAAATAACTCGTCCACAGGTGTTGAATCAGGATGGAAGTCTTCTGACCTACAAAGTTTTAGTCGATTCCTGTGAACAACCATGAATGCAATAAATGTCATTCCCAAGGTATGGGATACCTTGGATGATGTAAGACTGTCTCTCCCATTGTGTATCAAGCTTTCCTGTGTGATGATTGTTTCTCAACCAGATCTTATCACCTACACGCAAAGGTGTAGCTTTCGCTTGTTTATCAAAATCATGTTGCTGTCTTTTGCGAGCTTCTTCCATACAGGTATCCACAATTTCTTGGGCTTCCACTAGGCATCTGTGATGATCACTCACCCACTCAGTAGCAGGCAGAGGATTAATTTAATCGGAAACAGTCACTCCTAGAGCAAGGTCAGCGGGTAGTTTACCTTGACGTCCGAACATCAGAAAATATGGGGTGTAACCCGTAGAACATTGCGGGGTATTATTATACACATAGATGAGCTCTGGAAGTAGTGTTGGCTAGAGTTGAGCGATACTTTCCGATATCCAAAAATATCGGATCGGAATGGTATCGACGATATCCACAAAATATCGGCGATACCCGATACCGATACCGGAAATCCAATGTAAGTCTATGGGAACAAAATATCGTAATTAAAAAAAAAACCATTCTTGGCTTGTTGGATAATTGTACATGAAGGAAAACAACAAAGAGTAATGTAGAATGTATTGGGGGAGGTTGAGGAGACATTAAAGGCATAGATGTTTAACCCAATCCAATGGAATAGCATTAATAATTTTTTTTTTAAAGACGTTCGGATTGACGAAGAAATTGACAATGTTGTTAACCTTTTTTCTATTTTGGCAAATATGTATGTTTCACAACTTCCATGCTCTTGACCTTTTTAACTTTTGCCACACTTTCACCTTCATAATCTTCAGCAGCATCATCTTTGTCATCTAATTATTCTTCATCTTCACCTTCTTTATCTTCTTCTTAAACTTCTTGTTATTCATCTTTTTGTTAACATTACTCATATTGTTCTTATTAAACTATTATTCTTCTTCATATTCTACTTCTTCATCTTCTTCCTCTTCATCTTCTTCATCATATTCTTATTTGTGACAGAGATTCCTGTACTTGTAATCTGTAAAAGTATGAATTTTTCTTCCTTCCGTTCTTGCTGTCACAAAAGATTTAAATTACAACAGTATTTGTCCGTGTTCAGTTTAGCCTGCAGCAGCAGGCATTTTCCAGGGGCACCACGAGGAGTAACGGACTCACCCCCATACATTGCTTAGTCTTCTTCTGCTTATAATTTACAGCATATATTTTGCTCTTCATTTTGGTCTTATTTTTCATGTTCTTCTGCTTTTTGATCTTCTGCTTATTGTTCTTCTGTCTCTTGTTCTGTATCTTGTAGTTTGTCTTAACCTTCTTTGTCCTGTTGGTGATCTTCTTCTGGGTAATCTTTTATTTCCTCTTTGTGATGGTGTTCAGGCTGGTTGGCTTGATGCTCGTCGTCCTTGGGGTTGTCATCTTCTTCGGGGTGGTCTTTACGGTTGTCTAACTTCCGAGAACCAGCTGATGTTACTGGAACCCGGACGGGTATCAGATGGTACAAGAGACAATGGAAGTAACGAGGACCAGCTGACTATGCTGGAACCCAGAGGGGCAGCAGAAGGAAAAGAGCCAATGGCACAACCGAGGACCAGCTGACATTACTGGGACACGGTTACTAAGCAGGAGGTACCTGTGCTCAAAAGCACTACCAAGGACCAGCAGACGTTGCTGGAACTCGGATACCGAACTGGAGGCACCGAGGCCAAAGGCACTGCGGAGAACCAGTTGATGGTACTGGAACCCGGACGGGTAGCAGAAGGTACAAGAGCCAATGCAAGTAACGAGGACCAGCTGACTGTGCTGGAACCCGGAGGGGCAGCAGAAGGAAAAGAGCCAATGGCACAACCGAGGACCAGCTGACGTTACTGGGACACGGTTACTAAGCAGGAGGTACCTGTGCTCAAAAGCACTACCAAGGACCAGCAGACGTTGCTGGAACTCGGATACCGACATGGAGGCACCGAGGCCAAAGGCACTGCGGAGAACCAGCTGACGGTACTGGAACCCGGACGGGTACCATAAGGCACCCATGAAAATGTAAGTTGACAGGCCGCAAGCTGTCCGCAGTTACGAATCACACAGTCCTACAGTGGGTGCTTGTCCTATTGTCACAACGGAAACAGACTTTATTTAGATATCCCACAGCACACATAGGAATCACCTAAACTGCAGGCACCATAGAGTCGGCTAACCCGAATGCAACACGACAGGACAACTTATTGGAGGCTAATTAACGTTGACACTGCCAGTAAACAGCTGTCGTGCTGTAACCAGGCTGGGCAGGAGTCAGTACCCGTGCCAATTACTTCCGAGCAACAACTGGCGGTGTTGGAGCCCAGGGATGAGAGGAGGACAGGGTGGAGGCAGCATGACTTTTTGGTGTACACACAGCAGGGGAACAGCTGACATTACTGAACCCCAGTAACACAGGAGCAAGTGTTGACTGTGCTAACAGCACTTCCGAGCGTTCCTTTATGTGCACTTTAGTAGGAGGTCGGCGTACCCCCCTGCTGCGGGAAGAACAAATTGAAGCCGTTGTTGCTTGGATGGCAGCCAATGCATCGACTTCAATTGCTTCCACCTCCTCTCAGGAACACAGCACTGTTGAGCAACCATCTGTCTCTTCACCGCCTGCCAAATTGCCCAGGCAGTCAGACAGTTCTGTACAGGATCCAGCTGAGTCTCTGCTTCTGTTCTCAGAATCTGTTGGCTTGCAAACAGGGGCCCAGCCAAGCAGCATTCTGGAATGTGAAGAAGAGGGAGTATGCAGTGATGCGCAACAGCTGTGTCTCTCAGAATCTGAAGAGGCGGGTGAGCCAGTGCCGATGGTCAGCACACCGCAGAACGCATCTGATGATGATGAGACTCAGGTGCCAGTTTCTGTTGAGCATGGTGCTGGCCAGACCACCCAACAGCAGCAGGTTTTGGAAGAGGGTAGTGGAGATGATGAGGTCCAAGTCCCAACATGGCGTGAGGAACAGGAAGGTGGTGGGAGCAGCTCTGAGGAAGAGATTGCCCCAACGGTACAAACAGGAGGGAGAGTTAGGCTGCAGACTCGGTTGACTGTAGCCTCCAGTTTGGAACCTGTTCGGAGCAGTTCTCTTCCAAAAGTCAAAACGGGCGCTCCCAGGACTTGCACTGCGTGGTCCTTTTTTGACACACTTGCAGATGATATTTGCTATGTGAAATGCAAGCTGTGTAATCTAAAAGTAAAAACAGGTAAAAGTGTCAGTAACGTCAATACCAGTAATATTATTATTATTATAGATTTTAATAGCGCCATTTATTCCATGGCGCTTTACATGTGAAGAGGGGCAAATATAGACAATTACAGTAAACATGAGCAATACAAGGCACACACAAGTACAGAAGGAGAGAGGACCCAGCCCGCGAGGGCTCACAATCTACAGGGGTGGTTGAGGATACACTAGGAGAGGGAAGAGCTGATCGTGTGGTGGTTCAGTAGACTGATGATCATTGCAGGTTGTAGGCTTTCGGAAGAGGTGGGAAATATGTGCAAACATGTGGGTACAAAGCACGTAGTTGAGTTACAAAGACACACTGGAGATGTAGGCCAACCTACAGCAGCACCTACATCTTCAGGTCGTGTCGGAGCCTCTTCCTCCAGCTGACACACAGCTGGTTCGGCTTTCTCACAGGATCGCCATGGAAGAACCTCGGTCAATGTTGTCCAGAGACAAAGTGTTATTCCACCCACAGCAGCAAGTTCCCTGTCATCCTCACACACCCAGGCCACAAAACAGCCATCGGTACACAGGCATGGGATAAAAGACGGCCTACTCGGCAAACCATCCACGAGCACAGGCTCTGAATGCTGGCATTGCAAAACTCCTGTCCCTTGAAATGCTGTCATTCAGGCTGGTGGAGACTGACAGTTTCCTTAACTTAATGGCATTGGCAGTCCCACAATACAATGTGCCAAGCCGATTTTATTTCAGCAGGCAAGCCGTCCCTGGTCTGCAAAAGCATGTTGCGTGAAAAATTAAACATGCCTACTAAACTTCGTCAGTAGCAATGTCCACCTGACCACCGCTGCGTGGACCAGTACCCATGGCCAGGGACGATACCTTTCCCTCACTGCCCATTGGGTCAATGTTGTGTAGCCGGGTACAGATCTTGCGAGTGGCGCTGTACGTGTTCAGCCAACTCCAAGGATTGCAGGAATCAAGTCTGTACACATTGACTCCTCCTCCTACTCCAGTTCCTCAGAAACATTGCTGCAGGAGCCGTCACGGTCTACCTCCACATGGACCAGTGAACGCTTAATAATAATAATAATAATCTTTATTTATATAGCAACAGATTCCGCTGCGCTTTACAGTTTAACAGTTTCAGAACACAAGTAATAAGTAACAACGTTAACAATAAAATAATTAAAGCAATAGAAGCCGCCCCTGCTCTTGAGAGCTTACAATTTACAATGAGGTGGGGGAGCTACAAAGTACAGGTGTTTATATACAATGGTCTATTTACAATGATGGTCCAGCCATTTTGAGGGAGTGAGGGATGGATGGAGATAGTGAATGGGCTAGACACACACACTTACACATAGAATGACTTTGGGCCTGGGGTCCGATATATGACCGCTACTCTGAGGGAGAGGGGACGAAAGAGCATGATGGTGTGGACCTCAAAAGAAGGGAATGAGAGTGATGGAATTGGGGGGATGACCTGGAAAGTGCATTGTGGGGACAGGAGTATGCAGACTCCACCACCATGTCTGTTTGAGGGTCTCGGGGAATGTGAGAACTATAAGCCACCATAGGAAATGGCAGGAGGGGAAACCGTGTCAGAATCCTGAATCCAGGTTTCAGTCAGGGCCAACAGATGAAGAGAGTTGTTCAGAAAGTAGTTGTGCAGGAAGGTTAGCTTGTTGCATGCAGACCGTGGATTCCAGAGGGCACAGTTAAACGAAGGAGATGAGGGAGTGCAATTAATATTAATAAGATTGTTATGGTTTCGATATGAGGTAGGGTAGGGATTGAGGTTGGGGGATGGTGGACCAGGGTTGGGGGAGATGTCCCCTGAAATTAATAGGAGTAGGAAGATAAAGAGCAGGTAGTTGTTGGTGTTGTAAGTTGGTTTTTTCAGTGATGTGTTTCGGCTAGATGGGCTGAGGTTTCTCAGGAAGGTGATGAGTGCATGGGAACTGTACATGGGAGAGGGAAGTATGGAGGGGCTCATGTGTATGAGTCGTGATGAAGGGGGGATGGGGCGGTGTTTGTGGAAGGCAAGGGAACACAGGAGGATACAGTTAATGTACATAATTAAAAACATAACAAAAAACAAGAAACAAATATCCTAAAATAAAATTTAAAATATATTGCAAAACATGCATGAGGTTGTAATAATAATAATAAGGGTATTTGATAAACATAATATTTATGAAAATGTTTTGTTCAGGATTAAAAATATAGCAAAGTGTGGACTACCTTATTCCAGCCCTGATTAACTGCCATGAATAACTGCCGTTTACTCAATGCTTGTCTTCTATGATGCTTTGCTTTCTGTGATGCGTGCACCCCACACATGCACCACACAACGCTTAGCTGTTGCGACCGATATGAGCACTGCCGTGGGCAAACGTCAACAGGCCGTCCTGAAATTAATTTCCATGGGGAATCGAAGCCACACAGCGCAGGAGCTCTGGAATGCCATGAAGCAGGAGAGCGACGTGTGGTTTTTGACAGCGAATCTCCAGCTAGGCTTGGTAGTGTGTGACAATGGCCGAAATCTGGTGGCAGCTCTGGGCCTTGTCAACCTCACTCACATACCATGTCTGGCACATGTGCTCAACTTGGTCGTGCAGAGTTTTTTGAGGGACTATACGGATATTGATGCACTGCTGCACAAAGTCCGCCTACAGTGCGCTCACTTGCGACGTTCCAGCATGGTCAGATCGCGTATTGCAGCTCTGCAACGCAGATTTCGCCTTCCTGAACATCGCATCATATGTGACGTACCCACCAGGTGGAATTCCACGTTACATATGTTGGAGCGGTTGTGTGAGCAGCAGCCAGCAGTAATGGAGTATCAGCTGCATCAGGCGCAATCAACTCGCAATTTGCGCCGTTCACACTTCACCACTACTGAGTGGGCCTCTATAATAATAATAATAATAATCTTTATTTATATAGCGCCAACAGATTCCGCAGCGCTTTACAGTTTAACAGTTTCAGAACAAAAGTCATAAGTAACAACGTTAACAATACAATAATTAAAGCAATATAAGCCGGCCCTGCTCGTGAGAGCTTACAATCTACAATGAGGAGGGGAGGCTACAAAGTACAGGTGTTTATATACAATGGTGTATTTACAATGATGGTCCAGCCATTTTGAGGGAGTGAGGATGGATGGATGGAGATAGTGAATGGGCTAACACACACACACACACAGAATGACTTTGATTAGTGAATGTGATAGGCCGCTCTGAACAAATGTGTTTAGAGGGAGCGCCTGAAACCATGCAAATTGCGGATAGTCCTAATTTCTTGGGGTACAGCATTTCAGAGGAATTGGCGCAGCGCGGGAGAAGTCTTGGAGTCGGGAGTGGGAGGTACGGATAGTGCAGAGGTTAGTCCAAGGTCGTTTGCAGAGCGCAGCAGTCGGTTAGGCCGATAGATAGAAATGAGGGAGGAGATGTAGGGGGGTGCTGCACTGTGGAGAGCTTTGTGGGTGAGAACAAGTACTTTGAATTGGATCCTATAATGGATGGGCAGCCAGTGTAAGGACTGGCGAAGGACTCTATGAAGGACATCTGCCACGTTTTGCGTGCGTTTGATGAGTCAACGTGGATGGCGAGTGCAGATGATGCACTAGTCAGCCTGACCGTCCCCCTTATCTGCCTGCTTGAAAAAACACTGCAAGCATAAGGGATGAGGTTTTGGAAGAGGTGGAGGATGAGGAGTCACAAATTCCATCACCTTATGTACAGTCAGCGCAACGTGGTTCCTCACAAAGGGCTGGGCAGGGCTCACTTTGTGAGGAGGATGAGGAGGAGTCAATGGAGGAGGAAGACATCGCTCCAGAGGGAGGTACACAACGCTCTAGTCAGTATGTAGAGCGAGGGTGGGGTGATGCAGAGCAGGCAGAGATGACGCCTCTTGCAGGGGACAGCGTTTCTTGGCCAGTTGGAAGTCTGCAGCACATGGTTGATTTCATGCTGCAGTGCCTGAGAAACGACCGCCACATCACCCACATTCTCACCACGTCTGATTATTGGGTGTACACCCTCCTAGACCCTCGCTACCGGGACAACTTTCAAAGCCTCATCAGACCGTTGAACCGGGAGCGTAAAATGCGGGAGTAACAAGACACACTGCTGCAATTATTATTATTATTATACATTTATATAGCGCCATTTATTCCATGGCGCTTTACATATGACAAGGGAAAAATATAGACAGGTACAATAAAGATGTGCTGGACAAGGAACACACAAGTACAGAAGGAGAGAGGACCCTGCCCGCGAGGGCTCACAGTCTGCAGGGATGGGTGAGAATGCAATAGGAAAGGGTACAGCTGGTCGTACGATGGTTGAGTACACTGAGGATCATTGCAGGTTGTAAGCTTGTCGGAATCCATAATGTTCTCCATTCCAGCCGAGAGCACTGCTGCTGCTACTGCTTTACAAAGCAGCTCTGTGCGTCGAGGCAGTGGAGACAGCTCTGCAACAAGAGGGAGCACAAGCAACGCCTCTGCACAGGGCAAGACCAGTATGTTCCAAATGTGGCAAAGTTTTGTGGCAGCGCCACCAATGTCTACACCAACCGAGACGGCTCCAGTCAGCAGGAGGCAACGTTTCCGTAAGATGGTGACAGACGACATGTCTTGCCCTCTCAGTGTACTCCCAGATGGCTCTTCCCCATTCAAGTTTTGAGTCTCTAAGCTGGATACATGGCCAGAGCTTAGCCAGTATGCATTGGAGGTGCTGGCTTGCCCTGCTGGCAGTGTATTATCGGAGCGCGTCTTTTGTGCTTCAGGTGGTGTACTAACAGACCGTCGCATGCGACTATCCTCCGATAATGTAGACCGGCTTACTTTGCTGAAAATGAACAAGGCATGGATCACGCATGAATTTGCCTGTCCTGTTTCCGATTAAATAACTGGTTGGCAACGTTATACATGTATCCTGTTATGTTCATCTTTCTACCACCTGAACTGTACAGTCATGGCCAAAAGTTTTGATAATGACACAAATATGATATTTTCACATGATCTGCTGCCCTCTGGTTTTTGTGTGTTTGACAGATATTTTTATCACAGACAGAAATATAATTGCAAACATATGAGTAACAAAAGCTTATATTGACAGTTAGAATGAGTTAATGCAGCAAGTCTAATTTTGCAGTGTTGACCCTTCTTCTTCAGGACCTCTGCAATTCTCCCTGGCATGCTCTCAATCAACTTCTGGACCAAATCCTGGCTGATAGCAGTTCATTCTTGCACAATCAATGCTTTCATTTTGTCAGAATTTTTAATTTTTTGTTTGTCCACCCGTCTCTTGATGATTGACCACAAGTTCTCAATGGGATTAAGATCTGGGGAGTTTCCAGCCCATGGACCCAAAATCTCTATGTTTTGTTCCCTGAGCCATTTTGTCACTCCATAACTTAGGCAAATCAAACTCACATCATGCCTCAAAAGCTGCAATGTTGGAAGTGCATAATGTGGGTTGAACTTTGACAACAGCTGCAGTGCGAATGTTTGCCTTCATTGTTCTTGGCTTTTAAATAAAAGCATACAAGTAAATATAATAATACCTGAAAACCTCAGACTACAGTGAACACTTCACACAACTGTTCAATAGCTGTGAAAGCCCTCTTTGTGTAATTCTATATTCTTTGCAACCAATGTATTGGATACGGATGGAAGCATGTCACACTAATAGATTTGAATTATTTGAAATTGAATGTAGCAGCACCAATTTTAGAAAAATGACAAGGATGAGCCAGGGACAGACACTCAGCAGAGTACACGCAGCGGTGGTTGAAGTAAGTGGAGCGGGATCTACACTCCTACCAAAAATTTAAACCTCAGACTAGAGTGAACACTGAACACAACTGTTCACTTGCTGTGAAAGGCCTTTTTGTGGACTTCTATTATGTTTGCAAGCAATGTATTGTATTTTGATGGAAGAGCGTCACACTAATAGATTTTAGTAAATTTAAAATAGAATAAAGCAGCACCAATTTTAGAAAAATGACAAGGATGAGCCAGTGACAGACACTCAGCAGAGTACATGCAGCGGTGGTTGAAGTAAGCGGAGCAGGATCTACACTCCTACCAAAAATTTTAAACCTCAGACTAGAGTGAACACTGAACACAACTGTTCACTTGCTGTGAAAGGCCTTTTTGTGGACTTCTATTATGTTTGCAAGCAATGTATTGTATTTTGATGGAAGAGCGTCACACTAATAGATTTTAGTAAATTTAAAATAGAATAAAGCAGCACCAATTTTAGAAAAATGACAAGGATGAGCCAGTGACAGACACTCAGCAGAATACACGCAGCGGTGGTTGAAGTAAGTGGAGCGGGATCTACACTCCTACCAAAAATTTAAACCTCAGACTAGAGTGAACACTGAACACAACTGTTCACTTGCTGTGAAAGGCCTTTTTGTGGACTTCTATTATGTTTGCAAGCAATGTATTGTATTTTGATGGAAGAGCGTCACACTAATAGATTTTAGTAAATTTAAAATAGAATAAAGCAGCACCAATTTTAGAAAAATGACAAGGATGAGCCAGTGACAGACACTCAGCAGAGTACACGCAGCGGTGGTTGAAGTAAGTGGAGCGGGATCTACACTCCTACCAAAAATTTAAACCTCAGACTAGAGTGAACACTGAACACAACTGTTCACTTGCTGTGAAAGGCCTTTTTGTGGACTTCTATTATGTTTGCAAGCAATGTATTGTATTTTGATGGAAGAGCGTCACACTAATAGATTTTAGTAAATTTAAAATAGAATAAAGCAGCACCAATTTTACAAAAATGACAAGGATGAGCCAGTGACAGACACTCAGCAGAGTACACGCAGCGGTGGTTGAAGTAAGTGGAGCGGGATCTACACTCCTACCAAAAATTTAAACCTCAGACTAGAGTAAACACTGAACACAACTGTTCACTTGCTGTGAAAGGCCTTTTTGTGGACTTCTATTATGTTTGCAAGCAATGTATTGTATTTTGATGGAAGAGCGTCACACTAATAGATTTTAGTAAATTTAAAATAGAATAAAGCAGCACCAATTTTAGAAAAATGACAAGGATGAGCCAGTGACAGACACTCAGCAGAGTACACGCAGCGGTGGTTGAAGTAAGTGGATCGGGATCTACACTCCTACCAAAAATTTAAACCTCAGACTAGAGTGAACACTGAACACAACTGTTCACTTGCTGTGAAAGGCCTTTTTGTGTACTTCTATAGTGTTTGCAAGCAATGTATTGTATCAGGATGGAAGCACGTCACACTCATAGATTTTAGTTTTTTTCAATAGAATGGAGCAGCAACAATTTTAGAAAAATGACAAGGATGAGGCAGTGACACACGCTCAGCAGAGTACACGCAGCATTAGTTGAAGAAGTAACTGGAGCGTGATCTGCATTTAAAAAAAAAATACCTCACAGACTGCAGTGAACACTGAAACACAACTGTTCACTATCTGTGAAAGGCTCCTTTGTGTACTTCTATAGTGTTTGCAACCAATGTATTGGATACGGATGGAAGCACGTCACACTATAATTTCAATTGAATTGAGCTGCAAGAATTACACTAAAGAAAAAAATAAGTCTGTGAGTGACACGTGCAGATGCCTACAAACAGCGTTGGATGCAGAGCAAACTGCAGCGTCACCTCCACGCACACACACACCTTGCAGAGCTGTGAAAACAACACTGCAAGGCAAAAGGTTGCTTTACACAGCTGTTGGTAAACTAGCCTGCCTAAAGCACAGTACACTAAATCGCAATCTCTAACTGTCCCTCAGAGTCAGCACAGCAGCGTTCTGTCCCTTACTGAATTCACAGCACAGTGACGCTAAAATGGCGGCGGCGCCTTTTATAGTGCATTCTGACATCATTTCAGCATCCAATCACAGCCATGCCATTAGTTAACATGACCGCAGCAGTACAGGATGTGCCCACACTTCTTAGGATTCCTCATTGGCTGACTAAAATCACATTGCCTCTCAAAGAATTATGGGAACTTCCGATTCCGCTATACGATATATGGAAAATATCGGAACTAAGTATCTAAAGTCCGATACAGCGAATATCGGCCGATACCCGATACTTGCGGTATCGGAATGCTCAACTCTAGTGTTGGCCAGTCAGCCTTTCTGTGAGCTGGAATAGCTCTTAGCAAGTTCAGGATGGTTTGATTCATCTTCTCGCAAAGCCCATTGCTCTGCGGGTGGTATGCCGTAGTTCTGAGCTTCTGACATTTGTAGTACTTGCATAATTCTTGGAAGAGTTGTGATTCAAATGCGGAGCCTCGATCAGTCAAAATCTTCTCCTGGCATCCATAAGGTAGCCACAAGGCTTTCCAGAGGATAGCAGCGGTAGTCTGGGCAGTTAAATCCTTCACAGGGACGGCCACTACAAATTTGGTGAAGTGATCGATGATGGCTAAGACATAGCTATGGCCTGTCCTGCTGGGCTCTACCTTCAGATGATCAATGGCTACCATTTTTAATGGACGTCGACTTACAATCGGATGCAGTGTTGCTTTCTGATCAGCTTTCACAGTTTTCCTAGTCACACACGTGTGACATTCCTGGTACCATTTTTTGATGTCTCCCCTCATGCAAATCCAATAGAATCGCCTACGGACTGTGGCTTCTGTCTTTTGCACTCCAAAGTGACCAGACTGATCATGATAGGCAGTGAGGACCATGTCTACATCTCTTTTTGGGATCACAATTTGATGGAGACGACTACTGGTGATGGGATCCACGCTACTGCGATACAGCAACCCTTTCTTCACAAAGAACCGCTTTCGCTGTCTCCACAGACGAATTAATTCAGGGTCACCATCGCCTATGCGAATTCTACCGAGAGCTTTTCCCGTGATTAGGAATTCCGAAATTTCTGCAATCACTCTACTTTCAGTCTGCTCTTGTATCCATCTAGTTTCCTCTAGCGGAGGGTCTAGACTGGCTTCCTGGGACTGGGAGGCAGAAGTCTCCTGCCGAAGGGCACTGGCCACATTTTGTTGAGCAAATCGGGTGTAAAAGTTCAGCATCTCCACTTCTTCCCAGTGATCTTCATCTGGCAGGGGATCTGAAGAGGTTGGTAATCGGGACAAGGCATCGGCATTTTCATTGGACTTCCCAGCACGATACTTGATGATAAAATCGTAATTAGCTAGTCTTGAGGCCCATCTCTGCTCTAGAGCTCCCAATCTAGCTGTGCTTAAATGAACAAGAGGATTGATTCAGTGTAGCCGATAAATGGAGAGGCAGCTAGATAGTCCTTAAATCGCTCGGTAATGGCCCAGACGAGAGCGAGAAACTCTAGTTTAAAAGAACTGTAATTTTGATTGTTCTGTTCCACTCCTTTAAGAGATCTGCTGGCAAAAGTGATTACTCACTCTTTTCCATCTTGCTTCTGGCTTAGGACTGCTCCTAGCCCCTTTAGACTGGCGTCGGTGTAAAGACGGAAAGGCTGGCTGTAATCCGGGTGAGCTAGAATAGGTGGAGTGGTAAGCTTTTTCTTGAGATGCTGGAAGGCAACTTCCTGCTCTTCTGTCCAATGACTAATAATAGATTTTTTTCCTTCCTTTTTTGGGTGACCACTAGTGTTGAGCGATACTGCTCGATATCTAAAAATATCGGATCGGAATGGTATCGCCGATATCACTAAATATCGTCGATATCCGATTCCGATACCGGAAGTCCAATGTAAGTCTATGGGAACCAAATATCGACATTAAAAAAAAACATTCTTGCCTTGTTGGTTAATTGTACATGAAGGAAAACAACAAAGACTAATGTAGAATGTATTGGGGGAGGTTGAGGAGACAATAAAGGCATACATGTTTAACCCAATGCATTGGAATAGCATTAATATATTTTTTTTTGGAAATACGTTTGGATTGACTAACAAATTGACAATGTTGTTAACCTTTTTTCTATTTTGGCAAATATGTATGTTTCACAACTTCCATGCTCTTCACCTTTTTAACTTTTGCCAGTGCCACACTTTCTCCTTCATAATCTTCAGCAGCATCATCTTTCTCATCAAATTATTCTTCATCTTCACCTTCTTAATCTTCTTCTTAAACTTCTTGCTATTCATGTTTTTGTTTACGTTACTCATATTGTTATTATTAAACTAATTAATCTTCTTCATATTCAAATTCTTCATCTTCTTCCTCTTCATCTTCTTCATCATATTCTTATTTGTGACAGAGATTCCTGTACTTGTAATCTGTAAAAGTATGAATTGTTCATCCTTCCGTTCTTGCTGTCACAAAAGATTTAAATTACAACAGTATTTGTCCGTGTTCAGTTTAGCCTGCAGCAGCAGGCATTTTCCAGGGGCACCACGAGGAGGAACGGACTCACCCCCATACACTGCTTAGTCTTCTTCTGCTTAGAATTTAGAGCATATATTTTGCTCTTCATTTTGGTCTTATACTTCATGTTCTTCTGCTTTTTGATCTTCTGCTTATTGTTCTTCTGTCTCTTGTTCTGTATCTTGTAGTTTGTCTTAACCTTCTTTGTCCTGTTGGTGATCTTCTTCTGGGTAATCTTTTATTTTTTTCTTTGTGATGGTGTTCAGGCTGGTTGGCTTCATGCTCGTCGTCCTTGTTGTCGTCATCTTCTTCTGGGTGGTCTTTAAGGTCGTCTAATTTCTGAGAACCAGCTGACGTTACTGGAACCCTGACGGGTATCAGATGGAGCAAGAGACAATGGAAGTAACGAGGACCAGCTGACTGTGCTGGAACCCGGAGGGGCAGCAGAAGGAAAAGAGGCAATGTCACAACCGAGTACCAGCTGACGTTACTGTGACACGGTTACTAAGCAGGAGGTACCTGTGCTCCAAAGCACTACCAAGGACCAGCAGACGTTGGTGGAACTCGGATACGGAGATGGAGGCACCTAGGCCAAAGGCACTGGGGAGAACCAGTTGACAGTACTGGACCCCGGACAGGTAGCAGAAGGAAAAGAGGCAATGTCACAACCGAGTACCAGCTGACGTTACTGTGACACGGTTACTAAGCAGGAGGTACCTGTGCTCCAAAGCACTACCAAGGACCAGCAGACGTTGGTGGAACTCGGATACGGAGATGGAGGCACCTAGGCCAAAGGCACTGGGGAGAACCAGTTGACGGTACTGGACCCCGGACGGGTAGCAGAAGGAAAAGAGGCAATGTCACAACCGAGTACCAGCTGACGTTACTGTGACACGGTTACTAAGCAGGAGGTACCTGTGCTCCAAAGCACTACCAAGGACCAGCAGACGTTGGTGGAACTCGGATACGGAGATGGAGGCACCTAGGCCAAAGGCACTGGGGAGAACCAGTTGATGGTATTGGACCCCGGACGGGTAGAAGAACGCACCATGAAAATGTAAGTTGACAGGACGCAAGCCGTCCGCAGTTACCGAATCACACAGTCCTACAGTGGGTGCTTGTCCTATTGTCACAATGGAAACCGCCTTTATTTACATATCCCACAGCACACATAGGAATCACCTAAACTGCAGGCACCATAGAGTCGGCTAACCCGAATGCAACACGACAGCACAACTTATTGGAGGATAATTAACGTTCACACTGCCAGGAAACAGCTGTCGTGCTGTAACCAGGCTGGCCAGGAGTCAGTACCCCTGCCAATTACTTACGAGCAACAAATGGCGGTGTTGTAGCCCAGGGAGTAGAGTTCAGGTGGTAGAAAGATGAACATAACAGGAGACATGGAAAACGTTGCCAAACAGTTATTTAATCTGAAAACGGACAGGCAAATTCAGGTGAGATCCATGCCTTGTTCATTTTCAGAAAAGTAAGCCGGTCTACATTCTCTGAGGATAGTCGCATGCGACGGTCTGTTACTACACCACCTGCAGCACTAAAGACACGCTCAGATAATACACTGGCAGCAGGGCAAGCCAGCACCTCCAATGCATACTGGCTAAGCTCTGGCCATGTATCCAACTTAGAGACCCAAAATTTGAAAGGGGAAGAGGCATCTGGGAGTACACTTAGAGCGAAAGCCAAGTAGTCTGTCACCATCTTACGGAAACGTTTCTTCCTGGTGACTGGAGCCGTCTCGGATGGTGTAGACCTTGCTGGCGCTGTCACAAAACTTTGCCACATTTGTAACATACAGCTCTTGCCCTGTGCAGAGGCGCTGCTTCTGCTCCCTCTTGTTGTAGAGGTGTCTACACTGCCTCGACGCACAGAGCTGCTTTGTAAAGCAGTAGCAGCAGCTCTCTCGGCTGGAATGTACAACAATATGGATTGCACCAGTGTGTCTTGGTACTCCTGCATTTTACGGTCCCGGTTCACCGGTGTGATGAGGGTTTGTAAGTTGTCCCGGTAGCGAGGGTCTAGGAGGGTGTACACCCAATAATCTGACGTGGTGAGAATGTGGGCGATGCGGCGGTCGTTTCTCAGGCACTGAAGCATGAAATCAACCATGTGCTGCAGACTCCCAACTGGCCAACAAAGGCTGTCCTCTGGAAGAGGCGTCATCTCTGCCTCCTCTGCATCACCCCACCCTCGCTCTACATACTGACTAGAGCGTTGTGTACCTCCCTCTGTAGGGATTTCTTCCTCCTCCATTGACTCCTCCTCCTCCTCATCCTCCTCACAAAGTGAGCCCTGCCCAGCCCTTTGTGAGGAACCACGTTGCGATGACTGTCCTGAAGGTAATTGAATTTGTGACTCCTCATCCTCCACCTCTTCCAAAACCTCTTCCTTTAGTGCTTTCAGTGATTTCTGAAGCAGGCAGATAAGGGGGACAGTCATGCTGACTAGTGCATCATCTGCACTCGCCATCCGCGTTGAGACATCAAACGCACGCAAAACGTCGCAGATGTCCTTCATAGAGGCCCACTCAGTAGTGGTGAAGTGTGAACGGCGCAAATTGCGAGTTGATTGCGCCTGTTGCAGCTGATACTCCATTACTGCTGGCTGCTGCTCACACAACCGCTCCAACATATGTAACATGGAATTCCACCTGGTGGGTACGTCACATATGATGCGATGTTCAGGAAGGCGAAATCTGACTTGCAGAGCTGCAATGCGCGATCTGGCCATGCTGGAACGTCGCAAGTGAGCGCACTCTAGGCGGACTTTGTGCAGCAGTGCATCAAGATCCGGATAGTCCCTCAAAAAACTCTGCACGACCAAGTTGAGCACATGTGCCAGACATGGTATGTGAGTGAGGTTGCCAAGGCCCAGAGCTGCCACCAGATTTCGACCATTGTCACACACTACCAAGCCTGGCTGGAGATTAGCTGACAAAAACCACACGTCGCTCTCCTGCTTGATGGCATCCCAGAGCTCCTGCGCTGTGTGGCTTCGATTCCCCATGGAAATTAATTTCAGGACGGCCTGTTGATGTTTGGCCACGGCTGTGCTCATATCGGTCGCAACAGGTAAGCGTTCACGGGTCCATGTGGAGGTATACCGTGACGGCTCGTGCAACGATGATTCTGAGGAACTGGAGTAGGAGGAGGATCAATGTGTACAGACTGGATTCCTGCAATCCTTGGAGTTGGCAGAACACGTACAGCGCCACTGGCAAGATCTGTACCCGGCTCCACAACATTGACCCAATGGGCAGTGAGGGAAAGGTATCGTCCCCGGCCATGGGTACTGGTCCACGCATCGGTGGTCAGGTGGACCCTGCTACTGACGGCGTTTAGTAGCGCATGTTTAATGTTTCTCTCGACATGTTTTTGCAGAGCAGGGACAGCTTGCCTGCTGAAATAAAATCGGCTTGGCACATTATATTGTGGGACTGCCAATGCCATAAAGTTCCTGAAACTGTCAGTCTCCACCAGCCTGAATGACAGCATTTCAAGGGACAGGAGTTTTGCAATGCCAGCATTCAGAGCCTGTGCTCGTGGATGGTTTGCCGAGTATGGCCGTCTTTTATCCCATGCCTGTGGTACCGATGGCTGTTTTGTGGTCTGGGAGTGTGACGATGACTGTGAACTTGCTGCTGTGGGTGGAATAACAGTTTGTCTATGGACAACAGTGACCGAGGTTCTTCCATGGAGATCCTGTGAGGAAGCCGAACCAGGTGTGTGTGAGCTGGAGGTAGAGGCTCCAACACGACCTGAAGATGTAGGTGCTGCTGTAGGTTGGCCTACATCTCCAGTGTGTCTTTGTAACTCAGCTACGTGCTTTGTCCGTACATGTTTCCACATATTTGTGGTATTCAGGTTACTGATATTTTTACCTCTTTTAACTTTTTGCTTACACAGCTTGCATTGAACATAGCAAATATCATCTACAAGTCTGTCAAAAAAGGACCACGCAGTGCAAGTCATGGGAGCGCCAATTTTGACATTTCTAAGAGAACTGCTCCCAACAGGTGCCAAACTGGAGGCTACAGGCAAGCGAGTCTGCAGCCTACCTCTCCCTCCTCTTTGTACCGTTGGGCCAATCTCTTCCTCAGAGCTGCTCCCACCACCTTCCTGTTGCTCACGCCATGTTGGGTCTCGGACTTCATCATCTGCACTACCCTCTTCCAACACCTGCTGCTGTTGGATGGTCTGGGCAGCACCATGCTCCACAAAACCTGGCACCTGAGTCTCATCATCATCATAAGATGCGTTCTGCGGTGTGCTGTCCATCGGCACTGGCTCACCCGCCTCTTCAGATTGAGAGAGACACAGCTGTTGCGCATCACTGCATACTCCCTCTTCTTCAAATTGCAGAATGCTGCTTGCCTGTGCCCGTGTTTGCGAGCCAACAGATTCTGAGAACAGAAGCAGAGACTCAGCTGGCTCCTGTACAGAACTCTCTGACTGCCTGGGCAATTTGACAGGCGGTGAACAGACAGATGGTTGCTCAACAGTGTTGTGTTCCTGAGAGGAGGTGGAAGGAATTGAAGTCGATGCATTGGCTGCCATCCAACCAACAACGGCTTCAATTTGTTCTTCCCGCAGCAGGGGGGCACGCCGAGCTCCTACCAAACTGCGCATAAAGGAACGCTCATGGGTAAAACTGGTGGATGCTGTGTCACTGAGGGCGGCAGCAGCCACAGAATCACCACGTACTCTCCCTGCTGAAACTCCACGGCCACGACCACGTGCCTTACTCACTGCCTTCTTCATCTTGGTAGATTGATAAAGAAAGTCAGAAAAGTTATAAGGCCTAAGTGTGGTTATTACGCAGAGACTGAAGTTAACACTGAAACACAACTGTTCACAATCTGTGAAAGGCTACTCCTTTGTCTACTTCTATAGTGTTTGCAACCAATGTATTGGATATGGATGGAAGCGCGTCACACTAATAGATTATATTTTAAATGGAATGGAGCAGAACCAATTGGAGATAAATGAAAAGGATGAGGCACTGAGACACGCTCAGCAGAGTACAAGCAGCAGTGCTTGAACAAGTAACTGGAGCGTGATGTGCACTCAAAAAATAAAAAACACAGACTGAAGTGAACACTGAAACACAACTGTTCACAATCTGTGAAAGGCTACTCCTTTGTCTACTTCTATAGTGTTTGCAACCAATGTATTGGACACGGATGGAAGCGCGTCACACTAATATATTATATTTTAAATGGAATGGAGCAGAACCAATTGGAGATAAATGAAAAGGATGAGGCACTGAGACACGCTCAGCAGAGTACAAGCAGGAGTGCTTGAACAAGTAACTGGAGCGTGATGTGCACTCAAAAAATAAAAAACACAGACTGAAGTGAACACTGAAACACAACTGTTCACAATCTGTGAAAGGCTACTCCTTTGTCTACTTCTATAGTGTTTGCAACCAATGTATTGGATACGGATGGAAGCGCGTCACACTAATAGATTATATTTTAAATGGAATGGAGCAGAACCAATTGGAGATAAATGAAAAGGATGAGGCACTGAGACACGCTCAGCAGAGTACAAGCAGCAGTGCTTGAACAAGTAACTGGAGCGTGATGTGCACTCAAAAAATAAAAAACACAGACTGAAGTGAACACTGAAACACAACTGTTCACAATCTGTGAAAGGCTACTCCTTTGTCTACTTCTATAGTGTTTGCAACCAATGTATTGGATACGGATGGAAGCGCGTCACACTAATAGATTATATTTTAAATGGAATGGAGCAGAACCAATTGGAGAGAAATGAAAAGGATGAGGCACTGAGACACGCTCAGCAGAGTACAAGCAGGAGTGCTTGAACAAGTAACTGGAGCGTGATGTGCACTCAAAAAATAAAAAACACAGACTGAAGTGAACACTGAAACACAACTGTTCACAATCTGTGAAAGGCTACTCCTTTGTCTACTTCTATAGTGTTTGCAACCAATGTATTGGATACGGATGGAAGCGCGTCACACTAATAGATTATATTTTAAATGGAATGGAGCAGAACCAATTGGAGAGAAATGAAAAGGATGAGGCACTGAGACACGCTCAGCAGAGTACAAGCAGCAGTGCTTGAACAAGTAACTGGAGCGTGATGTGCACTCAAAAAATAAAAACACAGACTGAAGTGAACACTGAAACACAACTGTTCACAATCTGTGAAAGGCTACTCCTTTGTCTACTTCTATAGTGTTTGCAACCAATGTATTGGATACGGATGGAAGCGCGTCACACTAATAGATTATATTTTAAATGGAATGGAGCAGAACCAATTGGAGATAAATGAAAAGGATGAGGCACTGAGACACGCTCAGCAGAGTACAAGCAGCAGTGCTTGAACAAGTAACTGGAGCGTGATGTGCACTCAAAAAATAAAAAACACAGACTGAAGTGAACACTGAAACACAACTGTTCACAATCTGTGAAAGGCTACTCCTTTGTCTACTTCTATAGTGTTTGCAACCAATGTATTGGATACGGATGGAAGCGCGTCACACTAATAGTTAAATTGCATGGAGCTGCAAGAATTACACTGAAGAAAAAAAAAAGAGTCTGTGAGTGACACGTGCAGATGCCTACAGACAGCGTTGCATGCAGAGCAAACTGCAGCGTCACTTACACTCACACACACACCTTGCAGAGCTGTTAAAACAACACTGCAGTCAAAAGGAAGCTTTACACAGCGGTTGGTGCTAGCCTGCCTACAGCACAGTACACTAAATCGCAATCTCTAACTGTCCCTCAGAGTCAGCACAGCAGCGTTCTGTCCCTTACTGAATTCACAGCACAGTGACGCTAAAATGGCAGCGGCGCCTTTTATAGTGCATTCTGACATCATTTCAGCATCCAATCACAGCCATGCCATTAGTTAACATGACCGCAGCAGTACAGGATGTGCCCACACTTCTTAGGATTCCTCATTGGCTGACTAAAATCACATTGCCTCTCAAAGAATTATGGGAACTTCCGATTCCGGTATACGATATATGGAAAATATCGGAACTAAGTATCGAAAGGCCGAAACAGCTAATATCGGCCGATACCCGATACTTGCGGTATCGTATCGCTCAACACTAGTGACCACATAAAAGTTCTTGCAATGGTGCAGCAATTTGGGCATAGTTAGGTGTAAAGCGTCTGTAGTAGCCCGTAAATCCTAAGACACTCTGGACTTCCTTCAAGGTAGTAGATGTGGGCCAATTTGTGACCACAGTGATATTGTTCGGATCGGGCCTAACTCCTTCAGCGCTCACAACATGTCCTAGGTAGCGTACTTGGGTCTGCAATAAGTGACACTTCGAAGGTTTGACTTTGAGGCCATGTTTGATGAGAATCTGGAGAACTTCTGCCAGGTGCTGTAAGTGGTCCTCATAAGATTTTGAGTAGACTATGACATCATCTAGATAAAGCAGAACAGTCTCAAAGTTTTTGTGGCCTAAACAACGTTCCAATAGCCTTTGAAAAGTTCCTGGGACATTGCAGAGTCCGAAAGGCATGTCATTGAATTCAAAGAGGCACATTGAGGAGGTAAATGCTGTTTTCTCACGATCTTCCTCTGACATAGGCACTTGCCAGTACCCACTTGTTAAATCTAAAGTGGAGAAATATGAGGCAGACCCCAGAGCTGTTAGTGACTCTTTGATGCGTGGTAATGGATATGCGTCTTTATGGGTAATACTGTTTATCTTGCGATAGTCCATGCAGAATCGGATACTGTCGTCTTTTTTCTTCACCAAAACTAAAGGTGCAGCCCAGGGGCTGTGACTTTCTTGAATTACTCCAGCATCTTTCATTTCTTGCATCATTTTTTTGACCGGCTGATACATGGCTGGTGGAATGGGTCGGTACCGCTCTTTAACGGGAGGATGAGAACCAGTGGGGATTGTATGCTTTATCTCCAGCGCTTTACCATAATCCATAGGATGTTTGCTAAAGGCTTGATGGAAGTCTCGAGCAAGCTTCAGTACTTCTTCGATTTGTTTAGATGGGGTGGTTACCTCTCCTACATGTATGTCAGACCACCTAGGGGCTTCTGAAGCTACACTGTCCTCCTCTACTACTTGAGTCGCTTGTTGGGCTTTTATTTTAGTTGAACTCACTACATCTTGGTAGGAAATGATGGATAATTTAGCTAAAGGATAGTAACTTTTCAGTTCCACTGCAGTGTCACCTAGGTTTAACAGACGAATTGGTACCCTTCCTGCAGATACCGTAACAAGACTCCTTGCGGTCGTAAGCGTAGGATGCTCTGCCATGGGTAGGGATTCTACTAGGGCCTGATAGTCTTGTCCTTGGATCCCTGGTCGGGCACGACACCACAGCATAGTTTCAGCGTTGGGTTGCAAAATGACAGGACGTACATCACAGATGCGGGCACGGCAGATCTCACTTCGAGGATTACTGAACTGCTGCTGCACTGACAGCACTTTGATAGTTCTCTGCAAGGCTCTTTGCTGTTCTTGTGAAACAGTGGGTACTGATCTGCGAAGAGCATCTAACATTTCTCCATAGCAGTTGCGCAGGACGTTCATGCCTAGAATTACAGAGGTGTCTGACTTTTCTGGGACATTTACAACCAGAACTCCCTGTTGTGGAAGTTGAGTTTCTCCTGCACAAATGGTGGGTTCCCAATACCCTGTTATTGGTACAGATTGTCCATTGGTGGCTATGACATCTAACCACTGATCTGGAGGTTGCATAAGTAGGTTAGGGTCCCAATGTCTTTCAAAGGTGTATTTGGTTATGGTGGTGACTTGGGAACCAGTGTCTAGCAGTGCGGTAAATGGAACTCCATTGATACGAATGGTCACTTCCGGACAAGGTCCAACATATCTGGAGTACCAAGTAACATTTTCGGGACCTACCATCTGTCCTCCCGAGGGGCGGTCCTCTGCCTCGGGGGTTGCTCTTTTAAATGCCAACATTGACGTTCCAAATGTCCAGCTCGATGACAATATCTGCAGATTGGCCTACCCTGCATGTCAAAACGGTCGGTGGATCTTCTCTCGGATGGGGTTTGATATTTCTGGCTAGTGCCGTCATCAGGGAATTCCATTTGTGTTCTGGGCGTAGCTTCTAGTAGCGGGCTCTCTAGCTTTCCTATTTTCTTGCAGACCTCGGCTAGTCCACTAGCTAACTCCGCCATCTGTTTCTGTAATTCTATCATAGCATAGTATTTGGAGTCTGCGTTTGGGCGGCTTGCGACAGCAGGACGTTACTTTTTTGAAAATTATGCAACGATTGATCTGCTGTATCACTAGCAAAAGTAGATAGTTCAAGTTTTTTAGCCTCTGGGCGAAACTCTCTCCCTAAAATCCGAATAGCAAGTTCTTTGAATTCCTGAAAGGAGCTATCTGCATGCTGGAGCGCTAACATGTTTAGTTGACTGCGTAGGGTTTCCATGGCAGCTCCTTCATTAAACAGCTCTTTCAGGACTTCGTCTGTAAATCTGGCCTCCTGGGGTTCCACGTGTATTATAGTTCGCCAAGCTTCTTGCAAGGATAAAGCATTGTCTCTTAGTGACTCCTTAACGTCTTGTTTTTTTCCAAAAAAACGCATTTTTAATTCTGATGCGGAGCAGACCTCAAATATGCTTTCTAAGCGCTCTAGAATTTGTTCTACAGTCCTTTTATGAACTTTGGGCCAGGACTTGATTTCTCTCAAAGCTACACCTTGGAGTTGGCCACTCAGGATTTCCACCTTTTGTTCATTGGCCATGGGGTACAGGTGAAACAAAGCAGTCATTTTTCTCTAAAGTCTCGTAATGTGTTGGCTTCTCCATTATAATGTGGCATCCAGGGAGCTCCCAAATAATATGGTATGGTGAGAGGTATAAATGCAGTGGTGGCTTTATCAGAAGAATTGGGGCTGTTACTAAGCGGCTCATATTCATTTTCGTCTGCCATTGTGAGTTTCACTTTTAGAGTAATGAACTCTGTTAAAACAGGCTTAGTAATCAGGTACAGTACATGCAGGCACAGAAGGATCATCCTGTTCATGACGCCATAATTTCAATTGTTGCACCACCTTGTGAGATACAGAGCCCAGTATCTCGGAGAATGGTTCAGCCACGGTGACTCCGATGGCTCTAACAAACCCTAGGTTAGGTGGCAATTATAAAGGGGGAAGATGACTGATATATGAGACTGTGAGTGATGTTGTTGCCCGCAAGGTGTGAGGCTGCGGACAAAAGAATCATACACCGAGGGTCCTGTGCAAACTAGAAAGCTGAACTTTACTGAAGATTGGTAACATTTCTTATGTTTTCCAACATAACAGTCATGGGTAGCAGGTTTGCGACTATCAAAACCTTTTCTCAGTCCCGGCCTTGGGAGGATGGCAGTAAATTCCCATTTTACTAACTGTGCTGCGGGTAGGGGAAGGATCAACCGACCTTAATCAGATCAAAGTATCCAGGAAATCTGCTGTGCAGTTCTGCAGTCTCAGCACTCTGTCGCTGGAAAACGCAAGGCTCTCTGAATCGGGTGCTATTTGTATTCCCGATGGTCCCAAACGATGAGCCCCAATTTCCTACCTCCTCTCATCACGGGAACTGCTCATAACTCTCCATTTTCAGTCTCACGCCACCTCCAACTGCTAGTTGCTTCAAATCAGAAAAACAAGTTGCAATGCCAAACTAAGGCAGCAGAGGGCAGCATAGTACTACTAGTGGTAATACCAAAACAAGGCAGGAGAGGGCAGCATAATATTAACTAATTTACCTCCTCCCATGGCAAAACAAGGAGCCGGTATCACAATTAAAATCATGTAAAAAATAGAGCACACTTACCATATAACATATAACGTACATTAATAATGGTTTTCCTGGTCACTACACTTCCCTGGTGGTGGTGACCATGAAGACTCTGCCCCAATTTAACATGTAACATGTACTTTTGTTTGTGGGATAACCTCTTTAAGTCCAGCGTGTCGGGAACCGTGATGATACTCAGTAAATTCCTGCTTTCAGTGTCCACAACACAACTTCTCTTATGATATGTATAATATAAACCAAGCACTCAACTTATGGATGCAAGAAGTGAATTTTAATGAAGTCCAGGTTTGTAGTACAAACATCAAAACGTTTCGGTCACTTTGACCTTCATCAGTTACAGACTATTCGTGCCGCATGTTATTCTGAGAAAAGTATGTCACTTTAAGGGAAGCATTCCCTGAGGCATGACAGCGCGTTATCACAATATGATACTGTGGAATGAAAATGGTGTTCAGGATCGTTTACCGGCTTATATCTGTGCAGGGGAACGTCACACCTGGACTCGGCATCCACCGTTCGTCTCTGTCAGCCGGTAAACTATCCTGAACACCATTTTCATTCCACAGCATCATATTGCGATAACGCGCTGTCATGCCTCAGGGAATGCTTCCCTTAAAGTGACATACTTTTCTCAGAATAACATGCGGCACGAATAGTCTGTAACTGATGAAGGTCAAAGCGACCGAAACATTTTAATGTTTGTACTACAAACCTGGACTTCATTAAAATTCACTTCATGCATCCATAAGTTGAGTGCTGGGTTTATATTATACATTGTCTCACGGTTCGGGAACCTACCCAATCATCTATTACAGTAGTGCTCACGGTGCTTCTTTATATATGTACTCTCAATATATGACTATATTCCATTCCTGACACCAGGAAGAACATACGCATCTGCTGTTGCCTTTTAGTTGAATCATTACCACGTGTGTATGTATGCACTCAGGTAAGAGGTATGTATTAGGGAATACCTGTAAAAGCATTGCTCTCCTGTATATACATAATTCTCTAAGGTTGAAATTTTACTTTACCGAATATTTAACTTACTTTGTTTTATGGTTTCTGACACCACATTGTCTTTTTAAAAAGGTAGTCTCATTATAGACATTTATGGTCGAAATGTCTGATTAATGTGGCTCAGTAGCGGACACAGACGGAAGAGGCCACTGTGCAAGATCAGTAGATGGGCCCTTTACAGTCCAATAGCTCATCATAATGTACAATTCCACCTGAATCTGGAAGTGGTAGAGGGCCCCCTTACCTCTTGCGCCCCTCTGCGGCACAGGTTGAACCAATGGTATGTCCGCTCCCTTAAGTGGATTTTATCATGCAGATATGCCATAAATGGCAATGAAGTGAATAATCGTTTTTCAGACATAAACATGTAATAATGTAATAGCACCAACATGCTCCGCAGCACTTTACAATTAAGCAGGGACATAAACAGACAATAAATTCAATACAAGGTTACAATCTACAAGAAAATATGGGGGACACAATAATTGAAAAGTGCAGGTTATTTCAGATCCTGCAAGGGCAGCACGGTGGCTCAGTGGATAGCATTGCAGCGCTGGAGTACTGGGTTTGAATCCCACCAAGGACAACATCTTCAAGGAGTTTGTATGTTCTCCCCGTGTTTGCGTGGGTTTCCTCCTGGTACTCCGGTTTCCTCCCACACTCCAAAAACATACTGATAGGGAATTTAGATTGTGAGCCCCATCGGGGACAGCGACGATAATGTGTGCAAACTGTAAAGCGCTGCGGAATATGTTAGCGCTATATAAAAATAAAGATTATTATTATTATGTAGAACCACATTCACCAAGAACTGTGATCCAGACAGGTTTTGCTGAAAAGTTGTAGCAAGCATGTATTCCTAATATTATTAGCTGTGGTCACATTGCTCAGTGCAGCAAGCTGTATATATCTACTGTAGACTACTGATGAGCAAATCTGCTGAAGTTCAAATCCTGCAGTTTGCTTGAATTTGGCCAAGAAATTCAATTGACATCCAGCTTATTAGAAGGCAATTGAATGTGTCTTATTATACTCAGGAGACTGTATTTTAAATATAGAGCTCTCAAAAAAAAATATTTTCACCCCGCCATTAATTTTCGAGCTACTATCAGAAGTCCATCACCTGGGGGCGATGAGTGGCAATCAGGTGGGACTGACTGGGGAGATATAAGTGAGCTACCTTCCAATGATCCTCGCTGGTGATTTGTTTCTTCCTGGTCCTTTTTGGAAGTCAGCTTGCTTCCTGCTCTGTCCTGCAACTTTCAGATAAGTTATTTGCTGTTTATTTCTGTGGCATTTGTTTTTGTCCTTTTCAGTTTATGCCCTTCTGGTGGTAGTACAAGCCAGATTCCCCTGCGGGGGCCTGCGCTAGACTCTGTTCTCTTTTGCCATTGTTTATGTATTTTCAGTTCCCTGTTTTTTCAGTATCTGCTAATTTTCTACCAGTTCACGTCAGAGTGCTGATCTAGCGGGGGAGAGATAGTGTTGTCTCAGTATTTTTGTATATCAGACGTGTTGGAGTTTTTCTTAGAGTTTTTGCTGGATTGCAGACACTATTCTTTCCTGTCCTTTTCTATCTAGACAGTTTGAGCCCCAGCGTTTGCTTGCTCTATTTTCTGCCTGTGTTTGTATTTCGTCTTGTCTCACCACCAATATATGTTTGGGGGCTACCTATTCCTTTGGGGCTCCACTCCGGGGCAGGTAGCTTTCCCCTTTCTCTCTTTAGGCTTAGTTAACTCTCCGGCTGTGTCGAGGCGTCTAGGGCACCGTAGGTACGTCTGCTTCTAGTTGTGCTGTCAGTTTAGGGGTCTGCAATCCGCTAGTTACCAACCTCTCTGGGTGTCTGGTTGCCTTGGCTATTTTGGCTACTGTCCTCCTCGGCTACCAAATCATAACAGAATCACCGGCCTGACTGTAAATTCTAAGGTACTCAAAAGAAGGAAAGAATAGTTAAAAAAAAAAAGTTTCAGAATTTTATTTTGTATATTTTTACCTCTTTTTCTCTGGTGGCCGTAGGAGGATTTTTTTTCTTCAATGGAGATTAAGCAGTTGTCTGATCGTGTTGTGCAGCTCGATGCTGAAGTTCGGGGAATTTCTGCCTATCTCACTCAGTTTTCTGCTGTGGAACCTAGGATCCCTCTTCCTGATTTATTTTCTGGGGATCGGTCTAAATTTTTTAACTTTAAGAATAATTGTAAGTTGTTTTTTGCCTTGAAACCTAAGTCCTCGGGGAACGCAGCGCAGCAGGTTCAAATTGTCATCTCCCTGTTGTGGGATGATCCTCAAGACTGGGCCTTTCCCTGACACCTGGGGATCCTGTTTTGGCTAATGTTGATGTGTTTTTTCAGGCTCTGGGGTTGTTGTATGATGAACCTAATATTATTGATCAAGCTGAGAAAACCTTGTTGGCATTGAACCAGGGTCAGGAAGTGGCAGAGTTATAATGTCAGAAATTCCGAAATGGGCAGTCCTTACTAAATGGAATGATGATGCCCTAGTGGCTCTTTTTCGGAAGGGTCTGGCAGAAACCGTAAAGGATGTTATGGTGGGATTTCCTGTCCCCTCTGGTCTCAATGACTCTATGTCATTAGCCATTCAAATTGACAGATGTTTACGTGAACGTAGAAATATGCGAGAGGTGGATACCTTGCGAACAAACCTCTGAGCCCATGCAGTGTGATGAGGTTGTTTCTGGGGCTCAGCGTCGAGAATTTCGAAAGTGTAATAAGTTGTGCTTCTATTGTGGGGACGCTTCTCATACTTCCCCTAAGCGGGGAAGACGTTTTTCGCGCTCATTTGTTTTGGGCAATGTACAGGCTAAATTTCTCTTGACTGTTACCTTGATCTGCTCCTTATCCACATTTTCTGCTCAGGCTTTTGTCGATTCAGAAGCAGCCCTGAACCTGATGGATTTTGACTTTGCCAAACGTTGTGGTTTTCCCATGGTACCCCTGCGGACTCCTATTCATTTGCTGGACATTGATTCTACCCCTTTGGTGGAGAATAAACCCCAGTTTTGGACCCAGGTGATAATGCGAGTAGCCCCAGACCACCAAGAGAATTGTAAATTTTTGATGTTGCATAATTACATGACATTATTGTACTGGGTTTTCCTTGGTTGCAGACCCATAATCCTGTTTTGGATGGGAAGTCTGTGTCTGTGGTCACTTGGGATTGTCAATGTGTTCGCGGTGACACTCCTGTGCTTTCTACCTCTCCCCAGTCTCAGGAGATCCCCGACTATTTGGCTGATTTTTCTGATGTGTTTAGTGAGAGTAAGTCTGCGTCCTTGCCTCCCCACTGGAGTTATGATTGCGCGATTGAGTTAGTGCCCGGTTGTAAATTTCCCAAGGGTCGGCTCTTCAATTTGTCTGTACCTGAGCATGATGCTATGTAATCTTATGTCAAAGAGTCATTGGAGAAGGGTCATATTAGACCGTCTTCTTCACCTTTAGGTGCCGGCTTTTTCTTTGTGGCCAAAAAGGATGGTTCATTGAGGCCATGTATTGACTATCATCTCCTTAATAAGATCACTGTTAAATATCAGAATCAGTTACCCCTGATTTCTGATTTATTCTCCAAAGTGAAAGGTGCTAGTTGGTTTACCAAGCTTGACCTTAGGGGGGCGAATAATCTTATTCTCATTAAGCACGGTGATGAATGGAAGACGGCGTTTAATACCCCTGAGGGGCATTTTGAGCACCTAGTGATGCCTTTTGGGCTCACTAATGCCCCTTCCGTCTTCCAATCTTTCATGAATGATATTTTCCGGGATTTTGTGGATACGTTTCTGATCGTTTATTTGGACGATATTTTGATTTTTTCCAATGACTGGGATTCTCATGTGGAACATGTTCGAATGGTATTCAGGATTTTGAGAGAAAATGCATTGTTAAGGGATCAAAATGTCTCTTTGGCGTACAGAAGGTTTCGTTTTTGGGATTCATTTTGTCTCCGTCTGCTATTGAAATGGACCTGGTCAAGGTTCAGACCAGTTGTGATTGGGTTCAGCCCACTTCCTTGAAGGCTCTTCAGAGATTTTTGGGTTTTGCTAATTTTTACCGTAAATTTATAAGTAATTTCTCTGGTATTGTGAAACCACTGACTGATTTGACCAAAAAGGGTACCGATGTCGTGAATTGGTCTCCAGAGGCAGTTTCGGCGTTTCAGGAGCTTAAGCGGAGATTCACTTCTGCTCCTGTTCTACGGCAACCTGATGTCTCTCTACCATTTCAGGTGGAGATAGATGCTTCTGAGATTGGTGCAGGAGCCGTTTTGTACCAAAGGGATCCTGTAACCTCTAAGAGTAACCCTTGTGCCTTCTTCTCTCGAAAAATTTTCCCCAGCTGAGAAAAAGAGGACTTGAACTCTATAGCGCCACTTATTGGAAGTAGCGATCCTACAAGTCACAATTAACCCTTTAACGAGTCTTGTAATGTGACTTAGGATAAAAGCCAAATCATATCTCAATTTGCAGACACTGTGTTTCAAACTATTGGTCATCATCAGTACAAAGTATGAGATGTGATTTGGCTGTGTGAGAGGCTCTGGACTGAAGTTACTGGACTGGCTATGAAGTGGGCTTTTGAAGAGTGGAGACATTGGTTGGAGGGAGCCAAACATCAAGTTGTGGTCCTCACTGACCACAAGAACCTGATTTATCTTGAATCAGCCAAGCGCCTAAATCTTAGGCCAGGTGGGCCTAATTTTTCACGCGTTTTAATTTTGTGGTATCCTTACTCCTGGGCACTAAGAATGTTAAGGCGGATGCTCTCTCTAGGAGTTTCTTTGTGGATTCTCCTGATGTGACTGAGCCTGCTGCCATTCTGAAGGAGGGTGTGGTTCTTTCCGCTATCTCGCTCGATTTGAGACTGGCCCTGGAGGAATTTCAGAGGGATAAACCTGAACGTTGTCCTGTGGGGAAATTGTTTGTCCCTGACCAATGGAGGAAGAAAGTAATCTCTGAAATTCATTGCTCCGCATAGGCTGGTCATCCCGGTATTTTTGGTACCAGAGATTTGGTGAGTTGGTCCTTTAGGTGGCCTACTTTATCTCGTGATGTCAAGAATTTTGTGCAGTCCTGTGGGACTTGTTCTCGGTCCAAACCCTGCTCTCGCTCTAGTGGATTGTTAATGCCACTGCCTGTGCCCATGAGGCCATGAACCCATATCTCTATGGATTTTATTTCCAACCTCCTTGTCTCTCAGAGAATGACTGTTATCTGGGTGATCTGTGATAGATTTTCCAAGATGGACCATCTTGTGCCACTGCCGAAGCTGCCATCTTCTTCCGAGGTGGTGCCCTTGTTTTTTCAGCAGGTGGTACGTTTGCACGGCATTCTGGAGAACTTTGTGTCTGACAGAGGAGTCCAATTTGTTTCCAGATTTTGGAGAGCCTTTTGTTCTAAACTGGGAATTCAGTTGTCTTTCTCCTCTGCGTTTCACCCTCAGACCAATGGGCAGACTGAGAGAACAAACCAGACTTTGGAAACTTATTTGAGATGTTTTGTGTCTGCTGATCAAGATGACTTGGTCTCTTTTTTGCCCTTGGCTGAATTCGCTCTAAATAATAGGGCCAGTTCTGCCACTTTGATGTTCCTTTTTTTCTGCAATTTCAGGTTTCATCCTCGGTTTTCTTCGGGGCAGGTGGATTCTTCTGTCTGTCCGGGTGTTGACTCTATGGTAGAGAGAATGCAGCAGATTTGGGACCAAATAGCGGATAAGTTGTTTCTCTCTCAGGAGAGGGCCCAACGGTTTGCCAACCGGCATAGGACTGATGGTCCCCGATTTAAAGTAGGTGACATGGTTTGGTTGTCCTCAAAAAATATCCCTATGAAGGTTGCGTCTCCAAAATTTAAGCCAAGGTTCATTGGATCTTATAAGATCTTGGAAATCCTTAATCCCGTTTCTTTCCGTTTGGCTCTTCCAGGGACATTTAAGATTCACAACGTCTTCCATAAATCTTTATTGAAAAGGTTTGTTGAGCCAGTAGTTCCTATGGCTACGCCCCTGAGTCTGTTTTGATTGAGGGCAATCTGGAGTATGAAGTGGAGAAGATATTGGATTCTAGTCTGGCTAGACAGAGACTCCAGTTGTCACGCTGTATAGCAGATATATATATATATAATATATATATATATATATGTATGTGATGACAGTAATCTATATCAAAAGGGCAACATACTATATAACATGCGCATAGATATATGATAACATAGAATTACCTGACAATGTCCAGTGGGTCAATACGGAATCCGTTATACGCTGTCTCCGGCTAGAGGGTGACCGGGGTCTATGCTGACCCTAAACTGGGGTCCTAACTAATCCCTCTACCTGGAGGTACTGTTAAAGGTACAGAGGTCCAGGCCACCAGCGTAAACCCTGTCTCCTATCAATCCCTGCCAACTGTAATCTAGTCCTAAGAAGGACCCTGATTACCACCAAAGGGAATGAACAGGTAACGGTTAATGAACAGAAAGACATACAAGAAAGACAAGAAATAAAGTAAATAAAGTCTTACATACAACACTCACACACAGTAGGAACACCTAAGGTCTCAGAGATAAACTATAAGCTATAAGAGTAAAAACAACTAAGGAGCTCTTAGCTTAAGTATTCTCAGAACCGATCCAGTTTGCTAGACTACATGAAGACTTTCACCGGCATCTAACAAGCAGACTGGCAGGTATATGAAGGAATCTAATTAGAACATAATCAAAAGCAGCCGGGCGAGGCTGGACCTAGTCTTAGCAAAGAGCTAGGTAAAATTAACTCCCTCATTACCAAACACAAAGAAACAGCAACTCAGCTGTGAGAAGTCAGAGTGTGTAATCGCGACGATCCTCGTGGCGATACACCCATGACAGTACCCCCCCTCTACGAGGGGACTCCGGACCCTCAGGGCCAGGTCTGCCCGGGTGAGTTGTGTGAAAGGTCCGAACCAATCGATCTGCGTTAACATCAGACGCAGGGACCCACGTCCTCTCCGCAGGACCATACCCCCTCCAATGAACCAAGTACTGAAGGGATCGGCGACTGAGACGTGAGTCAATGATTTTCGACCCATGAAATTCCACGTTATCATTGACCACCACTGAAGGAGGAGGTAGAGGTGACGGTATGACTGGTGCCACATACTTTTTAAGTAATGACTTGTGAAACACATTATGAATTTTAAACGTAGGAGGGAGGTCCAGACGAAATGCCACAGGATTAATTATGGAACTGATCCTGTACGGCCCGATGAATCTGGGACCCAACCTCCAGGAGGAAACTTTAAGTTTTATATTCCTGGTAGACAACCAAACCAGATCGTTCACCTTCAGATCTAGACCAGAAACTCTCCCCCTATCAGCCATCCGTTTGTAACGGTTCCCCGTAACCTTCAGTCTTAACCAATCTGGAACTATCAGTCTCCCTGGAAGTCCCCCAGGGGCGTCCCCCTGAGCCCCCAATACCTCCCCCTCAAGCTCAGAGCATACAGCTGACACTACAACTCCCTCCTGAGGAATAGGAACCGGATCATCCGTCTTCCCGTCCCTGGGAAAGTACGAGATAAGGCATCAGGAAGCAACTTTATTGAGCAGTCATATGCGCGATGAGGAGGTAACTCTTTACACCCCTCCTCTGAGAACATCTCCCCAAAGTCCTCCAGAAAAGGAGACAAAGTCCTAGGCACAACCGCACCGATGACCGTGCTCATGCAGTTATTCCTGCAAAATTCACCCCACTGGCTTATCTTTCCGGATTGCCAATCAATCACTGGGTTATGTTTAGCCAACCAAGGAAGTCCCAACACAATAGGAGTGGGTAGACCCTCCAACACATAACAAGACAATTGCTCTTTATGTATTGCCCCTACTCGAAGATCTATGTTATGAACAGCTTGTACCAAGCTACCTTGACCGAGAGGTCTAGAATCAATAGATACTATAGGGACCGGTTTGGCCAATACACTCAGTTGCATACCATGCACCTGGGCAAACCGAGCGTCCACCAGATTAGCCCCGGACCCACTATCAAGAAAAACAGAAATCCTCTCAGTTCTAGTACCAATCACCACCTCCGCAGGCACGAGAAACTGAGAGGGATTTGGGGACGAAATACACACTCCCAGGTTAACTCCTTTGCTCAAAGAGGCCCGGGATGGACACCCCCCCAACAAAATGTCCCTCTCTCCCGCAAAAGAAACACCTTCTAGTCTTGCGGTGCACCGCCGATTCCCTCCTACAAAAAGATGTCCCTCCCAACTGCATGGGTTCCTCAGAACAGACCAGGGGAACCTCAGTATAAGGGACTTTAGTAGTAGGTGGAGTCATCACGGGAGGCGGAGTTACCTCGCGTCTTCCCCGAATTCGTCTATCAATGCGAATAGCGAGGGCCATAGCAGCCTCCAGTGATGGAGGAGAATCATACTGAGCCAACACATCTTTTAATTTGTCAGACAACCCTTGACAAAACTGGCTCCTAAGAGCTGGGTCATTCCACTGAGTATCTGTTGCCCATCTACGGAACTCAGAAGAATATTCCTCCGCTGGACGATTTCCTTGCCGTATTTTACGTAACTTTGTTTCAGCAAGGGAAACTCGATCCGGATCATCATATACCAGACCCAGGGCAGTAAAAAATCGATCCACTGACTGGAGATCTGGGGAGCCTGGAGGAATAGAGAACGCCCAAGATTGAGGGTCCCCTTGTAAGAGCGAGATAACAATTCCCACCCTCTGCTCTTCACTCCCAGATGACCGAGGCCGCAGCCGAAAGTACAATTTACATGCCTCCCGGAAAGTAAAAAATTTGTCCCGCCCACCAGTGAACCTGTCCGGGAGAGCAACCTTAGGTTCAGATCTGGTTTGCTCCGGGGGTGACAAAACCTTGGACTTAATGTCTGCCAACTCCATGGACAACCCCTGCAACTGCCGGGCCAGCTGGGCTACTGGATCCATGACAGCTGGGGAGAATCTTTAGTAGGGCCGGTGAAAATGTCACGCTGTATAGCAGATATATATATATATATATATATATATATGTATGTGATGACAGTAATCTATATCAAAAGGGCAACATACTATATAACATGCGCATAGATATATGATAACATAGAATTACCTGACAATGTCCAGTGGGTCAATACGGAATCCGTTATACGCTGTCTCCGGCTAGAGGGTGACCGGGGTCTATGCTGACCCTAAACTGGGGTCCTAACTAATCCCTCTACCTGGAGGTACTGTTAAAGGTACAGAGGTCCAGGCCACCAGCGTAAACCCTGTCTCCTATCAATCCCTGCCAACTGTAATCTAGTCCTAAGAAGGACCCTGATTACCACCAAAGGGAATGAACAGGTAACGGTTAATGAACAGAAAGACATACAAGAAAGACAAGAAATAAAGTAAATAAAGTCTTACATACAACACTCACACACAGTAGGAACACCTAAGGTCTCAGAGATAAACTATAAGCTATAAGAGTAAAAACAACTAAGGAGCTCTTAGCTTAAGTATTCTCAGAACCGATCCAGTTTGCTAGACTACATGAAGGCTTTCACCGGCATCTAACAAGCAGACTGGCAGGTATATGAAGGAATCTAATTAGAACATAATCAAAAGCAGCCGGGCGAGGCTGGACCTAGTCTTAGCAAAGAGCTAGGTAAAATTAACTCCCTCATTACCAAACACAAAGAAACAGCAACTCAGCTGTGAGAAGTCAGAGTGTGTAATCGCGACGATCCTCGTGGCGATACACCCATGACACCAGTACTTGGTCAAGTGGAAAGGTTATGGTCAGGAGAACAATTCTTGGGTGTTTGCTTCTGACATTCATGCTGAATGGTTCATGCCTTTCACCGGGCTCATCCTGATTGGCCTGGTGGTGCAGGTGAGGGTTCAGTGACCCCTCCTCAAGCGGGGGTACTGTTGTGAACACTCTGGATCTGACTTCTGAGTTTGGGCTCCCTCTGGTGGCTGCTGATAGTAATGAAGCAACTTTTACTTTCAGAAGTCCATCACCTGAGGGCAATGAGTGGCAATCAGGTGGGACTGACTGGGGAGAAATAAGTGAGCTACCTTCCCATGATCCTCGCTGGTGATTTGTTTCTTCCTGGTCCCTTTTGAAGTCAGCTTGCTTCCTGCTCTGTCCTGCAACTTTCAGATAAGTTATTTGCTGTTTATTTCTGTGGCATTTGTTTTTGTCCATCTCAGATTATGTCCTTCTGGTGGTAGTACAAGCCAGGTTCCCCTGCAGGGGCCTGCGCTAGACTCTGTTCTGTTTTGCCATTGTTTATGTATTTTCTGTTCCCTGTTTTTTCAGTATCAGCTAATTTGCTACCAGTTCACACCAGAGTGCTGATCTAGTGGGGGAGAGATCGTGTGGTCTCAGTATTTTTGTATATCAGACGTGTTGGAGTTTTTCTTAGAGTTTTTGCTGGATAACAGGAAGTATTCTTTCCTATCCTGTTCTATCTAGACAGTTTGGGCCCCAGCGTTTGCTTGCTCTATTTTCTGCCTGTGTTTGCATTTCGTCTTGTCTCACCACCAATATATGTTTGGGGCTACATATTCCTTTGGGGGCTCTACTCCTCCGGGGCAGTTAGCTTTCCCCTTTCTCTTTTTAGGCTAAGGCTACTTTCAGACTTGCGTTTTATGTGCAGCGCATCATGCGCTATCGGTCGCATGCACAATGTTCCCCTATCATTAACATGGCGGGCGCAGGGTCTAGCGCTTACATGCGCTCATCAGCGTTTGGCGTGCGCAGCGCATTTTCCAGGTGTGCACCCAGATGTGCTAGACGCTACATGTTGCATTGTTTTTCCGGCCCACCACTTTAAAAAAGCGCGTGGGCACGTGTGCGCACGCTATGCATAAAAAAATAACATTGCTGTTTATGGGGGCGCTGGCGGGCACGCGGCTGTGCGCTCGTCAGCGCTTGTGCGCGCATGCGATTTTAGAGTAAATAATGTCTAGACACTTGTCTAAAACACCCCCTACACAAGATACATTGTTTGTGAGGGGAGGAGATAAAGGAAGGTGTCTTCAGTGCCAGACAGACCCCTACTCAGACTGCCTGGAGACACGGCATGCTGATAAGAGAGTGGTAGATCCATCCTGGACCCCTACAAAAGCCTGAAGATCCAGCCTGGACCCTACTACACTGCCTGGAGACCCTGCTCCTGGACCCCTACTACAGTCTGAAAAAACAGCGTGGACCCCTACTAAACTGCATGGAAGAAACAGCCAAGACAGATCCAAAGTTCAAGAATGTGAGTATTCTTGAACCAAATGACTGCCTGTCCTTTCCAATGTAAAAAGATGTACTCATGCTTTGTATTTTTTTTATTGCAGCATGTCTTCTTCTGGATCCCAATATCCCAGCAAGAACTGGCCCAAGCAGAGCGTGATGTGAGTATCTTCCTGCCTTTGGGTAAGTATAGCTGCTGAATCTACAAATGGCTAAAATTTGGGTTCCTTTTTCAGACATCGGCAGACACGGACATTGAGGAGCCACAGCAGGAGCAGTCGCAGGCGAATCAAGTCCCGGTGGCGAGATGGAATGTAAGTATATAGCCTTTGAATGTCTATTTTATTATTTTTTTTTTTTATCTTTTTTTAGTTCTGAAATATATACAACATTTTAATGTTTTTTTTTTTTCTAGATTCCACAACGTGACGAGGACCTATATGTGGACAACAAGGCCCTCATCTGCCAGGTCCAGGAGCGTGTCCCGTTGTGGGACAGCCGTGATCCGCAGTACAAGGACAATGTGGTGAGCCGGCGGCTATGGAACGAGGTGGCCGCAGCGTTGATGGATGGCTGAGACAGCGAATCTCCAAACCTCAAAAAGGCGTTTAGTAAGTATTTTCATTCTCTGTAATGCCGCAGTGAACTCTTGTTCCAGATGGCACTGATGGGTTTGCCGGTAGATATATTCTACCGGCAAACTCAACAGTGTCGTCTGTTTCAATAGTGACTGCTGTTGTGAATGGGTTTGAGATGAGTTCTGAGCAGAGACTCCCTCTGGTGGTTACAAGCGGTACTGGTCTGTTCAGTGAAGATTGTGAGGACTGGGAATCAGGTGTTACTGACTGGTCTTATATAAGGGAGTCACCTTCCCATCGGGGTTGCCGGTGATCAATTGTTCTGGTCTGAATCCTTCATTCCTGTTTCCCTTGTAGCCTGCTTTGTCGTGTCTGCATCTCCTGCTAACAGATAAGACATTTTCTTCTTTTTGTTTTTGTACTATATTTTTGCATTTTGTCCTGCACTTCTTTGGGGGCCTTCCGGGTCCCCTTCGGGGGCTTTTGCCCTTTCAGTTTAGTTCAGCCACTGATGTTTGTACTTTTGCTTTTTCCAGTTTTTTCAGTGGCTGCTGTTTTGATTTTGTTACACCAGAGAACTAATTTAGGTGGTAGAGGTCGTGTGATCTCAGGTGATTTTGAAATTAGTAGAGTTGGTGCTTTTTTGGAATCTGGTGTAACAAAATCAAAACAGCAGCCACTGAAAAAACTGGAAAAAGCAAAAGTACAAACATCAGTGGCTGAACTAAACTGAGAGGGCAAAAGCCCCCGAAGGGGACCCAGAAGGCCCCCAAAGAAGTGCAGGACAAAATGCAAAAATATAGTACAAAAACAAAAAGAAGAAAATGTCTTATCTGTTAGCAGGAGATGCAGACACGACAAAGCAGGCTACAAGGGAAACAGGAATGAAGGATTCAGACCAGAACAATTGATCACCGGCAACCCCGATGGGAAGGTGACTCCCTTATATAAGACCAGTCAGTAACACCTGATTCCCAGTCCTCACAATCTTCACTGAACAGACCAGTACCGCTTGTAACCACCAGAGGGAGTCTCTGCTCAGAACTCATCTCAAACCCATTCACAACAGACTGCCCTGTGTATGCTATTGCTATGTTGTGCATTCTATTGGTTTTTTTATGCTGCATTCACTCTTGTTCCAGATGGCACTGATGGGTTTGCTGGTAGATATATTCTACCGGCAAACCCAACAGTGTCATCTGGTTCAACAGTGACTGCCCTGTGTATGCTATTGCTATGTTGTGCATTGTATTGCTTATTTTATGCTGCATTCACTCTTGTTCCAGATGGCACTGATGGGTTTGCTGGTAGATATATTCTACCTGCAAACCCAACAGTGTCATCTGGTTCAACAGTGACTGCCCTGTGTATGCTATTGCTATGTTGTGCATTCTATTGGTTTTTTATGCTGCATTCACTCTTGTTCCAGATGGCACTGATGGGTTTGCTGGTAGATATATTCTACCTGCAAACCCAACAGTGTCATCTGGTTCAACAGTGACTGCCCTGTGTATGCTATTGCTATGTTGTGCATTGTATTGCTTATTTTATGCTGCATTCACTCTTGTTCCAGATGGCACTGATGGGTTTGCTGGTAGATATATTCTAACGGCAAAGCCAACAGTGTCATCTGGTTCAACAGTGACTGCCCTGTGTATGCTATTGCTATGTTGTGCATTCTATAGTTTTTTTATCCTGCATTCACTCTTGTTCCAGATGGCACTGATGGGTTTGCTGGTAGATATATTCTAACTGAAAACCCAACAGTGTCATCTGGTTCAACAGTGACTGCCCTGTGCATGCTATTGCTATGTTGTGCATTGTATTGCTTATTTTATGCTGCATTCACTCTTGTTCCAGATGGCACTGATGGGTTTGCTGGTAGATATATTCTACCTGCAAACCCAACAGTGTCATCTGGTTCAACAGTGACTGCCCTGTGTATGCTACTGCTATATTGTGCATTGTATTGCTTATTTTATGCTGCATTCACTCTTGTTCCAGATGGCACTGATGGGTTTGCTGGTAGATATATTCTAACTGCAAACCCAACAGTGTCATCAGGTTCAACAGTGACTGCCCTGTGCATGCTATTGCTATGTTGTGCATTGTATTGCTTATTTTATGCTGCATTCACTCTTGTTCCAGATGGCACTGATGGGTTTGCTGGTAGATATATTCTACCGGCAAACCCAACAGTGTCATCTGGTTCAACAGTGACTGCCCTGTGTATGCTATTGCTATGTTGTGCATTGTATTGCTTATTTTATGCTGCATTCACTCTTGTTCCAGATGGCACTGATGGGTTTGCTGGTAGATATATTCTACCGGCAAACCCAACAGTGTCATCTGGTTCAACAGTGACTGCCCTGTATATGCTATTGCTATGTTGTGCATTGTATTGCTTATTTTAAGCTGCATTCACTCTTGGTCCAGATGGCACTGATGGGTTTGCTTGTAGATATATTATACCTGCAAACCCAACAGTGTCGTCTGGTTCAACAGTGACTGCATTGTGTATTCTATTGCTATGCTGTGTATTTTTTTTTATGCTGCATTGACTGTTTGCCATTTTAACTCAGGTGTGTGTGATGACACAGATTTTGCCCTGACTGCATTGTAAAATATATATATATTTTTTCCTGCAGTGAACAAAGTCAGCACACGATGGCGCTCGATGAAGGACCGCTTCAACACTGATGTTCGTGCAGAGGGACAGGTTCGCAGTTGTTCAGCAGCAAGGGCCAGAAGGAAATATCACTACTATCGCGATTTGGCGTTCCTGAGACCGGTCCTTGCCAGCAGAGCGTAAGTTTTCCAAAAATGTTTTATTTTTCATAATCAGTGCTTTTCTATTCCACAGCTGATGCTTCCTGGAAAAGCATTATAGTAATATTTTTCTTTTCTTTCCACAGCACCTGGAGCAGCACCATGCAGCCTGTCCCTGAAGCGGTCCTTCATCGGACGACGTTGGATCCGTCCCAGCCATCCGACAGCCTGGAAGCAACTTGCAGGTCAGCAACACGGACAGCTGGTGACCAGGAAGCTGGTCAGTCAGGTGTTCCCCTGTCCCAGGTCTCTGCCACTGGTTATGCGGGCACTTCCCGCCAGCGGCAGAGGGCCTTGGAGAGGAATGTCTTGCCCGAGTTCATGCACTTGAGCGAGGTCTTTCATGGCAACATGAAGTCGATGTCAGGCACAGTGGAAAGCGGTTTTTCACTAATGGAATGGGGTTTTACCCACATGGATCACCGCTTCAACTGTGTCGAACAGCGGCTTGATCGCCTGGAGGCCGACCTCAACAGACCAGCGCACGATTTTTTCAGTAAAATTGAATGGGGCATGGCGGAACACCTTAGTCCTGAGCAACAGCTGAGTGTGTTGCAGGCCTGCAACACTGCTTACTTGCAGGCTATGCAGCAGAATCGGTACGTGCAGCAGTCAGTGGTTGCATATCCAACTGTGCCACCACTGACTCGCCACACATCACTACCGACTTCTGCTGCATACCACTGCATGGCCACCAGTATTCCGAGTCACCACTACACCACCACAAGTCCAAGTACTGCTGGACACTCCACCGTCGCCACCACCATGGCAAGCGCTGCTACTGTCTGGAACACCACCACCACAGACACTAGTCCGCAGTCTTGGACTCACGCCACCGCAGTACCTGCTTGGGCCACCGCCCCCACTTCTCATTCCAGGAGTACCGCCACCACTCAGCAACAGTTTAGGAGCACACAGGCCACTTCTCATTCCAGGAGTACCGCCACCACTCAGCAACATTTTAGGAGCACAGATGTCACTTCTCCGTCTAGGAGTACCGCCACCACTCAGCAACAGTTTAGGAGCACAGATGCCACTTCTCCGTCTAGGAGTACCGCCACCACTCAGCAACAGTTTAGGAGCACAGATGCCACTTCTCCTTGGAACACCGCCACCACTTATCCTCCTCTGAGCACCGCCACCACTTCTCCTTCTCCCACCACCGCCACTGACACCACAGAGCATGAGACAGTTGACCAACATTCACTGTTTTATGTATCAAAGCCACGGTCCACCAGCTCAAGGCGGTCACACAGAAGTCGTTCCATGCAAGGGACTCCTGCCCACAAGAAGAAAAAAGACAAAACTTTGTTTGTCCATCCCCCCTCTCCTCCTAATGTGTCTCAACCTGCCTCTACTTCCATGTCTGATCTTCCTTCACCCACTACTTTCGTCGCCCCTTCCCCTCGAACCACTTCCTCGCTTTCCAGCCGTTCTTCATCTCTGCACACCCCCAGAGTATCCAAATCTCCACCTAAACGTCATTCGCAATAAAAATGTGTGGTTCCTGTTGTATAAAGTATGTACTAATCTGCTTTTAGTAAATGTATCCAAATCTCCACCCAAACTTCAGTGGCAATTACAATGTGTGGTTCCTGTTGTACAAAGTATGTACTAATCTGCTTTTAGTAAATGTATCCAAATCTCCACCCAAACTTCAGTGGCAATTCCAATGTGTGGTTCCTGTTGTACAAAGTATGTACTAATCTGCTTTTAGTAAATGTATCCAAATCTCCACCCAAACTTCAGTGGCAATTACAATGTGTGGTTCCTGTTGTACAAAGTATGTACTAATCTGCTTTTAGTAAATGTATCCAAATCTCCACCAAAACGTCAGTGGCAATTACAATGTGGGGTTCCTGTTGTACAAAATAAATGTGCAAATCTGCTTTTAGTAAATCCGGTTTGATTAATGTGCCTTTCGCCGCCTACACACACTGCACCGTACACACACTGCGCCGTACACTTTGCGTTTTGGACTACACATAACTCCAGGAATGACATTTCTTGTGTCTTTCCTGGAGATATGTGTAGTCCAAAACACAAATATATGACTTGTATTTTCGCCACCAGTCTCTCTGTCTACTAATAGTGCACATATTGAATAGAGGATGGTGTTGAGTGCAAGGCATATCTATTTTACCTTGCCAGGTATCATAAAAAGTTAAATGAGTCTGGGTGTTTTTTACCATCATTTCACTTTGTGATACAAGGCCAGTGATTCTAGATATACCTTGTAATTAACCACATTCTCTATTCAATGTGTCTTGAATAAACTGAGCAGATGATGGTGAAAATACACGTTATATGTACAATCCCCTGGCCTTGTATCATTACTATCACACATGGGCAGGTGAATACACATGAGTTTTCACCTGCAGCGTCGCTTCAGTCTGCATTTATTTCAAGCATACTGTAGCGATGCTGCTGTTTATAACTCCTGTGTATTCACCTGCCCAGGCGTGATAAATTCTGAAGTGAGGATGTGTTATTTGGGGCATCACCACTTCAGCATGACACCAGGCCTGGGTATTGTAGAAGATGTATAATCTTTATCATCTCTCCAGTCTGCGTTAAAAATCAAGTCACAGTGATGATACTAAAAGTAATATTTATAGTCACATGGTCAGGTATATCAGGTGTAATAAAGAGTCACGGATGCTAGTGCATCCCCAAATCACTATTTGTAACATCAGGCCAGGTGACACAAATATTAGTTGTTTTATCTCCACCGTCGCTGCAAATGGAACCAAAACTGGAGAGATGATAAAGGTCATACAACTTGTGTGTGTGGATGTATAGTCACCTGGTCAGGGTTACTAGTAAATTCATGATGCACAAAAAACACAGCATCATGAATTCACTGGTAAACCTGGCCAGTTGATTATTGTATTTGAGTGTAAAAACACAGACTGCACTCGGTACAGGTATAAACACAGGTATTTTATTAACATACAGACAAGAACACTTTTTTTTTACACCATTTGTTCTGCCATTCCACCCATCCTACATCTGACATGAAGTAGGCTGCAAATTGCTCCCTCATTTGGCCAACTTCAACAGAAAACCTGAGAGGGTGCTGAGTGAACTCAGGCAACGGGTTAGGAGCTGCATCATCAAGTTCAAAGTTTGGGTGCTCTTTAGACATCACAAAATTATGTAGCACCACACATGCCTTCACCCACTTCATCCACTGTTTCCAGTTTCAGATGAATGGCTCTGCCCAGAATGCGCCATCTGGAAACAAGTATACCGAAGGCACACTCTACTGTTCTTCTGGCCCTGGTCAGCCTGTAATTAAATATTTTTTTGTTGTGGTCTAAGTCCCTGCTGGAGTAGGGTTTGAGCAGGTGTTGGCACATCTGGAATGCCTCATCCCCAACCATGCCAAATGGCTGTGGCGGACCTTTGGTGTGGGGAAGAGGCCGTGGCATGGGGAAATTGAACTGGTTTCCATACAACCTCCGGCCCATGTCCGAGTTCTTAAAGGCCTGTGAGTCATTTCCACGGCCAAATGCCCCAATGTCCACTGCAACAAACATACAGTCTGCATCAGCAATGGCCATGAGAACTGTAGAGAAGTACTTTTTGTAATTGTAGTACTCCGAGCCTGTTCTTTTGGGTTTGATGATCCGGATGTGTTTCCCATCAACTGCTCCCAAACAGTTGGGGAAATTGCAGGTTGTCCAGAATTTTTCAGCTATTTCTAGCCACTTTTCTGTGGTGGGCAGGGCATAAATTCTGGACAGAGAACATTCCAGAATGCCCGGCAGGTGTCCACAACAATTCCTGACAAGGTGGAGATACTAATCCTGTACTGGAAGTGAAGTGAAGAGAGGCTCTCTCCAGTAGCAAGGAATCTGAGAAAGAAAAACAATATATATTATTGCATATGTTTTTTAAAACATTTAACTAAAGAGAAAAAAAAGTACATGGCATACAAATAATTCTGCAGGTCTTTGTTTACTAGATGGCAGAACAATAATTCTGGCAGCTTTGGAATAGTACATGGCAGAACAAATAAAATGATGCAGGCATTGGTTTCTCAATATTATGTACCGTAATGTCACCAGGAGTCTTTCCTCCGGAGGAATCGCCCGACGGAGCTGTGTGTCCTGTCTCCGGATGAATTGTTGGACACGAGCAAGTAAATCCCTGAAGGTTTCTTGTGACATCCGGGTATAGTCCGTAAATTTCTCTGGGTTTGCCTGCAGCTCGCTATAGAGGGTGTGGTACGCTCCACGGCTCTCCTGGAGTTCAACAATGGGATGTACCCACAAACGCCGCCGCTGCCATCTTCGCTGTCTCTCTCCCTTTCTTCATGGCAAGCAACTGCATAAGCCTGAGCCATCGCAATGTCCAGATCTAAGTTGAAGTGGAAACTCTTCCAGCGCAGATCCATGTCACAAAGGCAAATGCAAGCAAATGTGAAGAATGGCTGTGAACAGGCTCTATATAAAGATTTCCCATAAGACACGCCCACTGGTGTCCCATTGGTGGAGTCAGTTGCAAGAATTTTGCAAGGATTTTCCTCCTGTGAAATGCGCCGAAAAAACGCAAACGCATGCAAAAACGCTTGAAATCGCATACAATTGCTGCGTTTATTTTTCGCAATGCGCACACTTATGCGACTAAATATCGCAGCGATTACAAGCGTTTGCATGCGTTTTTTTCATGCGTTTTATGTGCGCTCGAAACGCAGAGCGATAAAACGCAAGTGTGAAAGTAGCCTTAGTTAACTCTCCGGCTGTGTCGAGGCATCTAGGGCACCATAGGTACGTCCCACGGCTGCTTCTAGTTGTGCTGTCAGTTTAGGGGTCTGCAATCCGCTAGTTACCAACCTCTCTGGGTGTCTGGTTGCCTTGGCTATTTTGGCTACTGTCCTCCTCGGCTACCAAATCATAACAGCAGATACAGTGAGAGATTGAATGAACAATAGGAAAGTTGTGGAGGAAAGGCAGATGAGCGGTGGGGTATAGATTTTTTAACCCCTTCACGACTCATAGGAATCCGGCAAAATGCCAGCAGAACAATAACTATTTTGCTAAATTGTCAGAATTGGATTCGCCCACCATGCGTGCGTCATGCCACACTAGTCAGAAGAGAAGATGGGGATTTCGCAGGTCGTGTGAATCTTTTTAATCAAAATTCATCTCTAGTCCAGAAAATAGAATGTGGAATATTTAAGACTTTAGGTTTAGTATCTAGTTAGGTAGGTTTAATTACCTTAATATTTACTAAGTGTTCAAACTTTTTAACTTTTCAACACTTCAAACCTCAATGACATTTATTATTAATAGTGTTGTTATTATTATTATTAGAATCATTAATACAATTTTTTAATTGATTTATGACAGCAATTACATAATGAGAAAAATACTGACATCATCATGACATTACCTGAAAACTAATAAGGTTCCGTGCTGATGTTTTCACCTTCCACAACCAACATTCTCAAGTAAGTAAATCCAACCATAAAAACAACACAAAATACTTAATACATAATAAACAGATTAATTAATCCAAAACCATGGGTGACAAATGTCAACATATTCCAAAATGGAAAAGGGCTTCTTCTTCGGAAGAAGCCTGACGAGCGAAACGTGCGTCAGGGCACGCGCCTGGCATCGCACACTGACCCAGATGGGTAAGCACTAATAGCACTTTATCTTGCATTCTCGTCGGAACTTAATAGGAGGTCCCAATATAGTTCATACAATGTTTAGCCTCTTGCCATTTCTATAGCTGCTGCTTTTGGGGATCTCATAAGAGGGCTTTGTATTCCCACTATTTAACCAATTGGTTTATTACATATCCCTTAAGGCAATGTTTTAGGGATCTGGGTGCTCGATATGTGCGCTTTTTGTGTGTGCCCCAGGTGTATTATTCTTGTTTTCCTAATTTTCGCACTCATCTATCATTATTGCTGTTTTTGTGTTGTTTTGAATTAATTTCCCAATAAACTTGCTTTTCATCATGATTTACAGTTGTATATCATTTTTGGGCTAGATGCTCCGTGGTTGGTGTAGGTTTTAATACATAATAATACTGATGGCAACAATGTAGCTACAAAAATGATAATAATGACTGGCTAAAATGTTTGCAATTATTTTCAAAGGTAGATAACTTAAAGGGATATTCCCATATCCAAGATCCTATCCTATCATGTAGTAGATGTAATAATAATATTAGTAAATGCAGTGAAAGAAATAATTATTTCCCTTGCTGATTTTGTAAGTTTCCCCATTGACAAAGACATGAACAGTCTATAATTTTAAGGGTAGGTTAATGTTAACATTGAGAGAAAAAATATTAAAAATAAAATCCAGAAAATCACATTGTATACATTATATAATTGTATTTGCATTTTGCAGTGAGAAATAAGTATTTGATCTCTGTGGCAAAAAAGACTTAATACTTGGTGGCAAAACCCTTGTTGGCAAACACAGCAGTCAGGTGTTTTTTTTTAGTAGATGATAGGGTTTGCACACGTCAGGAGGAATTTTGGTTCATTCCTCTTTGCAGATCATCTCCAAATCATTAAGATTTTGAGGCTGTCGCTTGGCAACTCGGAGCTTAAATAAACTCCCTCCATAAGTTTTCTGTGGGATTAACCCCTCTCTGACATTAGACGTACTATCCCGTCCATAAAACCCGTGCCATTCTGCCCATGGACGGGATAGTACGTCATAGGCGATCAGCTGCGCTCCTGAGGGGAGCGCAGCTAATCGCCGCCGGGTGTCAGGTGATTATCACAGCTGACACCCGTGACTGTGAGTCAGGAGCGGTCACGGACCGCTCCCGGCACATTAACCCCTAGCACACCGCGATCAAACATGATCGCGGTTGTACTGGGGGCACAGGGAAGCATCGCGCAGGGAGTGGGCTCCCTGCGCGCCCCCCTGAGACCCTCAGACCAGCGCGATGTGATCGCGCTGTTCTGAGGGCTTCCTCCCTCCCAGGACCCGGATCCAAGATGACGCCGGGGTCCTGGAGGGAGGCGGCTTCCTCAGTGCCTGCTGAGAGCAGGCACTGAGAAGCCTGCATCTATGCCTGTGCGATCGCTGGTGTGACAGAGTGCTGTGCACACTGTCACACCAGCGATTTGATAAAATACAGTGATGTCCCACCCTGGGACAAAGTAAAAAAGTTAAAAAAATAAAAATAAACATGTTATAAAAAAAAATCCAAATAAAAAAAAAAAAAAAAAAATATTCCCAATAAATTCATTTCTTCCTGTAAATAAAAAAAACAAAACAATAAAAGTACACATATTTGGTATCGCCGCGTCCGTAACGACCCCCCCTATAAAACTGTCCCACTAGTTAACCCCTTTAGTGAACCCCTTAAAAAAAAAAAAAAAAAACGAAGCAAAAAATCAATGCTTTATCATCATACCGCCGAACAAAAAGTGGAATAACGCGCGATCAAAAAGACCGATATAAATAAACATGGTACCGCTGAAAACGTCATCTTGTCCCGCAAAAAACGAGCTGCCATACAGCATCATCAGCGAAAAATAAAAAAGTTATAGCTCGCAGAATAAAGCGATGCAAAAATAATTATTTTTTATATAAAATTGTTTTTATTCTATAAAAGCGCCAAAACATAAAAAAATGATATAAATGAGGTATCGCCATAATGTACTGACCCGAAGAATAAAACTGCTTTATCAATTTTACCACACGCAGAACAATAAAAACGCCTCCCCAAAAGAAATTCATGAATTGCTGATTTTTGTTCATTCTAACCTCCCAAAAATCGAAATAAAAAGCGATCAAAAAATGTCACCTGCTCAAAAATGGTAAAAATAAAAACGTCAACTCGTACCGCAAAAAATAAGACCTCACATGACTCTGTGGGCCAAAATATGCAAAAATTATAGCTCTCAAAATGTGGCGATGCAAAAAACTATTTTTGCAATAAAAAGCGTCTTTTAGCGTGACAGCTGCCAATCATAAAAACCCACTTAAATAGTAAATCAAACCCCCTTTATCACCCCCTTAGTTAGGGAAAAATAATAAAATTAAAAAAATGTATTTATTTCCATTTTCCCATTAGGGTTAGGGTTAGGGTTTTGGCTAAAGTTAGGGTTAGGGTTGGCGCTAAAGTTAGGATTAGGGTTAGGGTTGGGATTAGGGGTGTGTTAGGGTTAGGTTTGTGGTTAGGGTTGGGACTAGCGTTAGGGGTGTGTTGGGGTTAGGGTTGGAGTTAGAATTGGGGGGTTTCCGCTGTTTAGGCACATCAGGGGCTCTCCAAATGTGACATGGCGTCTGATCTCAATTCCAGCCAATTCTGCGTTGAAAAAGTTAAACGGTGCTCCTTCAGTTCTGAGCTCTGCCATGCGTCCAAACAGTAGTTTATCCCCACATATGGGGTATCAGCGTACTCTGGACCCCAAGAGTTATTGTGCAATTTGTCCTATTTCTTTGTTTTCCCTTTGGGAAAATAAAAAAGGGGGGGGAAAATTTTTTTGTAAAAAAAAAAATTTTTTTGTTTTTACGGTGTTTCATTTTTAAAATTTGTGAAGCACTTGGGGTTTATAGCGCTCACCACACCTAGATAATTCCTTTTGGGGGTTTTTTTCCAAAAGGGGGCCCTTGTTTGGGGTTTCCACTGTTTAGGGCATCGGGGTCTCCAAAGCGACTGACGCCCCCAAACCCTTTCAAAGTCTGCAATCCAAAAAACACTACTTCCCTTCCGAGCCCCAACGGTACCCAAAGTATTTTTCCCACATATCGGGTTTGCGTACTAGGACAAATTTGGGGCAACAAATTTTGGGCCAATTACTCTGTTTAAACCCCGTGAAAATAAAATATTGGGGGGGGAAAAAAATCATTTTTGAAAAAAAAAAGGATTTTTTTTTTTTTTCGGCTGTGGTTTTAAAATTTGTGAAGCACTTTGGGTTCAAAATGTCACCACACATTGTAAGTTCCTTTGGGGTCTTTTTCCAAAATGGGGTCACTTGTGGGGGGTTTCCCGTTTAGGCGCATCAGGGGCTTCCCCTCGCATGACGCACCCCGCCATTTCCCTCAAGTCTGCAATCCAAAAAAATACTATTCCCTTCCCAGCCCTGACTCGCCATACAGTGTTTTCTCCCACATATTGGGTTGCGTACTCGGACAAATTGGGAAAAAACCCTTTTGGGGGCCAATTTCTCCGTTACCCTTTTTGAAATTTAAAATATTGGGGGCGAAAAATCATTTTTGTAAAAAAAAAAAATTTTTTTTTACGGCCGTGCGTTTAAACTTCTGTGAAACTTTGGGGGGTTTAAAAGTGCTCACCCCACTCTGATCATTTCCCTTTTGGGGGTTTTTATTTTCCAAAATGGGTCACTTGTGGGGTTTCCCCCTGTTTTGGCGATCAGGGCTCTCAAAAAACGCGGGTCCAGCATTTGCGTTGAAAAAGTAGACGGCGCTTTCCCCTTCCAAACTCTGCCCTGCACCCCCAAAAAGTGGTTTACCCCCACTATGGGGTATTGCGCCTCAGGACAAATTTACAATAAAATTTTTTGGGGTCTTGTTACCCTTGGAAAAATAAAAATTGGGGGAAAAGTCATTTTTTTTGGGGGAAAAAAATGATTTTTAAATT
>JARQOD010000001.1:669359632-669460562 GCA_033576555.1 Oophaga sylvatica | reverse complement strand
AAGAAAACAGAAAATTTACGGACCATGCACTACAGAAAACGGAGTCGGACCCTACACAGGACTATTACAAGGAACTAAGCAAGTTGGTTTTTTGTCTGTCTGACAATTCCATAAGAGCTGATGACCTGATACAGAAAGTCCAAGAACAGGGACATTCTACATGCTTCCCAAAATCCACAAAGCGGAAATCCAGGGAGGCCGTTTATTTCATGTGGGGAAAACCTTACTGAGCAAGTATCTGGATGGGTAGAGGGTGTTCTTAAACCCTGGAAAAGGGATACACCCACTACATTCAGGACACAACTGACCTACTGAATAAACTAGCAGCAATAGGTTCTCTACCAAAAGGGAAACCCAAATCCTGCCCCCCAGGATGTGGAATCTTTGTACTCTAATATCCCACACCAGAGGGGATTAAATGCCTGCAAAGTCTTCATGGAAAACACCGGGGAAAATGATGCTGATTCTGTGGTAAAACTCACAAAATTCATCCTCACCCACAATTACTTCAATTTGACAACAAGATCTATCTTCAGGAGACGGGCACAGCTATGGAAGTAAAAGGGCTCCACAGTATGCAAATCTTTTCAGGGCCAAGCTTGAAAGCGAATTTTTGTCCTCCTGCCCATCAGGCCTCGGGCCTACTACCGCTACTTTGTTTGACATTTTAATCATCGGGAGGGAAAGTCTGAACAACAGCTAAAGACGTTCCATGAACAGTTCAATCAATTTCATCCCACCATCAACTTAAACACTTAACTACCCCCAGCACTGAAATTAACTTTTTAGACACCACCATTAAGCTAAAGAACAAGAAATAGAGACATCCCTGTATCAGAAGCCAATCGACCGTCCAACATATCTTAAAAATGGGCAGTTTCCATCCTAAACACAAAAAAACTCTTTTGTCTACAGCCAAGCCATCAATACAACCGTATATGTTCCAACCCCATGGATAGAGATGAACACCTTGTTCGCCTCAAAAGACTTTTTTGAACCAGGGCTACCATCCAAGAACAATTGAAAAACCCAAAAACAAGAGCCACCAGAATATCAAGGAATCACCTGCTACTTACAAAGCTAAAGAAGAAAATAACCGGGTGCCTCTAGTGGGCACCTACAATCCAAGTCTGGAGATGCTAAGGGCGCACGAAACTACAACCTTTTACTACAAAAAGATGGGCCCCCTACAATCCATATTTCCAGACCCCCCACTACTATGTTTTAGGGAGCCCCCCAAATCTAAGAAAACATCATTGTCAGAAGCTCCCTGTCCTCCCCAACAGCTGCAGGTACCTTTCCTTGCAAACAAAAGAAATGCAAAACCTGTACATCTATAATGACCACGGACAGGATAAAGATCCCCAACTCCCATCAGGACTACAAGATACCAGGTACTTTCAGCTGCATCACATCTAATGTGGTGTACCTAATTATATGTACTAAATGTCCAACTGGGGGTCTGTATGTGGGGGAGACCGGGCAAAAACTGAGAACAAGGATGAATTCCCATCGCCACACAATAAGAGAAAAAAGAATGGATTTACCTGTGGCCAAACACTTTTGTATGCCCGGTCATAGCATGACAGATATGGAATTACTTGTATTAAAATCTAACTTCAAATCTGAGAAGGATAGAAAAGTCAGGGAATATAAACTTATGATGACCTTTGACACTCTTAGTGCTGGGATGAATATATCCCAGAGTTTTATGTCGTTCTACAACAATTAAGGAATCTGCCTCCCTGACCTTTTAGGGTCATCACAACACAATACCAGACCCCAATCAGAGGGTAATAAAACCTTCACTCCTTATCTATGAACTAGTCATATTTATGTTAATCCCTCTGCCATAATGACAGTTCTGCTTCATGTCACTTGTCCTACCTATTGCATTTTTTCTGTGCTATTTTGTGTATAAATATGTGATTCTTCAGATGTTGTATTAGTCTATGCCTGATGAAGAGACCTGAGTAGTCTCGAAAGCTTGCAATTTGTTACCATCTTTTCAGTTAGCCATTAAAAGGTATCAACCACTGAGGACTCTCAAGTCTAAATATTTTTCTATCTACTGGCTAACACGGTACGAAGATACACATCTTTCCTATATCAAAATGGAGGATACCAGAATGTACCGCATCTTTATGGAACTGAAACCACTTCTGAAGAAACGTGCACAAATGGACAGCGACATTTTTTTCTTATCTAAATGCAAAAAGGAGAATCTAATTCCCAAAGGACTCTGGATTACAAACCCAATTCTTCACACCTACAATACCCATTATGCACAAAACCTTTGTCACAGGACTTCTGAAAGACTAAGGAACCATCTTTTGCATGTCTGCTACAGCATAAGGAGTAAAGTCCAAGGACAATTGGAAACTCTGAGGAAAACACTTACAGAAAGCACAGAGCAAAAATTACAACAATACTACAACAAACTACGGACCTTTCTGATTCAAAACAAGGAAAAGAAACTACACAGATTGCGCCTCCATTCCGGACTCTATACAAACAGATACAAAACAAAACCAAAACCTGACAACTCTGACAACCACTCCATTCCAGACACAAAAGCATCTAACTGTGTCATCAATCTCTCAGATTACAAACCCAGCAAAGTGGAGCTTGCCGTGCTTTCTAGAGGACTCTCATTTTGTCCTACTAAGGCCCTGGATAAAACCGAACTCTGCAGTGATATGGAACATTTTTTCAGGAGACTGCGCCTGAGGGAATACTTCAATGATACAGAAGATTCAGAAAACACTCGGACTGAAGGAAGAGGGATCCCAATAACCAAGAAGAGGTCAGACTGGACACCTCCACCTGGACGTAACCCTCATTTGGATAAATATATAGACTCATTCAGACATTTGATAAAATCCACCATCATAGCCACCAACAAGAGACAAGCCTCCAACATCAGTGCCCAGGAGAGAAAGGCCATACAGTCTCTGAAAACCAACAAAGAAATCATCATTAAACCTGCTGACAAGGGAGGTGCAATAGTCATGATGAACACATCAGACTATATGAAGGAAGCAAACAGACAACTTACGGACACACGCTACTACAGAAAACTGGAGTCGGACCCTACACAGGACTATTACAAGGAACTAAGCAAGTTGGTATCTTGTCTGTCTGACAAATCCATAAGAGCTGATGACCTGATACCAGAAAGTCCAAGAACAGGGACATTCTACATGCTTCCCAAAATCCACAAAGCCGGAAATCCAGGGAGGCCGATTATTTCATGTGTGGACACCCTTACTGAGCAAGTATCTGGATGGGTAGAGGGTGTTCTTAAACCCCTGGTAAAGGATACACCCAGCTACATTCAGGACACAACTGACCTACTGAATAAACTAGCAGCAATAGGTTCTCTACCAGAAGGAACCATCCTGGCCACCATGGATGTGGAATCTTTGTACTCTAATATCCCACACCAGGATGGATTAAATGCCTGCAAAGTCTTCATGGGAAACACCGGGAATGATGCTGATTCTGTGGTAAAACTCACAAAATTCATCCTCACCCACAATTACTTCGAATTTGACAACAAGATCTATCTTCAGGAGACTGGCACAGCTATGGGAAGTAAAATGGCTCCACAGTATGCAAATCTTTTCATGGCCAAGCTTGAAAGCGAATTTTTGTCCTCCTGCCCCATCAGGCCTCGGGCCTACTACCGCTACATTGATGACATTTTAATCATCTGGACGGAGTCTGAACAACAGCTAAAGACGTTCCATGAACAGTTCAATCAATTTCATCCCACCATCAACTTAACACTTAACTACTCCAGCACTGAAATTAACTTTTTAGACACCACCATTAAGCTAAAGAACAATGAAATAGAGACATCCCTGTATCAGAAGCCAATCGACCATCCAACATATCTTAAATGGGACAGTTTCCATCCTAAACACATAAAAAACTCTATTGTCTACAGCCAAGCCATCAGATACAACCGTATATGTTCCAACCCCATGGATAGAGATGAACACCTTGGTCGCCTCAGAAAGACTTTTTGAACCAGGGCTACCATCCAAGAACAATTGAAAACCAAATTACAAGAGCCACCAGAATATCAAGGAATCACCTGCTACATTAAAAAGCTAAAGAAGAAAATAACCGGGTGCCTCTAGTGGTCACCTACAATCCAAGTCTGGAGATGCTAAGGGGAGCTGCACGGAAACTACAACCTTTACTACAAAAAGATGCCCGATTACAATCCATATTTCCAGACCCCCCACTACTATGTTTTAGGCAGCCCCCAAATCTAAGAAGCATCATTGTCAGAAGCTCCCTGTCCTCCCCAACAGCTGCAGGTACCTTTCCTTGCAAACAAAAGAAATGCAAAACCTGTACATCTATAATGACCACGGACAGGATAAAGATCCCCAACTCCCATCAGGACTACAAGATACCAGGTACTTTCAGCTGCATCACATCTAATGTGGTGTACCTAATTATATGTACTAAATGTCCAACTGGGGGTCTGTATGTGGGGGAGACCGGGCAAAAACTGAGAACAAGGATGAATTCCCATCGCAACACAATAAGAGAAAAAAGAATGGATTTACCTGTGGCCAAACACTTTTGTATGCCCGGTCATAGCATGACAGATATGGAATTACTTGTATTAAAATCTAACTTCAAATCTGAGAAGGATAGAAAAGTCTGGGAATATAAACTTATGATGACCTTTGACACTCTTAGTGCTGGGATGAATATATCCCAGAGTTTTATGTCGTTCTACAACAATTAAGGAATCTGCCTCCCTGACCTTTTAGGGTCATCACAACACAATACCAGACCCCAATCAGAGGGTAATAAAACCTTCACTCCTTATCTATGAACTAGTCATATTTATGTTAATCCCTCTGCCATAATGACAGTTCTGCTTCATGTCACTTGTCCTACCTATTGCATTTTTTCTGTGCTATTTTGTGTATAAATATGTGATTCTTCAGATGTTGTATTAGTCTATGCCTGATGAAGAGACCTGAGTAGTCTCGAAAGCTTGCAATTTGTTACCATCTTTTCAGTTAGCCATTAAAAGGTATCAACCACTGAGGACTCTCAAGTCTAAATATTTTTCTATCTACTGGCTAACACGGTACGAAGATACACATCTTTCCTATAAGGATGAGGCAGTGACACACGCTCAGCAGACTCCAACCAGCAGTGGTTGAAGAACTAACTGTAGCGTGATCTGCACTCAAAAAATCAAAACCTCACAGACTACAGTGAACACTGCACACAACTGTTCACTAGCTGTGAAAGGCTCATTTGTGTACTTCTATAGTGTTTGCAACCAATGTATTGTATACGGATGGAAGCGCGTCACACTAATAGATTTGAGTTTTTTTAAATAGAATGGAGCAGCACCAATTAGAGAAAAATGTCAAGGATGAGGCAGTGACACACGCTCAGCAGACTCCAACCAGCAGTGGTTGAAGAACTAACTGGAGCGTGATCTGCACTCAAAAAATCAAAACCTCACAGACTACAGTGAACACTGCACACAACTGTTCACTAGCTGTGAAAGGCTCCTTTGTGTACTTCTATAGTGTTTGCAACCAATGTATTGGATACGGATGGAAGCACGTCACACTAATATATCACTGTTAATTTCAACTGAATGGAGCAGCACCAATTCCACAATATAAAAAAAAAAGAGTCAGTGAGTGACACGTGCAGATACTACAAACAGCGTTGGATGCAGAGCAAACTGCAGTGTCACCTGCACTCACACACACACACCTTGCACAGAGCTGTGAAAACAACACTGCAAGGAAAAAGGATGATTTACAAAGCGGTTTCTCAAATAGCCTGCCTACAGAACAATTCACAAAAACGCTATATGTAACTGTTCCTCAGAGTCAGCAGAGCAGCGTTCTGTCCCTAACTGAATTCACAGCACAGTGAAGCTAAAATGGCGGCGGCGCCTTTTATAGTGCATTCTGACATCATTTCAGCAGCCAATCACAGCCATGCCATTAGTTAACATGACCGCAGCATTACAGGATGTGCCCACACTTCTTAGGATTCCTCATTGGCTGAATAAAATCACTCTGCCTCTCAAAGAATTATGGGAACTTCCGATTCCGGTATACGATATAGGAAAAGTATCGGAACTAAGTATCGGAATTCCGATACAGCAAATATCGGCCGATACCCGATACTTGCGGTATCGGAATGCTCAACACTAATGGTGGATGAGGCCGCGGACGTGGGCGGAGGGGGCCACCTGGTACTGATGGTGGTGGTGGTGCATCTGCTGGTAGTGACAAAAGCACAATAGCACCTAAGGCAGGAGATGTTGAGCCTGCATCATCGTCTGGCTCCAGAAGGCCTGGAAGGCTCCCTTTTCTGGAGTAGGTAAACCGCTTTTAAAGCCGGAGCATCAGGAACAGGTTTTGGTTTACATTGCCGAAACAGCCTTCAGCTCTATCGCCTCCTCTTCTGAAGTTTCAAAAACTGCAAGCAGTGAGTCATCAGTGCAGGCTCCTGTTCAGGAACAACACCTTTCCTTGTGTCCTTCACCCCCACCAAAAGTGAAGGATGCGGCAGGCCACACTTCTGATTACTCCATGGAGCTCTTTTCACATACCATGCCTGGGTTATCAAGCGAAATCCTGAATTCCCCAATCCAAGATGAATATGACAAGCAGTGCACTGATGCACAGCCAGTGCTATATGATTCTGCTGGTACATTCACCCAGAGCACTGCATTGCCCTCGCAGTCTACTGAGCCAGATTCTGACCCTGATGAAACTCAGGTGCCCCTTCCTGCATACTATACAACCTTACACGGTGACACAGAGGAAGGTGCAGATGAAATTGAAGAGGAGATGATGGATGACCCAGTTGTTGACCCGGATTGGCATCCATTGGGGGAAGAGGGTGCCGCTGGCAATAGCTCAGAAGAGGAGGAGGATCCGCAGCAGGCATCGACATCGCAGCTGCGGTTATCTGGCAGGCACTTAGCAGTCCAAAAATGTGTTAAAAAACAAAAAGAGTTGCAGGACAGCTTGGCCAGATGTTCAAATTAGCACAGCGTGCAAGCCCTGAAAATTTATCCCATAGTAGGAAGAGTGCAGTGTGGCACTTTTTTGACCAAAATCCTATTGATGAGGCAAAGGTTATCTGTAAGAAGTACGGAAGGACCTTTAGCCGAGGGAAAAATCTCCGAAATTTGAATACCAGTTGCATGCTTAGACATGTCAACACCATGCACTTGCAAGTTTGGGCTGACTACAAAACCTCAGGTAGCACACATGCACCTGCTCCGACTGAAGGTAGCCAGCAACGCTACATCGCTTCCCCCACTGTAAGCCACTGGTTAGCACACCACAAGCAAGAAATGTTGAGGTGTCGTCGCAAGGCCAAAGCAGTCAGGGAATCATAATGTTTTTCCAATGAAAGACTGCATCTAGGCCATCACCACCACCACCACCATCACCATCACCAACCCCCTCTCAGTCCGCCATGTCCACCACTAGTTCCACCATATGCAGCTCTCAAGTCCAGCTCACCCTAGCAGACACTCTGAGTAGGACAAAAAAGTACTCATCCTCTCATCCACGTACATAGGCTTTGAACGCCTACATTGCCAAACTGATCTCATTAGAGATGATGCCCTTCAGTTTGGTGGAATGTGCAGCGTTCCAAGAGTTCATGGCCTACGCTGTCCCACGCTATGACCTACCCAGTCGGCACTTCTTTTCTAGAAAAGCTATCCCTGCCCTCCACCTGCAGAGAGCGCGATGAAGTCACGTCTGTACGCCCTCTGCCTGAACAGTCACAGTGCTGAGAGCTTGAAGATGGCGATGCTGAGGAGTAATTGTGCATCTAGGCTCTGATTCTTTCTGTCCGCTGTTGAATCAGATGAAAGGTTCTGTTTAAGTATCTAACAGACCTACTCTAAAGGAGTTTAATAGTGTGGTCACCTTTGTAACCATTTATCGTTAATGCTCCATTTTGTACGCAATTTGCGACAAGTCTTTAACAAAATGCATCACTATTTACAGTGTCTTTGCAGGTTTATGTGCCTCTATGGTCACAGACTACAAACAAACCATAAATTGTGTGATCCAGCAGTAACAATCCCTTTACTTCTGTTCTGGACTTATAGCTAACATACATTGGTGGCATAAATAATCTTTATGTCTATATAACAAGTATGTATACAAAACAGGATAACAATCATAGTAAACACATCTTTTATAATGTATAGCTAGATGTATCAGCCTCTAATAAATTGTACTGAATGTCTCTTGTATTCACTATAACAAAGTCACTGGCCAAGTACTGGAGGGGAGATATGTATCACTGAGGTTGTTAGCTTCAGTGATATCAACCTAGTAAAATGCTCCTGCACACTAAGTGCTGAGAGGGGTTAATCGGCCATGTTTAGGGCTAAGTTTAGTAAACATCTGTAGAGTGGTTGGGAGGCTGTTCATCATATCTCCACCCCAAGATAGAGGATAAATACATAGCCTTTCAGCCCATTCAGTGTTCAGTGTCTCTGGAGTTGAGATCTCCAGAGCAGTGCTCTTGTTAAAGAGACCTGAACCCTTTATTTGTTTCCTGAGGGGGCGGATTCCCACAGCAACACAGACTATGCCATTTGTTATGTTTTGTTTTTCCCGTTAGACCAGAAAGGCCGTGTTCATTTTTTCATACTCTGCACTAGTTTATGCAGTACCTCAATAAACCAATGGAAGATTTAAAGAAACAGAGTTCCTGTGTCTAGCTTTGTGTGCAGCCAAGAGCCAATCTGACACAGTACCTAAAAGTAAACATAATTTAAGAGCTAAAAATTCAGCTTTCCAAAAACAAGACAACTGATGGGATGACAAGGCTCAAGGCTGAAGATGTAGATTATATCAGATTTCATAAGGAAGGAATAGATTATGGGTAATGGCTTTATATTTCTTGGAAATAAATATGTTGTATCACGATACAAATGGGAAATGTTTTCAGCTAACTGGAAGGAAATCAACAGCTCACGTCCAGCTTGACATCAAGCCTCATTCAACTGCTGCACAAAATTCTAAAACAAGCCGAGTCATGAGATAGCAGGCAGATGTCGAAACAGCTGTCTAAGTAGAAAAAAACTGCCAGATGGCAGAAACATCATCACAATGCACACAGCTCTGCACGTGTCATAGCTAAAGTAAACCAATGGAGACACAGAGATGGAAGCCGGCCAGAGGTCTTGATTGGCCTTTGAATTATTGACCTAGCAACAGAAATACATATGTGGAAAGTGTGATGAAGTTAATATCAACTACTTGCAAGACTACCTATGATGCTATAAATGAGAGATTTCCTAAGAAAAAACATATATTTTTTAACACAAATGTTCATGATGTATCTTTTATCTTTTATTATAGAGAACTTGTCGCTTCTCCTGTCATACAGTAAGTATTTCAGTAAAAAAAACATTTATACCCTATATTATAAAAATGATGAGGCATTTCGTATCTCTAAACTATGCCATTCCTCTGTAGTTCCTTATAAAAATTTATGGAGAAAATTGACACTTATGTTTTACCACTTGGGAGTGTGTCTCTGCTTAACACTGTCCAATCACTGCTGACTCTGTAGGTATACGCCCCGTTTGACAAGTGAACATGTAAACCCCCAATTGACAATTAATTCATACATTTCTATGAGGTATAACAGAGAAATAGCACATCACAAGGTGATCTAGAATAGTTATTTAATAGGAAATACAATTATCTACTAGAATAGACAATCAATAAAGACTGGTTCTTTTTGGAGGGAATCTCATGTTGGAAATGTTATATGATCTACAGGTAGGATGTTATCGAGCAGGAGGAGCTGATCAGTTTTCTGATAGACATTTCAGTGATTAAAGTTTCAGTTAAACTTGTATCTTATTAATTGAAACCCCTTGTGTTTGAATGCATATGAGTCCAGAGGGTTGTCCTGCGCAGTGATTGACAGTCTTCTAGCTGTCGATCATTAGTATTACTGCCAACTGGACTTGTATGCAGACAAATACCAGGGATTTCAATGAATAAAATGCTTGTTATACTGAATCTTTTCCAACAAACCTATTGCTGCAAGACTGGTGGTGCACGGCTGGAATGTAATGGCCAGAGGAACACAAGCAGGTAACAGGAAGTGGTAGTTGGAGTTCTTTGTAGTGGCAATAGAAATTTTATGAACAATCCGGAGAGAAGTGGGAACAGTCTGGGTAAGAAAGTTCTCAGGAGCTGCAGACCGGAACTAGACTGAGGGCTAGACACAATACTCAAGCAATGAGTGAGAGTTCCATGTGGCTGTAACCCCTTAACCCCCAATGGTGGTTTGCACGTTAATGACCGGGCCAATTTTTACAATTCTGACCACTGTCTCTTTATGAGGTTATAACTCTGGAAGCTTCAACAGATCTTAGCGATTCTGACATTGTTTTCTAGTGACATATTGTACTTCATGATAGTGGTAAACTTTCTTCGATATAACTTGCAGTTATTTATGAAAAAAATGGAAATATGGCGAAAATTTGGAAATTTTGCAATTTTCAAAGTTTGAATTTTTATTCCCATAAAACAGAGAAATATGTCAACAAAATAGTTACTAAATAACATTTCCCACATGTCCACTTTACATCAGCACAATTTTGGAACCAAATTTTTTTTTCTTACGAAGTTATAGTCACATTTGAAGTCACTTTGAGGGGTCTATATGGCAGAAATACCCAAAAGTGACAGCATTCTAAAAACTGCACCCCACAAGCTGATCAAAACCACATTCAGGAAGTTTATTAGTCCTTCAGGTGCTTCACAGGAGCTGAAGCAACTTGGAAGGAAAAATGAACATTTAACTTTTTAGTCACAAAAATGATCTTTTACAAACTTTTTTTTATTTTAACAAGGGTAAAAGGAGAAAATAGACAGAAAAAGTAGTTGTGCAATTTCTTCTGAGTACGCCAATACCCCATATGTGGGGGAAAACCACTGTCAGGGCGCACGGCAGTGCTCAGAAGGGAAGGAGCACCGTTTGACTTTTTCAAACCAAAATTGGCTGGAATTGAGATTGGACGCCATGTCGCATTTGGAGAGCCCCTCATGTGCCTAAACAGTGGAAACCCCCCACAAGTGACACTATTTTGGAAAGTAGACCCCCTAAGGAACTTATCTAGATCTGTTGTGAGCACTTTAAACCCCCAAGTGTTTCACTAAAGTTTATAATGCCCGGGTGTGATAAAAAAAAAAAATCCAAAAAATGATTTTTAGTCCCCAATTTTTGATTTTCCCCAAGGAAATTGGACCCCAAAAGTTGTTGTACAATTTGTCCTGAGTACGCTGATACCACATATGTGGGGGGGAAATACTGTTTGGGCGCACGGCAGGGCTCGGAAAGGAAGTAATGACGTTTTGGAATGCAGACTTTGATGGTTGTCATGTTCAGTTTGCAGAGCACCTGATGTGCCTAAACAGTGGAAACCCCCACAAGTGACCCCATTTTGGAAACTAGACCCCACAGGAACTTATCTAGATGTGTGGTGGGCACTTTGTGCTACCAATTGCTTCACAGAAATTTATATCGCCCGGGCGTGAAAATAAAAAAAATCATATTTTTTCCACAAACATGATCTTTTAGTCCCCAGTTTTTTATTTTCCCAAGGGTAACAGGAGAAATTGGACCCTAAAAGTTGTTGTCCAATTTGTCCTGAGTACGCTGATACCCCATATGTGGGGGAAACCACTGTTTGGGTGCACGCAGAGCTCGGAAAGGAAGGAGCGCCATTTGACTTTTTCAATCCAAAATTGGCTGGAATCGAGATTGGATGCCATGTCGCATTTGGATAGCCCCTGATGTGCCTAAACAGTGGGAACCCCCCACAAGTGGCCCCAATTTTAGAAACTAGACCCCCTAAGGAACTTATCTAGATCTGTGGTAAGCACTTTAAACCCCCAAGAGCTTCACACAAGTTTATAATGCCTGGGCATGAAAAAAAAGGTCCTATTTTTTTCCCACAAAAATTATCTTTTAGTCACCAATTTTTTTATTTTCCCAAGGGTAACAGGAGAAATTGGACCCCAAAAGTTGTTGTTCAATTTGTCCTGAATACGCTGATACCCTATGTGTGGGAGAAAACTACTGTATGGGCACACGTCGGGGCTTGGAAGGGAAAAAGTGACGTTTTGCATTACAGACTTTGATGAAATAGTCTGCTGGCGTCATGTCGCATTTGGAGAGCCCCTGATGTGCCTAAACAGTGGAAACCCCCCACAAGTGACCCCATTTTGGAAACTAGACCCCCAAAGGAACTTATCTAGATGTGTGGTGAGAAATTTGAACCCCCAAGTGCTTTACAGAAGTGTTATAACGTAGAGCTGTAAAAATAAAAAATCATATTTCTTTCCACAAAAATTATATTTTCGCCCCCAATTTTTTTATTTTCCCAAGGGTACCAGAAGAAAATGGACCCCAAAAGTTGTTGTTCAATTTGTCCTGAGTACGTTCATACCCCATATGTGGGGGTAAACTACTGTTTGGGCGCATAGCAGAGCTCAGAAGGGAAGGAGCATCATTTGACTTTTTCAACGCCGAATAGGCTGGAATTGAGATCAGAAGCCCCTGATGTGCCTAAACAGTGGAAACCCCCCCAATTCTAACTCCAACCCTAATCCCAACACACCTCTAACCCTAATCCCAAGCCTAACCCTAACCACAAACTTAGCTCTAACACACCCCTAACCCTAATCTCAACCCTAACCCTAATCCTAACTTTAGCACCAACTCTAACCCTAACTTTAGCCCCAACCCTAACCCTAACCCTAATGGGAAAATGAAAATAAATACATTTTTAAAATTTTATTATTTTTCCCTAACTAAGGGTGTGGTAAAGGGGTGGTTTTATTTACTATTTATAGCAGGTTTTTATGTTTGGCAGCTGTCACACGCTAAAAGATGCTTTGTATTGCAAAAAATAGTTTTTGCATCATCACATTTTGAGAGCTATAATTTTTTCTTATTTTGGCCCACAGAGTCATGTGAGGTCTTATTTTTTGCAGGACGAGTTGACGTTTTTATTGGTACCATTTTTGGGCACATGACATTTTTTGATCGCTTTTTATTACGATTTTTGGGAGGCAGAATGAACAAAAACCAGCAATTCATGAATTTCTTTTGGGGGGGGCGTTTATACCATTCAGCGTGTGGTAAAATTGATAAAGCGGTTTTATTCTTCGGATTAGTACTATTACAGCGATACCTCATTTGTATAATTTTTTTATCATTTTTTTTGTATTGGCACTTTTATACAATAAAAACAATGATTACAAAAAATTATTATTTTTGCATCACTTTATTCTGCGAGCTATAACGTTTTTATTTTTTCTCTGACGATGCTCCATGGTGGCTCGTTTTTTGCGGGACAAGATGACGTTTTCAGGGGTATAAAGTTTATTTATATCCGTCTTTTTGATCACGTGTTATTCCACTTTTTGTTCGGCGGTATGATGATAAATCATTGTTTTATTGCCTTTTTTTTAAGGGGTTCACTAAAGGGGTTCACTAAAGGGGTTAACTAATGGACAGTTTTATAGTGCGGGTCGCTACGGACGCGGCGATACTAAATATGTTGACTTTTATTGTTTGTTTTTTTTTATTTACATGAAGAAATGAATTTATTGGGGAATATTTTTTTTTCTTTATATAGGATTTTTTTTTTTACACATGTCATTCTTAATTTTTTTACTTTTTTACTTTGTCCCAGGGTGGGACATCACTGTATAATATCAGATCACTGGTCTGACAGTTTGCACAGCACTCTGTCAGACCAGCGATCCGACATGCACTGCTGCAAGCTTTCTCAGCGTCTGCTCTCAGCAGGCACTGAGAAAGCCACCTCCCGGAAGGACCCCACGGCCAACTTGGATACGGGGTCCTGCAGGGAGGAGGCCTTCGGAACAGCGCAATCACATCGCGCTGCTCTGAGGGTCTCAGGGAAGCACGCAGGGAGCCCCCTCCATGCGCGATGCTTCACTGTACCATCGGAACACTGCGTTCGCAGTATTCCAGGGGTTAATGTGCCGGGTGTCAGCTGTGATAATCAGCTGACACCCGGCCGCGATCAGCTGCGCTCCCTCTGGGAGCGCAGCTGATCGCATATGACCTGCTATTCCGTCCATAGGAATTAAGTCCCAGGGCACATGGATGGAATAGTATGTCTGATGGCAGAAAGGGTTAAAGATCGTATCTCCAAGATCCTATCCCAATATGTAGCAGGTGTAATAATATTAGCAAATGCCTCCAAATAGAAATGTAGCATAGTTTTCCTGATTCTTTCCTCATGTGCAGGCATTGCAGGACCTCTGATTACCACGACTGATGTAGTGATAGTTAGTTGCTAATGATCGTAAACATGGATACCTAAGGTCCTGCAATGCCTGCACATCAGAAAAGAGACAAAGTGAATCCAAAGAACTATACTACATTTCTAATTGAAGATATTTGCTAATATTATTATTATTGCAGCTACTCCATATTGGGGTAGGACATTGGAGCTCAGATTGCATGTACAATGTGACATGTACCCTCTAAATATAAGTTTAGCACTGCAACTGCAAACATGAGCATGGGATAGTGGCTGATTATTGTGATTGTAGTTCTGGTATATGTGAAGCGCATGGAGTTTATTGTTCAGAATCGTAAATGTTCCCATACTTGATGTTGCTAGCCATGTTGTTCATTCTTTCATGGACATATGGACAAACATGAGACTTTGGGGTATATGACAGTGCTCAGACATAACTGGCTAGATAGGGCCTTCTCTAACCTGTTACCACAAAGTAATGCTTTTATACTATCCTTTTGGCCTTATAATGTACTGTATACACTGGAACCTTGCTCTTACAAGAAGTTAATAACAGCAGAATAAAATCATAATAATAATATTAATAATAATAATATAGCATGTAACATTTTACATGTGAAGTCTGAAAAGTTAAAAAAAAATAGTAATGATTTAACCTACACCATAGTCAGTGCAGACACACATCAAATACACAGATCCGACTATTTTACCTAAGATGTAGGCTTGTTGGTCTTGATATCAAATTCACTAAAAATGTCACAGAAATTCTGCTCGTAATAAAGGCCATTGGATTAAATAAAGAAACCAACTTAAGAGGATTGTAGAGCAGCAAATGGAAATAGCAGACGACACGGCTGACTGAGTGTTTATTGAACTCCAGCCCATGTTTCTGCTGTTATTTCCAAACCTCATAAAATGTGTTTAGTTATAAATTGAACAGTGAATTTCCTGAAAATGTTTTTTTTCAATACTAATATTTACAATAATTATCTTGGTCTTTTTTTTTTCTTTTTGGATTTTTACCCATTCGGCCTGCAAGTATAATTCTCCATGTTGTTGTGGCGTGTGACTGCGTTCATGTGAAAACCACCACAGCATGACTCCATTTTATGACCTGACTAGTTCATTTTTCCCTCATCTTCCGCAGACCACAACCGTTCTACAATAGTTGTATAAAGAGATGACTGCGCTATTCTTTGCATCATTCAAAATGTACTTTTATTGCGATGATGTATTTGCATTTATTATATATATTGTAACTTTGTCTTTGTGGAGGACTGGCGTTCATATGAGTCACTTGCTAATGAAACTATGTCTTTTTATGAACAGTTTTTTCTTATTATTATTATTTTATATTTATCATGTTTTCAGTTCCGAGACCAACTCATCAGACACAGAACACAGCACAGAGTGTTTCAGCAGAGCGATGTAAGCAGGAGGTAGAGATGTTTCATTTTATTCTGGAAATTTGCCTTTAAGCCATTTATCTACCATTATCAAAAAAGAGTGAGAAAGGAATAGAAGAAAATGTAAATTGTGCGATATAGAGAGCACTCAGTTGGGTTTTGGTGAATATATGCCCTTGTGCACACATTCCTAGCACAGATAGGGCCCAGAGAAATGTATGGGTCCATAGTAAATCTCTGTAGGCTGATGAAAATTGTATTACAGCATTATGGCTGTATTACCTACCGTAGATGCATTGCTTCTATAAAAGAGAACCTGGCTCCATAATACAGAACCATGGGGTACCGAGGGAAGAACATATGGATAGCTCATGCGCATGAGGCTCAATATTATTAATAAAACTTATTTTTTGGTCAATAATAATATATAATTTCTATTTTCTGACTATTATGAAATCATTAAATTGTAGCCAAGAATAAGATTTTTTTTTTAAATTAGCCATGTAACATTATATGACAGAAAAACTTTTAAACAATAGCAAATCAATCCGTGATGATTGTAACAAAAGAGGGGATCGGGCTTCGTTCACACTTGGTTGTATAGTGAGAAAGTGTATATATCTGTGTAATGTACAGTACAGACCAAAAGTTTGGACACACCTTCTCATTCAAAGATTTTTCTGTATTTTCATGACTATGAAAATTGTAGAATCACACTGAAGGCATCAAAACTATGAATTAACACATGTGGAATTATACATTACACTTTACAAAAAAGTGTGAAACAACTGAAAATATGTCTTATATTCTAGGTTCTTCAAAGCAGCCACCTTTTGCTTTGATTACTGCTTTGCACGCAGAAAAGGTGAACGGCTGGACTCTACATGCCTGGTTCCCACCGTGAAGCATGGAGGAGGTGGTGTGGGGGTGCTTTGCTGGTGACACTGTCGGGATTTATTCAAAATTGAAGCGGTGAGCGGTCCAGCTTACCCCAAACCATCTCGATTGGGTTCAGGTCTGGTGACTGTGGAGGCCAGGTCATCTGGCGTAGCACCCCAACACTCTCCTTCTTGGTCAAATAGCCCTTACACAGCCTGGAGGTGTGTTTGGGGTCATTGTCCTGTTGAAAAATAAATGATGGTCCAACTAAACGCAAACCGGATGGAATAGTATGCCGCTTCAAGATGCTGTGATAGCCATGCTGGTTCAGTATGCCTTAATTTTGAATAATCCCCAACAGTGTCACCAGCAAAGCACCCCCACACCATCACACCTCCTCCTCCATGCTTCACGGTGGGAACCAGGCATGTAGAGTCCATCCGTTCACCTTTTCTGCGTGCAAAGCACTAATCAAAGCAAAAGGTGGCTACTTTGAAGAACCTAGAATATAAGACATATTTTCAGTTGTTTCACACTTTTTTGTAAAGTGTAATGTATAATTCCACATATGTTAATTCATAGTTTTGATGCCTTCAGTGTGATTCTACAGTTTTCATAGCCATGAAAATACAGAAAAATCTTTGAATGAGAAGGTGTGTCCAAATTTTTGGTCTGTACTGTATACAGCTATCTAATTCATACCTGTGTGTAATGTGTATCTGTGTATGTGTAATATGCATAAATGTGTGTAATGTGAATATGTGGTTAATGTACAGTGGAGTTCAACAACAAGATACACAGGATCAGGTTCAGCAACCATGATGATCAAAGCCCTGTGAACCTCTTCATGCATAGCAGCTAAATTAACCATGCCTGTAAGGATTCCACCCCTAAGTGGTGAGCTGTCTGTGCAATGATTGACATCTCAGTTGGCCAGTCTGGTGCAGAGGCATGCTGAGCTGTCTGTACAGTGATTGACATCTCACTTGTCCAGTCTGGTGCAGTGGTGTGCTGAGCTGTCTGTGCAATGATTGACAGCTCAGTTGGCTAGTCTGGTGCAGAGGCATGCTGAGCTGTCTGCAATGAATGACAGCTCAGTTGGCCAGCCTGGTGCAGTGGCGTGCTGAGCTGCCTGTGCAATGATTGACAGCTCAGTTGGCCAGTCTGGTGCAGAGGCGTGCTGAGCTGTCTGTGCAATGATTGACATCTCACTTGCCCAGTCTGGTGTAGAGGCATGCTGAGCTGTCTGTGCAATGATTGACAGCTCAGTTGGCCAGTCTGGTGCAGTAGTGTGCTGAGCTGTCTGTGCAATGATTGACATCTCAGTTGGCCAGTCTGGTGCAGAGGCATGCTGAGCTGTCTGTACAGTGATTGACATCTCACTTGTCCAGTCTGGTGCAGTGGTGTGCTGAGCTGTCTGTGCAATGATTGACAGCTCAGTTGGCCAGTCTGGTGCAGAGGCATGCTGAGCTGTCTGCAATGAATGACAGCTCAGTTGGCCAGTCTGGTGCAGTGGCGTGCTGAGCTGTCTGTGCAATGATTGACAGCTCAGTTGGCCAGTCTGGTGCAGAGGCGTGCTGAGCTGTCTGCAATGAATGACAGCTCAGTTAGCCAGTCTGGTGCAGAGGCGTGCTGAGCTGTCTGCAATGAATGACAGCTCAGTTAGCCAGTCTGGTGCAGAGGCGTGCTGAGCTGTCTGCAATGAATGACAGCTCAGTTGGCCAGTCTGGTGCAGTGGCGTGCTGAGCTGTCTGTGCAGTGATTGACATCTCACTTGTCCAGTCTGGTGCAGAGGCGTTCTGAGCTGTTTAGGCAATGATTGACAGCTCAGTTGGCCAGTGTGGTGCAGTGGTGTGCTGAGCTGTCTGTGCAATGATTGACAGCTCAGCTGGCCAGTCTGGTGCAGAGGCGTGCTGAGCTGTCTGTGTCATGATTGACATCTCACTTGTCCAGTCTGGTGCAGAGGCGTGCTGAGCTGTCTGTGCAATGATTGACAGCTCAGTTGGCCAGTCTGGTGCAGAGGCGTGCTGAGCTGTCTGCAATGAATGACAGCTCAGTTGGCCAGTCTGGTGCAGTGGCGTGCTGAGCTGTCTGCAATGAATGACAGCTCAGTTGGCCTGTCTGGTGCAGTGGCGTGCTGAGCTGTCTGTGCAATGATTGACATCTCACTTGTCCAGTCTGGTGCAGAGGCGTGCTGAGCTGTCTGTGCAATGATTGACAGCTCAGTTGGCCAGTCTGGTGTAGAGGCGTGCTGAGCTGTCTGCAATGGATGACAGCTCAGTTGGCCAGTCTGGTGCAGAGGCATGCTGAGCTGTCTGTGCAATGATTGACATCTCACTTGTCCAGTCTGGTGCAGAGGCGTGCTGAGCTGTCTGTGCAATGAATGACAGCTCAGTTGGCCTGTCTGGTGCAGTGGCGTGCTGAGCTGTCTGTGCAATGATTGACATCTCACTTGTCCAGTCTGGTGCAAAGGCGTGCTGAACTGTCTGTGCAATGATTGACAGCTCAGTTGATCTGTCTGGTGCAGAGGCATGCTGAGCTGTCTGCAATGAATGACAGCTAAGTTGGCCTGTCTGGTGCAGTGGTGTGCTGAGCTGTATGTGCAATGATTGACAGCTCAGTTGGCCAGTCTGGTGCAGAGGCATGCTGAGCTGTCTGCAATGAATGACAGCTCAGTTGGCCAGTCTGGTGCAGTGGTGTGCTGAGCTATTTGGGCAATGATTGACAGCTCAGCTGGCCAGTCTGGTGAAGGGGCATGCTGAGCAGTCTGTGTTTTGATTCCCTACTCAGCCGTCCAATCTGAGACCGGGAGATGCTGAGCTCTCATCAGGCGCTCTGAGTTCCCAATATTGCTCAGCTATTTAACAGAGCTGGCAACCCCAGATAGCTGTCAACCATAGCTTCAGCTAAGTGTGGTTCGTGTACTCTGTGCATTGTATTTTGCTTATTGATCTATCGCTGCCTGAACTTGGACCTCGTTCTGACCATCCGCCTGTATAATCCTTTTGCTCTGATCCATAATCCTCATGGTTAGCCTGATTATGACTTTGTCTCTTCCCTCTGTTTATGATGTACCCTCCTGGCTATTGACCTTGGACTCCTCGATTATCCTGACTCACGGCTTGTCTGTGAGAAGTGACTCAATGTCACAGAGCCTTTTCTGAGAATCAGAAGAGCTGTGGGATGCTGGCAGGTATATGATTGCTCTCAGGGCTCTTTTCCAGTAGCCACACTACTAGTTTGGCCATTGGATTAAATTGCTGAAAATCTTTTTCCTCAGCTCCAATTTACAGTAATTCATAATTTATATAAGAGTCTATATATGCACTTAAAATCCTTAGGAGGCCACATTCTCTTTTCTCTCTGCAAATGTACTTCAAAACTAATAATTCGACACTACCAGTCTAATAGTACCTAGTAACCATTCATCACATACTGCCCTCACTTCTATGGCATCTACTGCTTTATGAAATATAACAATGTAGGAGTAGAATAGCACTTCAGGGAGCAATGAATACTTAGTTTAGACACTGATTCAGACACTGTAAGAGTAAAATGTACACATAACAAAACTGCTGTGGATTTTACCTGTAGATTTGTGTAGGTAAAATCCACAGTTTATTACAGTAACATACATGTGGATGAGGAATTTTGACATTTAAAAATATGCTATTGAGCCTACTTTTTCTATGGAGCTTCTTCCATTTGGACATATTGTGATAGCTGCAGCTGATCAGCAACTACTAAATGGCTGTAGCACTCATATGACACTGCATGGCCTGATATCAATGTCAGTGGGTGCATTACCAAGAGAGAAGAGTGGTTCTGGTCTGGTAGGGAAGTTTAAGTATTTTTAATTTTTATCCTACCCTTGCCCATTACCATTAGCTTTCAACTCCTTCACAACCTTTGACATATATTTATGTCAAAGATCATGTCCCTGCTTTGATGCGGGCTCGCATGTAGAGCCCATATTTTTCCCAGCACATGATGGCTAATTTAACAACCACGGGTAGAACGGTGCTCCGCCCACAGCAATTAACAAGTTAAATCCCTCTGTCAATCACTGACAGTGGAATTTAACACACATCATTCAGAAAAGCATCATTCATCCCACCCATCGGCACCCAAGTCATGCGGCCGGCGATCATAGAATATCTTGATTTCTACAATTCATAGCAGGGCTGATGCACTTCTAGGTAAAGCACAAACAATCAGAGGATTACAGCTTCAGGTCCCCTAAGTAGACTATTTCAGTAAAAGGTGAGAAAAAAAGGTTTTAAAAATATGAGAAATAAAAAAACACAAATTCAAATCAGCCCCCTATTTGCCCAATTAAAAATAAAACAATAAAAAATGAGATATATTTGGTATTGTTGCATTTGTAAAGGTCCAATCTATCAAAATATAAAATAATTTGACCCATAAACAGCGTAACGAGAAAAAAATCAAAACGCTAGCCCCAGATCCCGAAAAATGAAAACATTATGGGTCTTGGAAAATGGCGACGTAAGAAAACAATTTTCTTACAAATTTCAGACTTTTTTTCCACAACTTAAATAAACTATACAAGATTTTTATCTGCATACCCATACTGACCTGGAGAATCATATTACCCAGTCAGTTTTACCAAAAAGCGAACATGGTAAATAAAAAAAAACTATTGTGTAATTACACTTTTTTTGTAATTTCAATGCACTTGGAATTTTTTTGCTGCTAACCAGTACATCACATGATAAAATGAATGGTGTCATTCAAAAGTACAACTCGTCCCGCAAAACACAAGCTCTCATATGACTATGGGGAAAAAAGTTATGGCTCCTGGAAAAAGTGGAGGAAAAAACTAAAGAGCAAAAATGAAAAATCGCAAGATTATGATTTGGTTGATATAGGGAGAAATCCCTTTAAGTATTCCAAAGATAAAAAAAACATATTTACTGTAGATATTGTTGAATTTGCTTTAACACACTTTCATAACAAAAGTGAAAATTTTATGAAGATTGTAATTTTTTATTGACAAAGGACAAGCAAAGAACATTGCTCAATGTAATCAATAAAGCTTAGCACCGTTTCATTATAACTTGGCTTGCTGGTAATTATGTTGCTAGCGATCTTGCTAAAAAAAGAAATATCAGTTGTGGCTCAAAGGGCAAAATTCGACCAAGCTGAAGTGTAGCCAATTATATGTTTAGCAGTATAACGTCCTTGATTGACAGCCTTATCACATCTATGTAGTTTGTTTTCTTGGCTGTGCTCTGACAGTTTACTGATAAAACACTGATAATTTATAGGTCAGTGATGTTTCCTTCAGTTTTGGGACAAGTAAAAAAAATTCAGTTAGCAAGAACAATATAATCTTCAGTCTTTGTAAAATTAATTGAAACAAACCCAATATTTTTTTCTTTAACCCCTTTACTCCCAAGAGTTGTTTGCACGTTAAAGCCCAGGCCAATTTTTACAATTCTGACCACTGTCTCTTTATGAGGCTATAACTCTGGAATGCTTCAACGGATCTTCGCGATTCTGAGACTGTTTTCTCGTGACATATTGTACTTCATGATAGTGGTAAAATATCGATATAACTTGCGTTTATTTATGAAAAAAATGGAAATATGGCAAAAATTTTGAAAATTTAGCAATTTTCAAAATTTTAATTTTTATTTCCTTAAAACAGAGAAATATGTCACACAAAATAGTTGCTAAATAACATTTCCCACATGTCTACTTTACATCAGCACAATTTTGGAACCCAAATTTTTTTTATGTTAGGAAGTTATAAGGGTTAAAAGTTGACCAGCGATTTCTCATTTTTGCAACAAAATGTACAAAACCATTTTTTTAGGGACCACCTCCCATTTGAAGTCACTTTGAGGGGTCTATGTGGCAGAAAATACCCAAAAGTGACAGCATTCTAAAAACTGCACCCCTCAAGGTACTCAAAACGACATTCAAGAAGTTTATTAACCCTTCAGGTGCTTCACAGGAGCTGAAGCAACTTGGAAGGAAAAAATTAACATTTAACTTTTTAGTCACAAAAATGATCTTTTACAAACAATTTTTTATTTTAACACGGGTAAAAGGCGAAAATGGACAGGAAAAGTTGTTGTGCAATTTCTTCTGAGTACGACAACACCCCGTATGTGGGGGAAAACCACTGTCTGGGAGCACGGCAGGGCTCGGAAGAGAAGGAGCGCTGTTTGACTTTTTCAAACCAAAATTGGCTGGAATTGAGATTGGATGCCATGTTGCGTTTGGAGAGTGACACCATTTTGGAAACTAAATCCCCTAAGGAACTTTTCTAGATCTGTGGTGAGCACTTTGAACCCCCAAGTGTTTCACTAAAGTTTATAATGTCTGGGTGTGAAAAAAAAAAAAATTTCCACAAAAATGATTTTTTAGTCCCAAATTTTTGATTTTTTCCAAGGAAATTGGACCCCAAAAGTTGCTGTCCAATTTGTCCTGAGTACGCTGATACCCCATATGTGAGGGGGGGAAACGTTTGGGCGCACAGCAGGGCTTGGAAAGGAACTAATGACGTTTTGGAATGCAAACTTTGATGGGTGCCATGTTCAGTTTGCAGAGCCCCTGATGTGCCTAAACAGTGGAAACCCCCCCACAAGTGACCACATTTTGGAAACTAGACCCACAAGGAACTTATTTAGATGTTTGGTGAGAACTTTGAACCCCCAAGTGCTTCACAGAAGTTTATAACGTAGAGCCATAAAAATAAAATATCAAATTTTTTCCACAAAAATTATATTTTTGCCCCCAGATTTTTAATTTCCCAAGGGTAACAGAAGAAATTGGACCACAAGAGTTATTGTGCAATTTGTCCTGAGTACGATAATACCCCACATGTGGGGTAAACTATTGTTTGGGCGCATGGCAGAACTCAGAAGGGAAGGACCACGGTTTGACTTTTTCAATGCAGAATTGGCCGGAATTGAGATTAGACGCCATGTCGCGATTGGAGAGCCCCTGATGTGCCTAAACAGCAGAAACCCCCCAATTCTAACTCCAACCCTAACCCCAACACACCCCTAACCATAATCCCAACCCTAACCCTAACCACAAACCTAACCCTAACACACCCCTAACCCTAATCCCAACCCTAATCCTAACTTTAGCCCCAACCCTAACCCTAACCCTAATGGGAAAATGGAAATAAATACATTTTTTAAATTTTATTTTTCCCGGTTTTTATGTTTGGCAGCTGTCACACGCTAAAAGACGCTTTTTATTGCAAAAAAAAGTTTTTGCATCCCCACATTTTGAGAGCTATAATTTTTCCATATTTTGGCCCACAGAGTCATTTGAGGTCTTATTTTTTGCGGGACTAGTTGACGTTTTTATTGGTACCATTTTTGGGCACATGACATTTTTTGATCACTTTTTATTACGAATTTTGGGAGGCAGAATGAACAAAAAACAGCAATTCATGAATTTCTTTTTGGGGGGGTGTTTATACTGTTCTGCATGTGGTAAAAACGATAAAGCGGTTTTATTCTTTGGGTATTTACGATTACGGAGATACCTCATTTATATAATTTTTTTATGTTTTGGCGCTTTTATGCAATAAAAACAATAATATATTAATATATTAAAAATAATTGTTTTCGCATCGCTTTATTCTGCGAGCTATAACTTTTTATTTTTTCACTGATGATGCTGTATGGTGGCTCATTTTTTGCGGACAAGATGGCGTTTTCAGCGGTACCATGCTTATTTATATCCGTCTTTTTGATTGCGTGTTATTCCACTTTTTGTTCGGAGGTATGATGATAAAGCATTTTTTTTGCCTTGTTTTGTTTTTTTTAAGGGTTCACTAAAGGGGTTAAATAGTGGGACAATTTTATAGGGCGGGTCATTACGGACGCAACGATACCAAATATGTGTACTTTTATTGTTGTGGAGTTTATCTTACATTAACCCCTTAACCCCCAAGGGTGGTTTGCACGTTAATGACCGGGCCAATTCTTACAATTCTGACCACTGTCTCTTTATGAGGGTATAACTCTGGAACGCTTCAACGGATCTTCGCGATTCTGAGACTGTTTTATCATTACATATTGTACTTCACGTTAGTGGTAAAATTTCTTCTATATAACTTGCGGTTATTTTTGAAAAAAAACGCAAATATGGTGAAAATTTTGCAATTTTCAAATTTTGAAATTTTATTCCCTTAAAACAGAGAAATATGTCAAACAAAATAGTTAAGAAATAACATTTCCCACATGTCTACTTTACATCAGCACAATTTTGGAACCAATATTTTTTTGTTAGGAAATTATAAGGGTTAAAAGTTGACCAGCGATTTCTCATTTTTACAACAAAATTTACAAAGCCATTTTTTTTAAGGACCACCTCACATTTGAAGTCACTTTGAGGGCTTATATGGCAGAAAATACCCAAAAGTGAACCATTCTAAAAACTGCACCCCTCAAGGTACTCAAAACCACATTCAAGAAGTTTATTAACCCTTCAGGTACTTCACAGGAGCTGAAGCAACGTGGAAGGAAAAAATGAATATTTAACTTTTAGTCACAAAAATGATCTTTTACAAACTTTTTTTTATTTTCACAAGGGTAAAAGAAGAAAATGGACAGATAAAGTTGTTGTGCAATTTCTCCTGATTACGCCAATACCCCATATGTGGGGGACAACTACTGTTTGGGCACACGGCAGAGCTCGTAAGGGAAGGAGCGCCGATTGACTTTTTTTTTTTTTTGGAATTGCGATAGGACGCCATGTCGCGTTTGGAGAGCCTCTGATGCACCTAAACAGTGGAAACCCCCCACAAGTGACACCATTTTGGAAACTAGACCCCCTATGGAACTTATCTAGATCTGTTGTGAGCACTTTGAACCCCAAGTGATTCACAAAAGTTTATAATGTCTGGGTGTGAAAAAAAAAATTTTTCCACAAAAATGATTTTTTAGTCACAAATTTTTTATTTTTCCCAAGAAAATTGGACCCCAAAAGTTGTTGTCCAATTTGTCCTGAGTATGCTGATACCCCATATGTGGAGGGGAGAAACTGGGCGCACGGCAGGGCTTGGAAAGGAAGTAGTAACATTTTTGAATGCAGACATTGATGGGTGTCATGTTCTGTTTGCAGTAGCCCAGATGAGCCTAAACAGGGGAAATGCCCCACAAGTGACCCCATTTTGGAAACTAGACCCCCAAGGAACTTATCTAGATCTGTGGTGAGCACTTTGAACCCCCAAGTGCTTCACACAAGTTTATAATGCCCGGGCATGAAAATAAAAAATCCTATTTTTTTCCCAAAAAATTATCTTTTAGTCACCAATTTTTTATTTTTCCAAGGGTAACAGGAGAAATTGGACCACAAAAGTTGTGGTCCAATTTGTCCTGAGTACGCTGATACCCCATATGTGGAGGAACCACTGTTTGGGCACACGGCAGAGCTCGAAATGGAAGGAGCACCATTTTACTTTTTCCAACCAAAATTGGCTGGAATTGAGATTGGACGCCATGTTGCATTTGGAGAGCCCCTGATGTGCCTAAACAGTGGAAACCCCTGACAAATGACACCATTTTGGAAACTAGACCCCTCAAGGAACTTTTTCAGATGTGTGATGAGAACTTTGAACCCCCAGGTGTTTCACTAAAGTTTATAACGCCCGAGCATGAACATAAAAAAATCATATTTTTTCCACAAACATGATCTTTTAGTCCCCAACTTTTTATTTTCCCAAGGGTAACAGGAGAAATTGGACCCCAAAAGTTGTTCAATTTGTCCTGAGTACGCTGATACCCAATATTGGGAGAAAACTACTGTATGGGCACACGTCGGGGCTCGGAAGGGAAGTAGTGACGTTTTGGATTGCAGACTTTGATGGAATGGTCTGCGGGCGTCATGTCGCATTTGGAGAGCCCCTGATGTGCCTAAACAGTGGAAACCCCCCACAAGTGACCCCATTTTGGAAAATAGACCCCACAAGGAACTTATCTAGATGTGTGGTGAGCACTTTGAACCCCGAAGTGCTTCACAGAAGTTTATAACCTACAGCCGTAAAATAAAAAATCTTTTTTTTTTACAGAAATGATTTTTTCGCCCCCAATATTTTATTTTCATCAGGGTAACAGGAGAAATTGGACCCCAAAAGTTGTTATCAATTAGTCCTGAGTACGCTGATACCCAATATGTGGGAGAAAACTACTGTATGGGCACACGTAGGGGCTCGGAAGGGAAGTAGGTGACGTTTTGGATTGCAGACTTTGATGGAATGGTCTGCGGGCGTCATGTCGCATTTGGAGAGCCCCTGATGTGCCTAAACAGTTGAAACCCCCCACAAGTGACCCCATTTTGGAAAATAGACCCCACAAGGAACTTATCTAGATGTGTCGTAAGCGCTATGAAGCCCCAAGTGCTTCACAGAAGTTTATAACATACAGCCGTAAAAACAAAAAAATCATTTTTTTTTTTTACAAAAATGATATTTTCGCCCCCAATTTTTTATTTTGCCAAGGGTAACAGAACAAATTGGACCCCAAGAGTTATTGTGCAATTTGTCCTGAGTACGCTGATACCCCATATGTGGGGGTAAACTACTGTTTGGGCGCATGGCAGAGCTCAGAATTGAAGGAGCACCGTTTGACTTTTTCAACGCAGAATTGGCTGGAATTGAGATCAGACACCATGTCACATTTGGAGAGCCCCTGATGTGCCTAAACAGCGGAAACCCCCCAATTCTAACTCCAACCCTAACCCCAAAACACCCCTAACCCTAGTCCCAACCCTAACCATAACCCTAACCACTAACCTAACCCTAACACACCCCTAACCCAAATCCCATCTCTAACCCTAATCCTAACTTTAGCCTCAACCCTAACCCTAACCCTAATGGGAAAATGGAAATAAATACATTTTTTAAATTTTATTATTTTCCCTAACTAAGGAGTTGATAAAGGGGGGTTTGATTTATTATTTATAATATTGGCAGCTGTCACGCTAAAAGACGCTTTTTATTGCAAAAAATAGTTTTTTGCATCACCACATTTTGAGAGCTATAATTTTTGCATATTTTGACCCACAGAGTCATATGAGGTCTTATTTTTTGTGGTACGAGTTGACGTTTTTATTGGTACCTCTTTTGAGCACGTGACATTTTTTGATCGCTTTTTATTTTGATTTTTGGGATGCTAGAATTAACAAAAATCAGCAATTCATGAATTTCTTTTGGGGGGGGCGTTTATACCGTTCCGTGTGTGGTAAAATTGATAAAACAGTTTTATTCTTCGGGTTTGTACAATTACGGTGATACCTCATTTATATAATTTTTTTATGTTTTGGCGCTTTTATACAATAAAAACAATTTTATACCAAAAAATAATTATTTTTGCATCGCTTTATTCCGCGAGCTATAACTTTTTTTTTTTTCGCTGATGATGCTGTATGGAGGCTCGTTTTTTTGCGAAACAAGATGATGTTTTCAGTGGTACCATGATTATTTATATCGGTCTTTTTGATTGCGTGTAATTCCACTTTTTGTTCGGCGGTATGATGATAAAGCATTGATTTTTACCTTTGTTTTTTTTTTTAAGGGGTTCACTAAAGGGGTTAACTAGTGGAACAGTTTTATAGGGGGGTTTGTTACGGACGCGGCGATACCAAATATGTGCACTTTTATTGTTTTGTTTTTTTATTTACAGGAAGAAATTAATTTATTGGGGAATATTTTTTTTTCCTTTGTTTTGGATTTTTTTTTTTTTACACTTCTGATTTTCTTTTTTTTTACTTTTTTACTTTGTCCCAGGGTGGGACATCACAGTATTTTATCAGATCGCTGGTCTCACAGTGTGCACAGCACTTTGTGAGACCAGCTATCTCACAGGCAGCTGTTCTGAGGGCCTCAGGGGAGCGCGCAGTGAGCCCCCTCCCTGCTCGATGCTCCACTGTGCCCCGGTACACCACGATCATGTTTGATCGGGGTGTGCTAGGGGTTAATGTGCCAAGAGCGGTCCGTGACCGCTCCAGGCACATACTGCCGGGTGTCAGCTGTGATAATCAGCTGACACCCGGCGGCGATCAGCTGGGAGCGCAGCTGATCGCCTTGGACGTACTATCCCGTCCCTGGGAATTAAGTCCCAGGTCACATGGACGGGATAGTATGTCCGATGACAGAAAGGGGTTAAAGAAATGAATTTATTGGGGAATATTTTTTTTTCTTTTTTTAGGAATATTTTTTTACACATGTTATTTTTATTTTTTTTACATTTTTACTTTGTCCCAGGGTGGGACATCACTGTACAGTATAATGTCAGATCGCTGGTCTGACAGTTTGTGCAACACTCTGTCACACCAGCAATCTGACAGGCAGTGCTGCAGGCTTTCTCAGCGCCTGCTCTCAGCAGGCGCTGAGGAAGCCGCCTCCCTGCAGGTCCCGGAAGGATCCGGGGTCTTGCAGGGAGGAAGCCCTCAGAACAGCGCGGTCACATCACGCTGTTCTGAGGGTCTCGAGGAAGCACGCAGGGAGCCCCCCTGCATGATGCTTCCCTATGCCCCCGGTACACTGCGATCATGTTTGATAGCAGTGTGCCAGGGATTAATGTGCCGGGAGGTCCGTGACCACTCCTGGCACATAGTGCCGGGTGTCAGCTGTGATAATCAGCTGACACCCAGCCGTGATCCCCCCGGGAGCGCAGCTGATCGCATGTGACGTACTATCCCGTCCTTGGGAATTAAGTCCCAGGTCACCTGGACGGGATAGTGTGTCATATGTAGGAAAGGAGATAATTGACAATATTATTTTAGCATCAATATGTTCAGTATCAGAACGGCGCCAGTTGTATGTCCAATGAGTGTTTATATGTGTACAGCCATCTATATTTTTATAATAAAATATTCAAAAAGGGGACAAAAGCTGAACCTAGAAATTATAGGCCAGTGAGCTTAACATCTACTCTGGGTAAAATCCTGGAGGGTTTTTTAAGGGATACTATATTGGAGTATCTGAAGCTGAATAACCTCATGACACAGTGTCAGCATGGGTTTACGAGGGACCTTCCTGTCAGATTAATCTGATAAGTTTCTATGAAGGGGTAAGTTCCGGACTGGACCAAGGGAACGCAGTGGACATGGTGTTCATGGACTTCTCAAAAGCTTTTAATACGGTGCCACACAAAAGGTTGATACATTGAATGAGAACAATGGGGATAGGGGAAAATATGTGTAAGTGGGTTAAGAACTGGCTCATGGATAGGAAACAAAGGGAGGTTATTAATGGAGAACACTCGGACTGGGTCACGGTTAGCAGTGGGGTACCACAGGGGTCAGTATTGGGGCCGCTTCTCTTTAACATATTTATTAATGACCTTGTAGGGGGCATACAGATTTCACTTTAGCGGTGATCCAAAATTAATTGATCCCACAAAATGGTATAAAATTACAAAATTTGTATTATTAGGCACAAAAAATACATGAAAAATACATGAAAAAGGCACAAAAGCACAATTAAAAGAGGGACACTAGTCCATAGGAAAATACCCAACAGCAACCATGAAGATGTATACTTATTTCTACATGCAATTTAGCCAATAATTATTTTGAGAATTAGTTACACCCTTATCTCAAGCGATTATATACAGATTTAGTGATAAAATAGCATGAATTCATATCAGAAAGCTGGAGACACAACTTTAATAAAAAGTATGCTGAATCTAATTACTAGGGTATTTAAAGAAAATATACCCTTATATACAGCGATTATGTGCAATTCCATAACTGTGATAACATGAATCCATGATAATATCCCAAATGCACAGCTTTTTTTTAAAGGAGTACCAAACAATCTAATCACCATAAGAGTGAGTATATACCATTAATGGCTAAATAAAGAGGCGCCTCCAGAAGAAGCAGTGCGAAACGCGCATCGGGGCAGAGGGACGTCCGTGGAAGTCCACAGCAGCCTTGTGGTAGGTCTTGATGAGACTACTGTGAGTTGAGAGTTCAGATTTTGTATTAGTCTTTGCCTGATGAAGAGACCTGAGTAGTCTCGAAAGCTTGCAATTTGTTACCATCTTTTCAGTTAGCCATTAAAAGGTATCAACCACTGAGGACTCTCAACTCTAAATATTTTTCTATCTACTGGCTAACACGGTACAAAGATATACATCTTTACTGAGACTACTGTGTTATTTCAATTTTCTCGTGCCTCTCTTTATTTATTTAGAGCCTTTAGGGGTAACTATAATTATAGAGGGCAATTATCTGTGATTCTGTAGTGGGCATACAGAGTAGTATTTCAATATTTGCAGATGACACTAAACTCTGCAGGGTAATAAATACAGGAGGACAATTTTATATTTCAGGAGGATTTATGTAAACTAGAAGTTTGGGCTGATAAATGGCAAATGAGCTTTAATGGGGATAAATGTAAGGTCATGCACTTGGGTAGAACAATTATTGTATAATTATGTGCTTAATTGTAAAACACTGGGCAAAACTGTCACTGAAAAAGACCTGGGTGTATGGTGGACGACAAACTCACATTTAGTGGCCAATGTCAGGCAGTTGCTGCAAAGGCAAATAAAATAATGTGATGCATTAAAAGAGGCATAGATGCTTATGAGGAGAACATAATTTTACCTCTATACAAGTCACTGGTGTGACCACACTTAGAATACTGTGTGCAGTTCTGGTCTCCGGTGTATAAGAAAGACATAGCTGAACTGGAGCGGGTGCAGAGAAGAGCGACCAAGGTTATTAGAGAACTGGGGGGTCTGCAATACCAAGACAGGTTATTACACTTGGGGTTATTTAGTTTAGAAAAACGAAGGCTTAGGGTGATCTTATTACAATGTATAAATATATGAGGGGACAGTACAATGACCTTTCTAATGATCTTTTTACTCTTAGACCTGTGACGGGGACAAGGGGGCATCCTCTACGTCTGGAGGAAAGAAGGTTTAGTCATAATCACAGACGCAGATTCTTTACTGTAAGAGCAGTGAGACTATGGAACTCTCTGCCGTCTAATGTTGTAATGAGTGATTCCTTACTAAAATTTAAGAGGGGACTGGATGCCTTTCTTGAAAAGTATAATATTAACACTAGAACTACTGATGGAGTCATTTTGACTCCTTTCGTTTTTTATTTCTCTTCTGTGACTACATTTTTCAGAATTCCGGCTTGAAACTCGGTGACTTTTCCTCAAATATGATGTGAAAAAAGATTTTGTGAGAATAAATAATTTTGGTGAAAAATTTGCGCGTTTTTTTTCAAAATTTACCAAGAACTACTGAAGGGAGTCATTTTGACTCCCTACTATATTTTGAGGTCCTTTTGTCACTAAATGTTGCTATAAAGTTTTGTGCATAATTTTTTCACTCTGTCTTATTTACCCTGATGTTCATATAGATGTAGTTCAATTTACATGTCAACTTTTCACATTTTCCTTGTGTTTTACCTGCTTGTATTACTGTGTAATGCTGAACAAAATAGCTTGTTTACTCTAGGCTCTTATCTTATTATTTTTGATTCATATATATTGACACTAAAAGAACTGTACGCTTGCAGAAGCATGCAGGAACAATAATTTACAGTTTACTCTATCTGATGAGGAGCTAGATGCATTCATTGCGATATTCTATGCTCGTGGAATATCTGGCACGAACCATCACTCGATTAGCAGTATTTGGTGTAATGACTGGGGAATACCGTTTTGCAAAGCGACAATGTCTAGGGACCGCTTTGTTGAAATTATGAGGTTTCTCAGATTTGATGAGAAATCTACTCGATCGGAGAGACTGCAAACGGACAAGTTTGCTCTATTTTCTACTGTGTGGAACAGGTTTATTGAAAATTGTATTGCGTGTTACAAACCTGGCCCATACATAACGGTGGATGAGCAACTTTTCCCAAGCAAAACTAGGTGTCCATTCACGCAGTACATGCCTTCCAAACCAGATAAATATGGCCACAAATATTGGCTAGCTGTTGATAAGGAGAGCAAATATCTGGCAAATGGCTTCCCTTATCTAGGCAAAGATGACACACGCCGTGCTGAGGACCGTTTAGCTGACCATGTGGTAATGAAGTTATTGGACCCGTTTTTGAAAAAAGGTCGCAATGTTACAACCGATAATTATTTTACTTCAGTAAAATTAGCTAAACAGCTAAAAAGCAAAGGAACAACCATCGTGGGAACACTGAACAAGATAAGGCGAGAAGTGCCTAAAGAAATAAAATCCATGAAAGAGGAATTGTACAACACTAAAGTGTTTAGAAATGAAGTCAATTTTACACTTACAGTATATCAAGGAAAGCCCAACAAAAATGTTGTCATTTTGAGTTCCGTCCATCCAGATGTTGTTGTTGCGTCTGATTCCGCTAAAAAAAACTCCAGAAACGGTAAAGTTTTACAATGAAACAAAATATGGAGTAGATGTAGTGGATCAGATGGCACGAAAATATACCACACGAACATGCACAAGGAGATGGCCTGTTCATGCATTTGAAAATGCCTTAGACTTTGCGGGTATAAATGCATGGATAATATTCAATGAGATAACCCACCAAAAAATGTCACGCAAGGCATTTTTGCAAACGCTTGTGAGAGAGTTGAGTGGTCCTTTTGTCACAGATAGGGAAAAGGGTTCCACGTCCCAAGTTTCTACATGCTCAGAAGTGATGGTTCAAACAAAATTTTGCCAGATCAAAGAAAAGTGCAAGAAAAATAGATCTGTCGGCAATTGTAAGACTTGTGGTAAGTCTTTGTGTGGGCAATGTACTGCCATAAATCAAAGGCAATGCCTAAAATGCGAAACACCAAATGTTTAGAAGGTGAATTCTGCGCCATATTTTCATTTTTATGCTCCTCCACCTACATTTTCTCTGCTTTTTGTTCTTCAGTTGTTGTTTATATGTGTGCACTTGAATAAAAAAAAATGTTTGAAAAACGTCTATTATAATTATTGTTATTTTCTGTAGAAAAATAAGAAAAGCAGAAAAAAAACAATCAAAAGCATTACTGTTGGATCTCACAATAATAATACATTACAAAAAATATAATTATTAATAAATAACCACAAATGAAACTCTAAAAATAAACGAAAACAAGCAAGGAGTCAAATGACTCCTTTCAGTAGTTCTAGGCGGGGTCACGAGTCCAGTAGTCCTAGTGTTAAAGGCTATATTCACTAGTTTCCTAGATATTGCGTGATCCAGGGAGCTAGTCTGATTGCCGTTTGTGGAGTCTGGAAGGAATTTTTTTCCCCAATGTGAAGCTTACTGTTTGCCACTTGTTTTTTTTTTCCTGTGGATCAACATGTTAGGGCAGGTTAGGATAGGATATGGGTTGAATTAAATGGACTTAAAGTCTTCCTTCAACCTTAATAACTATGTTACTGTTGGTTTGTTCATTCTGCCTCCCAAAGATCGCAGTAAGACTTGGCTCACATTTAACCTGCGCTCTATGCTGAGCTCTTACACCGGGGTTTCTGTGTAAATCTCTGAAATATGTGATTCAAATGGAAACCCTGGTGAAAAATTCCCTATAATAAGGCAGATGGAGTCACTGTGGACACTGTCTGGCCTGTGATCCGGTGTGCATAAAAGCGCGGTCAACCACAGTTTTGTGCACTTCTGAAAAGAAGGACACTGCTGAACAGAGGCCAGATGGAGTCCAGAGTAACTCTGCTGCCTCATTATAGTAAATGGATCCCTCAGCAGGGGTTTCATGTTAATCATGTCACTTGGAGATTTAGATCCGGTGTAGACGAACTGTGCACAGGAGACAGTGGCTGTGCTTCAGGGGATGAAAGCAGCCAGTGTAACAGGTGTGCAAAGTGACTCATCAATAAAGAACGCAGAGCCTTAAGGTGTGATATCACATGCCTCCATGAGGTCATGTATTACAGCTCTTTTTGCCTAGAGAGGGACAGAGGGATCAGAAGGAGGGAGACACAGTTTCTTAGTATGTGAACACTCTGCAAGAAATAAAGGCTCACATCACTAAGAAGACCGAAGAAGAAACTAGTAGACTAGTTAAAATATTAAGGGACCCGCTGGCTTCTGGCCTAACAGACACCTACCTGAGACAAGCCCTGAAAGAATGTCTGTGCTACAATCCCAACATGAACTTTCTTGAGGTTGGAGCTGAGGCCAGAGTCTGAGAACAAGAGGCCCCAAAGCCATAAAGCAACTGCCTCAGGGGCGATCATTGCTGAACATAACTGATCCTGTGAATTACAACAAGAGATGAGAGGAATCAGGGGGAACTGTTGAGCATAAGAAAATCTCTTAAAGCTACCCCAGAATTCAACTCCATACCCCAATATGAAGAGGGGCTAGAGAGGGGTTATCCCCCTTCCAGAGAACCTCAACGCAAACCAGATGAGTGCTGGAATTGTGTAGGAGTGGGACACATATTCAAGGACTTCCCCACCTGAGGCAGCCAGCAGAACAAGGTGATATGAGAAAGCCAGAGTACCTGGACCCGTTGAAGCGTTAACCAACTCAAAATGGCCATTGTCCTTCATGAAGCCCGCACCGTCCCGCACCCATGTTTTATGTTGTTTGAATAAAATCATCTTTATGTGACAGAAAGTGCCACCTTTCATCCTTTGTGAAATTGCATAGACATTCCCTTAAGTGGTGGAACACTCAGAGATCCCATCAGTCGCAAGCTGTGTGAGAACAGTCTCTTGAAGGAGGAGCATTTGGATGGTACTGGTTTGCCTTTTTAGTTTTTATTAGCTTATACAGTAGCTGCCATTACCAGTAACCCAATGAGTAATCGAGTGATCGAACTGGAGTGAAGAATCGAGTGACCAGACATGAGTGAGGAATCAAATAGTGAAGATTGACCTGCGCTATATGACTTCACTATAGATAAAATGGCTAGGGCTAGCCTAGGTGGTATAAAACCATGCAAGAACAATACAGAAAGGAGGGTGATAAGCAGCCCTGCTTCCAAAATAGGCAGCGAATGTGCATTACAGGCATAGTGACCATTGCTCTTTTATGCTGAGGAAGTCTGTGGACCTCCCACTGTTCACAGATCTTTTATTAATGATGAGCTAATTCACAGTTCTCAATCACATACCAGATACTAACACAGTAAAAACTCCCCCTATTTTGGAAGCAGGGCTGCTTATCACCCTCCTTTCTGTATTGTTCTTGCATGGTTTTATACCACCTAGGCTAGCCCTAGCCATTTTATCTATAGTGAAGTCCTATAGCGCAGGTCAATCTTCACGATTTTTTTCTCATTTTCTAGTTTGGGTGACACCGACCCTCATTTGACCTTAGCAGCTGAGGACTTATTTTCATTTAGTGTTGGGTAAGGTTTGTGTGATTTTTTGATTCTATGAGTGAGGAATCAATTGACCAGATCCAAGTGGGGAACTGAGTGACCAGACCGGTACCTAAATCGATAGAAAACTGGAGATGAGACATCAGAGCTAAGGGATCAGAGCCGAAGGAGCAGAGCCAGAGCCGAGAGAGACGACCAAGCCATTGAATAAGGATGTAGTGTTAGCTGTGACTTCTTGTGTAGATGTACTGTAAACAGGGGACCATGCTTCAGGGGACAAAAGCAGCCAATGTAAAGGGTGTGCAGAGTGACTCATCGATAAAGGACTTGCTTAGATTGACAGAGAGATGCAGGTAACGGGCCCTGTAGTGATGGTGACGCACCTCAAGTTAAGATATTGGGACCAAAGCATCACTGACGACAATATTTTGTTTATTTCTAATAACAGAACAATAGTATGTGTGATTAGAATTGTGCTGATATTCTGTACAGCTGAGTTGCTGTATTCCATTGTACAATAACTCACGGTCCTTACACCATTTGCTCTACACTTTATATTGTGCCGCAGGCATCACTTATACTTGTGTTAATCAAATAAATATTTGTTGGATTGTGTTATCACTGTGTCCTCATCCTGTGCACTGCTGCATCGTGTGCCTATTTACATTTGGCTTTGTTGGCAAGGTGCAACACTCAATCACAGAGATGGTGGATAAGTTGGTAACTGAGACCACAGGGGGCAGCCCCCCACAGAGCTATGCTCAGTAACATTCCAAAGTTTATGGGTGACAATCTACTGATGTGCAACCTCTAAAGAGTATGTTACGAATGCACCCTATGATGCCCACCCTACCGAAATACCCTTGCTGACCTTTGATGAAAAAGAGCAGCGAAACGGCCGTCGGTGGTGGCGGGATCGGGTCCAACTTGACATATTATGGGTAAGCAATGCTTAAGAATGATCTGAGACATCCCAGCTTATATTTAGTCACAGGCAATTGATTCTGCTGGTTCAGAATGTTGTACACAATTTCCCTTAAAATGCCCATTCTGGCACTTTAGCTTTTCATGTATTGATGATAGGTGACCTTTGTAGCCATCATTACCTGATCCTTTTATGTATGTACTGTCAGTTATTATATGTTCAATAAATTTATATATTTTTATAAGTAATTATGGACTTCATTCTCCTTTGTAGCCCTTGTGTTTCACGTAATTAAGGTGGTAGCTAGTGAGAGCTTCCCTACGTTGTTTCGTCAGAGCCAGGTAGGGTGCAGTGGTCACAGGAAACACATTGACCTTTGTGGCCCTGTGTCAAGAAGATGGAGTTGCCCATTTTGTACTGTTGTTTATCTGTAACGTTCAGCAGAAGTATTGTGCTTCCGTCCATAACCAATAAGAATATGCCTCTGCATTTTGCAGAAGAAAACAGCAAGCTTTGTTCCTGCTACCCTCTGTGCATAAGTTTTATTGTCATTAAAAATGACTCTATTTTTGCAAACTTGTTTGGTTTCCTCAAAGTCTGGAGTCATGGAAATTGTGGCAGAGCTGAACCTGAAGGAGTCCACAGCAGCAATACAACCAAACACACCCAGTATGGACCCCTGTTTTTAATGTAGCGTGACGGGGCGCGGAAGACGTGAACTATATCTGCATGTTCAGATACTGCAGAAATTGATACACCAGACAGGGGAGGATGTGATGCCACTCATTCTGCTGCTGTGAAACATTAAATCTACAAGTACCTCCAGACTGGATGAATGTAAAGCCATTTTGACTGTCCCTATTTGTTTTTTTTTGTCAGAGAGCCAGTGCATGCTCGATACATACTACATAGGGCACAGCGACATCAATTCTGCTCCCTTACAGGTACAATACATATATATTTCAAAAGGCCAAAGTAATATTTAATGGTATGTATTTCTTAGGCTCAGTGCATGTTGCATCTGAGCCTTGGCTGATAAACTATAGTCATACATTTTAAACAAATTCTATTGGCTTCATTTACATGTAGGGTGTCATCAGGATACAGTTACACATGATAGAAATGTTAAAGAATTTCTGAGACTGTGCCATTAATTTTGAAATAGCAAAAATGCACATGATGAAGAAACAAGTCCATTTATATGTATAGAATAGGTTTTCAACTGCAGAAATGTCAGTAATAAATCTGCATTATGACTCGATTCTACCTCCAAGTTGTACAGAGCAGTAACAAAGCACGTCTAATAATCTATATGGCTATATTGTACTTTGCATACCTCTTAAATTCCTTAGGGGCATAGAATTTTTTTACAGATGGATTTTTTTCACTTTGAAATGTGGCATGCTCATTTCCATGCTCTAATGTGGTGTCATGCAGAGTAACATAAAATTATTCTAATAATGAAACATTGGGACTTCACGCACCGCTATATGGGCTCCACGTACATTGCTATGCATGCAGTCTTATTGTAGATTGGTAAGATTTTCTTGTACTAGTAAATCTCAACTAACATGCCTTCGTATATACAATTCAGATAAGCAAATAAAGACCAGTCACCAGGTCAAATTTTTGCTCTTATTATTTTAACAATACTCCCTTGAGTATTTTTTTTTTAATCTGTGATATGGTTCCAGAGATATGAGCCTTTAAATTTAGTTCTAATTTTAGGGTCAAGGAGTCATTGCTCTCAGGATACTCTTCTGGCGTATCTTTAGGCTGCTCTGCATTATCATCCCGTGAGCAGTGCCCGCTTGGTAAAGACTAGAGTTGAGCGAAACAGGTCGGTCAGGTTCAAAAGTCACCGACTTTCGCAAAAGTCGGGTTACGCCGAGCGAAACCCGGCCATAGAGTGAAGTCGGCCATGCGTTCGTCGACCCGAGCGCCAAAGTCGGTTTTCCCATAATGCTTGCAGGCGCCTTTTTTCAGCCAATGAGCAAGAACGTACACTGTGGGCAATGAGATGACATGGGCAGTGGCCACCACCATCTTAAAGAAGAGCATTGCAGTGATTGGCTTGCTTTGGGGGGCGTCATATTGTCTATAAAAGCCCTGACTGCCGACCGCCATTTTACTTCTACTGATCTTAACAGTAGGGAGAGGTTGCTGACGCTGTTTATCAGTAGGGAGAGAGTTAGGGCTGGAAAGAGAAGTTCTTATGTGCTTGTGCTGATAGCAATTGTGCTGTACAGTTAGTGTGCAGTGCATGGGCGTACCCAGGATCAAAACTAGGGGGGGGGCAAGCCATGGTCGTTCAGGTTGTAAAATTTTAGAACGAAAAATGTGAATAAAACAAAACGAAAACAAATGACCGCCATACACAACATAATTCCTTATACCAAGACCAATAATATCACATACAAGGAGAAATACCACCATGAACAATCCTATTATGTAAACAATTCATTGATTTTAGGCTTACCTTTGCAGTTTTCTCTCCTGTTCAGCAGGTGGACTTCAAGCTCATGCGTGTTTATCACACACTGACACTGAGCCATTCACACTGCCCTTTCTAAACACAGCAATTGGATTGATCTTTATGGGAAAAAAAATGAATATTAGATAGATAGATAAATAGATAGATAGATAGATAGATAGATAGATAGATAGATAGATAGATAGAAATCCAGACAAATTGGAGGCAGCACATAGTTTGTAGTGGAAAAAAAAGCTATTTAATAAGGTCAAAAGGCGACATTTCGGTCCAAACAACAGGAACCTTTCTCAAGCCTTGAGAAAGGTTCCTGTTGTTTGGACCAAAACGTCGCCTTTTGGCCTTATTAAATAGCTTTTTTTTCACTACAGACGGTGTGCTGCCTTCAATTTGTCTGGATTTCTATAATTGATGTTTGGTATTTGCCTGGGGGGGGCTCTGCACCCGGACTCTTTCTTTGTGCTGCTCTAATTTTCTTCTTTTTAGATAGATAGATAGATAGATAGATTTAAGCATGGAATGCAAGCAGATTCCACCCTGAAATATGCCCCATCATTGTCCCCTTCTTGTAGTAATATGCCCAATCATTGTCTCCTTCTTGTAGTAATATGCCCCATCATTGTCTCCTTCTTGTAGTTATATGCCCCATCATTGTCTCCTTCTTTTAATAATGTGCCCCAGACCAGCACCTGTATATACATCAGCCCCAGCCCAGCCCCTGTATATACATCACTACCAGGCCAGCCCCTGTATATACATCACCACCAGGCCAGTCTCTGTATACGTCACTAGCCCCAGCCCAGGACGGTAGGACGGTCGGACCTGTATATACATCACCAGCCCAGCACCTGTATATACATCAGCCCCAGCACCTGTATATACATCACCACCAGGCCAGCCCCTGTATACGTCACCGACACCAGCCCATGACCTGTATATACATCAGCCCCAGCCCAGCCCCTGTATACGTCACCAGGCCCAGACCAGGATGGTCGGACCTGTATATACATCACCGGCCCAGCACCTGTATATACATCACCACCAGGCCAGCCACTGTATATACATCAGTCCCAGCCCAGCCCCTGTATACGTCACCAGGCCCAGCCCAGCCCCTGTATATACATCAGCCCCTGTATACGTCACCAGACCCAGCCCAGCCCCTGTATATACATCAGCCCCAGCCCAGCACCTGTATGTCAGATATATATTACTGAAGATATAGAATGTACGGGCTCCTGTCAGGTATATATTACTGTAGATATAGACTGTACGGGCTCCTGTCAGGTATATATTATTGTAGATATAGACTGTATGGGCTCCTGTCAGGTATATATTACTGTAGATATAGACTGTACAGGCTCCTATCAGGTATATATTATTGTAGATATAGACTGTACGGGCTCCTGTCAGGTATACATTACTGTAGGTATAGACTGTATGGGCCGCTGTCAGGTATATATACTGTATGGGCTCCATGCATAACCCCCTAGGAGCACACACAGACCCACAGCTGTGTATTAACCCTCTAGGAGCACACCCAAACCCCACAAGCGTGCATTAAACCCCATAGGAGCACACACAGACCCCACAAGCGTGCATTAACCCCTAGGAGCACACACAGACCCCACAAGCGTGCATTAAACCCCCTAGGAGCACACACAGACCCCACAAGTGTGTATTAACCCCTCGGGGCACAATCAGACCGCACAAGCGTGCATTCACCCCCTCAAACCCCACTACACAGCCCCAAGTATTAGACCCAGTCAACCAAAAATCTAAGGAGACATTAACCCATTAATTAATAAATCCTCCTATGTGTCACTGAGGACTCTGACCTCAGATTTCCTCCTGCAGCAAACAGACGCCGGCATCAGACTGCAGAGACCAATGTATAATGTCTGCTTCTCTTCCTGGATTTGCAGAACACACCCCCTATTGGTATGACACGCCCCCGGGAACGATGTCACACCTTGAAAGAGCCCATACAGTCTAGTATGTGCGTCGCAGCCAGCCCAGAAGCACCTTTTAAAGGGGCGGCTGATGCTGATGCCCTCATCTTGGCATGGCGCGCCCCTGCTCCTAGGGGGGGCAACTGCCCCCCCCTGCCCCACGGTGGGTACGCTCATGGTGCAGTGACAGGGGAGGAATTTCTTGTGTGCAGCTGCGCTGGTTATTAGTCTGCCTGCCAGTGACATGGGAGGATTTTCTTGTGTGCAGCAGCGCTGGTTAATAGGCTGTCTGCTAGCTGTATTGCTGTGTGTACACTGCTGTGCAGACTGTGTACACACAGCAATACAGCTAGCAGACTGCTTTTTACACAGCACTAATACTTTTATTCTTTTTTTCTGCATAGTTACCGAGCATTCATTTTTCCCCCACCGTATAGAGCAGTACGCTTCTCACACACTACCGAGTACCGGCTGGTATAACGGACAAATACATGCTGACTATCTGTGTGTGACTCCGGAAATAAATATGGAGATTCAAATTTTCCCCTACACTATATACACCTGGTATCTTCTGATAGAGTAGCTTTTTTCTGCTTTTTGTATTCTGGTCAAATCCATACTGAGCCTGAGAGCCTCTGTGTGTGACTCCGGAAATATATGCGGAGATTTACAATTTTCCCCTATACTATATACACCTTGTATCTTGTGACACAGTACCGCTTTTTTGCTTTTTACATTCTGGTCTAATCCATACTGAGCCTGAGAGCGTCTGTGTGTGACTCCGGATTTATATACGGAGATTTACAATTTTCCCCTATACTATATACACCTGGTGTCTTGTGATACAGTACCCTTTTTCTGCTTTTTATATTCTGTTCTAATCCATACTGAGCCTGAGAGCGTCTGTGTGTGACTCCGGAAATATATACGATATTTACAATTTTCCCTATAATATATACACCTGGTATCTTGTGATACAGTACCCTTTTTCTGCTTTTTATATTCTGGTCTAATCCATACTGAGCCTGAGAGCGTCTGTGTGTGACTCAGGAAATATATACGGAGATTTACAATTTTCCCCTATACTATATACAACCGGTATCTTTTGATACAGTATCCTTTTTATGCTTTTTATAATCTGGTCTAATCCATACAGAGGCTGTGAGCGTCTGTGTGTGACTCAGGAAATATATACGGAGATTTACAATTTTCCACTATACTATATACACCTGGTATCTTCTGATACAGTACCCTTTTTATGCTTTTTATATTCTGGTCTAATCCATACTGAGCCTGAGAGTGTCTGTGTGTGACTCAGGAAATATGTACGGAGATTTACAATTACCACAACACGCTATACACCTGGTATCTTCTAATACAGTACCTTTTTCTGCTTTTTATATTCTTGTCTAATCCATACTGAGCATGAGAGCGTCTGAGTGTGACTCAGGAAATATGTACGGAGATTTACAATTACCCCTACACTGTTTACAGCTGAACGCTTATGATCCAGCACCGTTTTTCTGCTTTTTATATTCTGATGTAATCCATACTGAGCCTGTGAGCGTCTGTGTGTGACTCTGGAATTATATATGGAGATTTACAATTACCCCTATACTATATACACCTGGTATCTTCTGATACAGTACTCTTTTTCTGCTTTTTATATTCTGGTCTAATCCATACTGAACCTGAGAGCGTCTGTGTATGAATCAGGAAATATATACGGAGATTTACAATTTTCCCCTGTACTATATACAACTGGTATTTTCTGATACAGTACCTTTTTTATGCTTTTTATAATCTGGTCTAATCCATACAGAGGCTGTGAGCGTCTGTGTGTGACTCAGGAAATATATACGGAGATTTACAATTTTCCCCTATACTATATACACCTGGTTGTTATGAACAAAAACAACACTGAGAAATGTCGAGATGGACAAATGGAGGGCTGCAAGTGTATGAAAAAAATATATATAATATTTTAATTGATGTAAAAAAATATATATAAAAATATATATTAAAATATATATATGCGTATATTCAAAATTAAATTAAACTAAAAATATGATAAAAAATAAAATAAAATGAATAATAAAGTAATACTCAAAAAATAAATAAAAAGAATTTTATTGACATATAATATAATACAGATACAACAATGGTACATATAAAAGAGAATATATTTTATAATACAATTGGAACACTCCACTAGATAAATAATTAACCAGGGTAGAAATAGATATAACCAGGAGATTTGTTCAAAAGGCACTAATAAAAAGTGAATAGAATACAAATGTGAAAAACACAAATGAAATAGCACAACCACTAATGAAAATAGTGCACAAAAGGCTGTGAATTGTATAACAAAGAAAATATGTGTAATAATAATAGTGCCAATATGTGCAAAGTATAACAAAAGTGAAAGAAAGTGCAGAAAAACAAATCCAAGCACATAACAAATGTGGGCTGATAAAATTGAGGCAAAATCACATAAGAAACATGGTGTGTCAGAGTAAGTGCCCAAAAACAATGGTGAAAAAGCCAAATCACTATTTGTAAAAAGTGCCTATAATACCTGGAGACCGAGGACCAGAGGAGTGCCACAAAAAGCGTGCCCCTACGCACGTTTCGGATATTATATCCTTCTTCAGGGTAATGTTAAGAAGGATATAATATCCGAAACGTGCGTAGGGGCACGCTTTTTGTGGCACTCCTCTGGTCCTCGGTCTCCAGGTATTATAGGCACTTTTTACAAATAGTGATTTGGCTTTTTCACCATTGTTTTTGGGCACTTACTCTGACACACCATGTTTCTTATGTGATTTTGCCTCAATTTTATCAGCCCACATTTGTTATGTGCTTGGATTTGTTTTTCTGCACTTTCTTTCACTTTTGTTATACTTTGCACATATTGGCACTATTATTATTACACATATTTTCTTTGTTATACAATTCACAGCCTTTTGTGCACTATTTTCATTAGTGGTTGTGCTATTTCATTTGTGTTTTTCACATTTGTATTCTATTCACTTTTTATTAGTGCCTTTTGAACAAATCTCCTGGTTATATCTATTTCTACCCTGGTTAATTATTTTTCTAGTGGAGTGTTCCAATTGTATTATAAAATATATTCTCTTTTATATGTACCATTGTTGTATCTGTATTATATTATATGTCAATAAAATTCTTTTTATTTATTTTTTGAGTATTACTTTATTATTCATTTTATTTTATTTTTTATCATATTTTTAGTTTAATTTAATTTTGAATATACGCATATATATATTTTAATATATATTTTTATATATATTTTTTTACATCAATTAAAATATTATATATATTTTTTTCATACACTTGCAGCCCTCCATTTGTCCATCTCGACATTTCTCAGTGTTGTTTTTGTAATTACCCGGATGGTTTGCCATCCCATTTTCTTGGCTATATCCTTTATTAATATTTATTTATTATTTTTTATGTAATCATCTCCTTTAAAGAATTTTTTATTAAAACAATATATATTATTATTTTTTGTGATATAGCTTTGTGTGTGTCTACCTGGTTGTTATGTTACGGTAGCTGAGGAGTGCAGGTAAAAAAGGCAATACACCAGAGAAGTTGGAATCTATGAGATTGCAGTACCCTGACTAACCACCACAACTAGAGGCAGCTGTGGAGCGTTCCTACGTTGGTCCTAGATGCCTCGTCACAGCCTGAGAAACTAACTACACCTAAAGATAGAAAGAGGAAAGCTATCTGCCCCGGACCAGATCCCCAAAGAACATAGGAAGCCCTCAAACATGTAATGGCGGTTAGACAAGATGAAATACTGACACAGACAGAAAATAGTATGAGCAAACGTTGGGGCCCAAACTACCTAAATACAAAAGGATAGGAAGGGCACTTACTGCAATCCCAAAAAACCCTGAAAAGCACCAACTCTACTAATTTCAAAATCACCTGAGATCACACGACCTCTACCACCTAAATTAGTTCTCTGGTGTAACAAAATCAAAACAGCAGCCACTGAAAAAACTGGAAAAAGCAAAAGTACAAACATCAGTGGCTGAACTAAACTGAGAGGGCAAAAGCCCCCGGAGGGGACCCTGAAGGCCCCCACAGAAGTGCAGGAAAAAATGCAAAAATCAAGCACAAAAACAAAAAGAAGAAAATGTCTTATCTGTTAGCAGGAGATGCAGACACGACACAGCAGGCTACAAAGGAAACAGAACTCAAGGATTGAGACCAGAACAATTGATCACCGGCAACCCTGATGGGAAGGCGACTCCCTTATATAAGACCAGTCAGTAACACCTGATTCCCACTCCTCACAATCTTCACTGGACAGTCCAGTACCGCTTGTAACCACCAGAGGGAGTCTCTGCTCAGAACTCATTTCAAGTCCATTCACAACAGTACCCCACCCTTGAGGAGGGGTCACCGAACCCTCACTTGAGCAACCAGGTCGGTCAGGATGAGTTCTATGATACGCACGGATGAGTCTCCTAGCATGGATGTCCGAAGCAAACACCCAAGAATTGTCTTCCTGACCATAACCTCTCCACTTAACCAAATACTGGAGTTTCCGTCTAGAAAAACGAGAATTCAATATTTTCTCAACCACAAACTCCATATTGCCCTCAACCAGAACAGGGTCAGGAGGCAAAGCAGTAGGAACCACTGGCTCAACAAACCTCTTCAATAAGGACTTGTGGAACACGTTATGGATTTTAAATGTCCCTGAAGAAGCAAACGAAAAGAAACAGGATTAAGAATCTCCATGATCTTATAAGGTCCAATGAACCTAGGATTAAATTTAGGAGATGCCACTCTCATAGGAATATTTCTTGAGGACAACCAGACCAAGTCCCCCACTTTAAACCGAGGACCATCAGTCCTATGCCGGTTAGCAAACCGCTGGGCCCTCTCCTGAGAGAGGGACAACCTCTCCACTACCTGGTCCCAAATCTGTTGCATACGCTCCACAACAGAGTCAACACCTGGAAAGACAGAAGCCTCCGTCTGTCCTGAAGAAAATCGAGGGTGAAACCCAGAATTACAGAAAAATGGAGACATCAAAGTGGCAGAGCTAGCCCTATTATTAAGAGCAAACTCAGCCAAAGGCAAAAAAAGACCCAGTCATCCTGATCAGCAGACACAAAGCATCTTAGATAAGTCTCCAATGTCTGGTTTGTTCTCTCAGTTTGACCATTGGTCTGAGGATGAAACGCCGAGGAGAAAGACAATTGAACACCAAGTTTAGAACAAAAGGTCCTCCAAAATCTGGAAACAAACTGGACTCCTCTGTCAGACACAATGTTCTCAGGAATGCCGTGTAAACGAACCACGTGCTGAAGGAACAAAGGCACCAATTCAGAGGAGGAAGGCAACTTAGGTAATGGCACAAGATGTATCATCTTGGAAAACCTATCACAAATCACCCAGATGACGGTCATTCTCTGAGAAACAGGGAGGTCGGAAATGAAATCCATAGAGATATGGGTCCATGGTCTCTTGGGCACAGGCAATGGCATCAACAACCACTAGAGCGAGAGCAAGGCTTGGAGCGAGAGCAAGTCCCGCAGGACTGCACAAATTCCCTGACATCACGAGACAAGGTAGGCCACCAAAAGGACCGACTAACCAAGTCTCTGGTACCAAAAATTCCGGGATGCCCAGCCAACGCGGAACAATGAATCTCAGACATCACACTCTTTTTCCACTGGTCCGGGACAAACAATTTTCCAACAGGGCAGCGCTCGGGCCTATCCTCCTGACACCCCTCCAGAGCAAGTCTCAAATTGGGTGAGATGGCGGAAAGAACTACACCCTCTTTCAAAATAACAGAAGGATCAGATAACTCAGGAGAGTCCGCAAGGAAACTCCTCGAGAGGGCATCCGCCTTAACATTCTTAGTGCCAGGAAGAAAGGAAACCACAAAATTAAAACGTGTGAAAAACAAGGCCCACCTGGCCTGTCTAGGATTGAGTCGCTTGGCAGATTCCAGATAAACCAGATTCTTATGGTCCGTAAGGACCACCACCTGATGTTTGGCTCCCTCCAGCCAATGTCTCCACTCTTCAAAAGCCCACTTCATGGCCAGTAACTCCCGATTACCCACGTCATAATTACGTTCAGTAGGAGAAAATTTTCGAGAGAAAAAGGCACAAGGGTTACTTTTAGAGGTCTCTGGATCTTTTTGGGACAAAACGGCACCTGCCCCAATTTCAGAGGCATCAACCTCCACCTGAAATGGCAGAGAAGCATCAGGCTGCCGTAGAACAGGAGCAGAAGTGAATCTCTGCTTAAGTTCCTGAAATGCAGAGACTGCCTCAGGAGGCCAATTCACCACATCAGAACCCTTTCTGGTCAAATCAGTCAATGGTTTAACAATAACGAGAAATTACCAATAAATTTACGATAAAAATTGGCAAAACCCAAAAATCTTTGAAGAGCCTTTAATGAAGTAGGTTGGACCAATCACAGATGGCCTGAACCTTGACCGGGTCCATTTCAATAACAGATGGGGACAAAATGAATCCCAGAAATGAGATCCTCTGTACGCCAAAAAGACACTTTGATCCCTTCACATACAGAGCATTCTCTCTCAAAATCTGGAATACAGTTCGAACATGTTTCACATGAGAGTCCCAGTCATTAGAAAAAATCAAGATATCATCCAAATAAACAATCAGAAATTTATCCAGAAAATCCCTGAAAATGTCATTCATGAAGGACTGGAAGACAGAAGGAGCATTAGTGAGCCCAAAGGGCATCACAAGGTACTCAAAATGCCCCTCAGGGGTATTGAATGCCGTCTTCCATTCATCCCCGTGCTTAATGCGAATAAGGTTATATGCCCCCCTGAGGTCAAGCTTGGTAAACCAAGTAGCGTTTTTCACCCTGGAAAACAGGTCAGAAATCAAAGGTAACGGTATTGATATTTTACAGTAATATTGTTCAAAAGACGATAATCAATACACGGCCTTAATGAACCATCCTTTTTGGCCACAAAGAAAAAACCGGCACCTAAAGGTGAAGAGGATGGTCTGATATGACCCTTCTCCAATGATTCCTTGATATAAGACCGCATAGCATCATGTTCAGGTACAGACAAGTTAAAAAGGCGACCTTTAGGGAATTTACTACCAGGCACTAATTCAATAGCGCAGTCATAGCTCCTATGGGGAGGCAAGGATGCAGATTTACTTTCGCTAAACACATCAGAAAAATCAATCAAAAAGTCAGGAACATCCTGAGCCTGGGGGGAGGCAGAAAAAACAGGAGTGTTGGTATTAAACAATTGGCAGCCCCAACTGGTTACAGACACAGATTTCCAATCCAAAACAGGATTATGAGACTGCAACCAAGGAAGCCCAGTACGATAATATCATGCAGATTATACAGAACCAAAAAATTACAGCACTCCAGATGATCAGGTTCAACCCTCATTATCACCTGAGTAGAGAACTGAGGTTTATTCTCTGCCAAAGGGGTAGAATCGATCCCCAGTAGGGGAATAGACTTCTGTAGGGGTATCAAGGGAAACCCACAACGTTTGGCAAAATCATAATCCGGTCAGGTTAATAGCTGCTCCAGAATCAAGAAAGCCTGAGCAGAAAATGAGGACAGAGAGCATATCAGAGTGACAGTTAATAAAAACTTAGTCTGAACACTACCCAAGACAACTGAGCGTGCAAAACGTCTTCCCCGCTTAGGGCAGACTGAAATAGCATGAGAGGCATCACCACAGTAGAAACATAACCCATTGCGCTTTCGAAACTCATGACGCTGTGCCCCAGACACCACTCTATCACACTGCATGGGTTCAGAAGCAGGTTCACAAGGCAACACCATTCCACGCATACTTCTCCGCTCACGCAAACGTCTGTCAATTTGAATCGCTAATGACATAGAATCATTGAGACCAGAGGGACAGAGAATCCCACCATAACATCCTTTACATTATCTGACAGACCCTTCCGAAAAAGAGCCGCCAAAGCGTCGTCATTCCACTTGGTCAGGACTGCCCACCTACGGAATCTCTGACAGTATAACTCAGCGTCATCAAGACCCTGATTTAGTGCCAACAAGGCTTTTTCAGCTTGATCAGTGACATTAGGCTCATCGTACAATAACCCCAAAGCCTGAAAAAATGCATCAACATCACTCAAAACAGGATCCCCAGGTGTCAGGGAAAAAGCCCAATCCTGAGGATCGCCGCGCAGGAGAGAGATGACAATTTGAACCTGCTGCGCTGCGTTCCCTGAGGACTTAGATTTTAAGGCAAAAAACAATTTACAATTATTTTGAAATTCTGAAACTTAGCTCGATCCCCTAAAAACAAATCTGGCATGGGAATCCTAGGTTCCACAACAGGCAACCTAGCAAGATAGGCAGCAATACTCCGAACCTCAGTGGCAAGGTGATCCACACGGCCAGACAACTGTGCAAACTCCATTGAGAGAAAAAAAAAAAAATCCTCCCCAGCACCCAGAGATACAGAGGGAAAAAAAATGCAACAAACAGAAAAATATCTCTGACAACTCTGACAACCTTTTTTCTTTCACAATACTTTTTCCCTTCTGTGAGTACCATACAATTTTCAATTTTTAGGCCGGTGATACTGTTATGTTACGGTAGCTGAGGAGTGCAGGTAAAAAAGGCAATACACCAGAGAAGTTGGAATCTATGAGATTGCAGTACCCTGACTAACCACCACAACTAGAGGCAGCCGTGGAGCGTTCCTACGTTGGTCCTAGAGCCTCGTCACAGCCTGAGAAACTAACTACACCTAAAGATAGAAAGAGGAAAGCTGTCTGCCCCAGAGCAGATCCCCAAAGAACATAGGAAGCCCCTAAACATGTAATGGCGGTTAGACAAGATGAAATACTGACACAGACAGAAAATAGTATGAGCAAACGTTGGGGCCCAAACTACCTAAATACAAAAGGATAGGAAGGGCACTTACTGCAATCCCAAAAAACCCTGAAAAGCACCAACTCTACTAATTTCAAAATCACCTGAGATCACACGACCTCTACCACCTAAATTAGTTCTCTGGTGTAACAAAATCAAAACAGCAGCCACTGAAAAAACTGGAAAAAAACAAAAGTACAAACATCAGTGGCTGAACTAAACTGAGAGGGCAAAAGCCCCCGGAGGGGACCCTGAAGGCCCCCACAGAAGTGCAGGAAAAAATGCAAAAATCAAGCACAAAAACAAAAAGAAGAAAATGTCTTATCTGTTAGCAGGAGATGCAGACACGACACAGCAGGCTACAAAGGAAACAGAACTCAAGGATTGAGACCAGAACAATTGATCACCGGCAACCCTGATGGGAAGGCGACTCCCTTATATAAGACCAGTCAGTAACACCTGATTCCCACTCCTCACAATCTTCACTGGACAGTCCAGTACCGCTTGTAACCACCAGAGGGAGCCTCTGCTCAGAACTCATTTCAAGTCCATTCACAACACCTGGTATCTTCTGATACAGTACCCTTTTTATGCTTTTTATATTCTGGTCTAATCCATACTGAGGCTGTGAGCGTCTGTGTGTGACTCCGGAAATATATACTGAGATTTACAATTTTCCCCTTCATCGTATACAGCTGTACGCTTCGGATACAGTACCATATATCTGCTGGTATTTTTGGTACATTTTCCCAAACATGAGGAAGTATGGTGGACGAGGCCGCGGACGTGGGTGGGGGGGGCCAGCTGATACTGATGGTGGTGGTGGTGCATCTACTGGTAGTGCCAAAAGCACAATAGCACCTAAAGCAGGAGGTGTTGAGCCTGCGTCATCACCTGGCTCCAGAAGGCCTGGAAAGCTCCCTTTTCTGGGAGTAGTTAAACCGCTTTTAAAGCCGGAGCATCAGGAACAGGTTTTGGCTTACATTGCCGAAACAGCCTCCAGCTCTATCGCCTCCTCTTCTGAAGTTTCAAAAAATGCAAGCACTGAGTCGTCAGTGCAGGCTCCTGGTCAGGAACAGCACCTTTCCTTGTGTCCTTCACCCCCACCAAAGTGAAGGATGCGGCAGGCCACATTTTAGATTACTCCATGGAGCTCTTTTCACATACCATGCCTGGGTTATCAAGTCAAATCCTGAATTCCCCAGTCCAAGATGAATCTGACATGGAGTGCACTGATGCCCAGCCACTGCTATATGATTCTGCTGTTACATTCACCCAGAGCACTACATTGCCCTCGCAGTCTACTGAGCCAGAATCTGACCCTGATGAAATTCAGGTGCCACTTCCTGCATACTATACCACCTTACACGGTGACACAGAGGAAGGTGCAGATGAAATTGAAGAGGAGGTGATGGATGAGCCAGTTGTTGACCCGGATTGGCATCCATTGGGGGAAGAGGGTGCCGCTGGCAATAGCTCAAAAGAGGAGGAGGGTCCGCAGCAGGCATCGACATCGCAGCCGCGGTTATCTGGCAGGCCCGTAGCAGTCCAAAAAAGTCTTAAAAAAACAAAAAGAGTTGCAGGACAGCTTGGCCAGACGGTCAAATTAGCACAGCGTGAAATCTGAAAATTTATCCCATAGAAGCAAGAGTGTAGTGTGGCACTTTTTTGACCAAAATCCTATTGATGAGGCAAAGGATATCTGTAAGAAGTGTGGAAGGACCTTTAGCCGAGGGAAAAATCTCCGAAATTTGAATACCAGTTGCATGCTTAGACATTTAAACACCATGCACTTGCTGGCATGGACGGACTGCAAAAACTCAGGTAGCACATGTGCACCTGCTCCGACTGAAGGTAGCCAGCAACGCTCCATCGCTTCCCCCACTGTAAGCCCACCGGTTAGCACACTACCAGCAAGAAATGTTGAGGTGTTTTTGCGAACCATAGACTGAATCTAGGCCATCACCATCACCAACCCCCTCTCAGTCCGCCATGTCCACCGCTAGTTCCCCCATATGCAGCTCTAAAGTCCAGCTCACCCTAGCAGAAACTCTGAGTAGGACAAGAAAGTACTCATCTTCTCATCCGCGTACACTGGCTTTGAACGCCTACATTGCCAAACTGATATCATTAGAGATGATGCCCTTCCGTTTGGTTGAAAGCGCAGCGTTCAGAGAGCTCATAGCCTACGCTGTCCCACGCTATGACCTACCCAGTCGGCACTTCTTTTCTAGAAAAGCCATCCATGCCCTCCACCTGGCATTGTCCATGCACTCAAACAATCAGTGAGTGGAAAGGTGCAACTCACAACAGATGCATGTGCCAGTAGGCATGGCGAGGGCTGTTACGTGTCCATCACTGCGCACTGTGTTAATGTGGTGGATGCAGGGTCCACATGGGGACAGCGGCGGTGGGACAGTGCTGCCTAGCCCACGGTATAGGCAACAGTTGGCTGTAGGCGTTCGACCCTCCTCCTCCTCCAGAAGCAAAAGCTCGTCGACAGACCGCAGTCGCACGAGCACTCCATCCACAGCTGCCAGTGTTGCACACGAGGTTTCCCACTATCGAACAGCTAGTGGTAAGCGTCAGTAGGCTGTTTTAAAAATGATGTCTTTGGGCACAACAGACACACCACGGAGGTACTGGCCGACTACTTGAAGCCAGAAACTGAGTCATGGCTGGGCAGTCTACATCTTGATGTTATATCATATTGGAGTATAATTCACACCAAAACGAAGAGATCCAAGATAAAATACAATTTTATTTCAATATTTAAAACAGACAACAATAAAAAACAGATATGTCTCAAAAAGAGGAACACCACTATAAAAATTGAGATCAAGTGAAAAAAGGATTGTGCACTATTCACATAACAATCATAATATGCACAAAGCCAGGAAAATACAATAATATGCAGCAAAAGAAAGAGTATATATACTAATGCTTTTATAGATTACCAATATAGCAATGCTGTCAATATATGTTCAAACCAATCTATTTTATGTGGATTACCAAAACACAAATATAAGTGAAAAAGATTTAATAAAAATAATCAATAATCGTATTACGATTGGTAATGGATCAACAGAAAAAGGGGAACATGACAGAGCCCATAATCAAGGCGGTAATCAAAAAGACGGTATGTAAACTGAATTCAGCCCTGAATGGTAATGTTCAGCATTTATATTAATGGACGCTCAGTCACAGCGCTCCAAATTGCATAGGTACCGTTACAGGCAGTGCAAGGACAGAAATCAGCGCTGCATAGAAATAACAACACTATTATAAGTAGTAAAGAATAAACATATTACCTGGCAGAACGCTATGTGCAGCAGTGGTGTGAATTATACTCCAATATGATATAACATTTGTATATGAAGTGCCATAGGAAATATTTCTCTTCTGGACAAATTTCTAAATAATTAAGTCTACATCTTGAGCCAGGCAAGGTAGTCAATGGTAACGGCCGTAATTTTGTGGCGGCTATAGCCCTGGCAAAACTCAGACACATACCTTGCCTGGCTCACACCTTGAACCTGGTGGTGCAGTGCTTCATAAATAATTATCCGGAGTTAACAGCCCTGCTCCATAAGGTGCTAAGACTGTGCTCACACATCCGTCGCGCGCCTGTAGACTCCAGTCGTATGCAGAGGCTGCAGCGATCCCTCCACCTCCCCAAGCACTGCCTAATCATAGATGTTGCAACAAAGTGGAACTCCACCATGCACATGGTTGAGAGGCTGTGCAAACAGAGGCAGGCTGTAATGCATTTGTGGGAGGATACACGGGCAGGCAGTTTGAGGGCAGACATGGAGTGGTTGGGTGTGCATTGGTCAAAGCTGAAAGACCTTTGTAAAGTCCTTCAGTGTTTTGAGAAATGCATACGGCTGGTAAGCACAGACGACGCCATCATAAGCATGAGCATTCCACTTATGCGCCTGCTCATGCAAACATTGACACACATTAAGGATCAGGCGTCTGCAGAGGAGGAGGAGGAGGGAAGCCTTGATGACAGTCAGCCATTGTCTGCTCAGGGAACTGTCCTGGACGAGGTGGAGGAAGAAGAGGAAGATGAGGGAGATGATTATTTTGGGGAGGAGGATGCTTCTCAGGGGGAAAGAGAAAATATTGGCTAGTCAAGGTCAGGTACAGGGTTTGTGCATGAGTGGAGGGATGTGGATTTGGCAGAAAGTGCTCCTCCACCCACCACTGGCAGTGCATCATTGACACCTGGAACATTGGCCCACATGTGTGATTATGTCTTGCAGATCCTAAAAAGGGACCCCTGCATTGCCAAAATTATGAAAGATGATGACTACTGGTTGGCCAGCATCCTGGATCCATGCTATAAAGGCAAATTACAGAACATCATGCCACAGGAGAACCTAGAGCTAATACTGGTGAACAAACAAGCAACTATGGTAAACCGTTTGTTAGAGGCATTCCCAGCACACAGCAGCGGTGCAGGTTCTACCACGAGCCGTACTGGGCCAAATGGAAGAGGTGTTTTTGGTGCACACAGCCGAAGGAGCTCGCTTGCCCTGCTGGTAGTGTGCTATCAGAAAGAGTCTTCAGTGCTGCTGGATCAATCCTGACAGAAAGAAGGACCCGGCTGTCTACCAAAAATGTTGGTGATCTCACCTTCATTAAAATGAACCATGCCTGGGTTTCAAAGGATTTTGTACCACCTTCCCCTGATGATACATAGGTTGCCAGCAAAATAGCTCACTTTGTCCTCCTCTTCCTCCGACTTCTCCAATTCCTCCATTTGCAGCTGCTGAACGTCCAGCCTACACCTCAACATATGCCAGTTTTTCCACCTCCCTAACTGGGCTGTACCCCCCAGAGCCGGTGTCAGCACCTGGCGCACCCGGGCAAGTGCCGGGGCCATGAGCAGGTGGGGGGCCCACTCACCGTCAGAGACACCGGCGTACCATGAGATCCCCTGTGCCAGTGCCGTCACCCACGAGTTGGCCCCCCCGGCTTGATCAGGGCCCCAGCACTTGCAATACTTACCTCTCCCTGATCCACCTCTGTGACATCTTCCGTGTTTCCAGTGACATTCAGGTCGGAGAGTGCGATGACGTTACGTCTGTATGCCCTCTGCCTGAACAGTCCAAGTGCAGAGAGCTGAAAGATGGCGATGCTGAGAAGTCCAAAGTAGAGCAGTGGCCAACGAGGAGAGGTAGTTCATTTTTTTTAATGTTTGGAGCAATATATGGGAGCATTATACACTGGAGAATTATATATGGGGCTCATCATACACTGGAGCATCATAGATAGGGCCCATTATACACTGGAGCATTATAAATGGGGCCCATCATACACTGGAGAATCATATACGGGGCCCATTATACACTGGAGCATCATCCATGGGGCCCATCATACACTGGAGCATTATAAATGGGACAAACTATATATGAAGCATCATATAGGCCCATCATACACTGGAACATCATCCATGGGGCCCATCATACACTGGAGCATTATAAATGGGACAAACTATATATGGAGCATTATATAGGCCAATCATACACTGGAGCATCATCCATGGGGCCCATTATACACTGGAGCATTGTAAATCAGGCCCATCATACACTGGAGCATCATATACGGGGCACATTATACACTGGAGCATCATATGGGGCCCATTATATATGGAGCATTATATAGGCCCATCACACACTGGAGCATCATCCATGGGCCCCATCATACACTGGAGCATTATAAATGGGGCCCATCAAACACTGGAGCATCATACTGGGCCCATCATATATGGAGCATTTTATAGGCCCATCATACACTGGAGCATCATCCATGGGGCTCATCATACACTGGAGCATTATAAATGGGGCCCATCATACACTGGAGCATCATATACGGGGCCCATTATACACTGAAGCATCATATTGGGCCCATTATATATGGAGCATTATACAGGCCCATCATACACTGAAGCAGCATCCATGGGGCCCATCATACACTGGAGCATTATAAATGGGGCCCATCATACACTGGAGCATCATATACGGGGCCCATTATACACTGGAGCATCATATTGGGCCCATCATATATGGAGCATTATATAGGCCCATCATACACTGAAGCATCATCCATGGGGCTCATCATACACTGGAGCATTAAAAATGGGGCCCATCATACACTGGAGCATCATATACGGGGCCCATTATACACTGAAACATCATATTGGGCCCATTATATATGGAGCATTATACAGGCCCATCATACACTGGAGCAGCATCCATGGGGCCCATCATACACTGGAGCATTATAAATGGGGCCCATCATACACAGGAGCATCATATACGGGGCCCATTATACACTGGAGCATCATATTGGGCCCATTATATATGGAGCGTTATATAGGCCCATCATACACTGGAGCTTCATCCATGGGGCCCATCATATACTGGAGAATCATATGGGGTTCATTATTTATGGAGCATCATATGGAGCACATTTGGGGCCTATTCTGTATGGAGCATTATATGGAGCCCATTCTGTATGGAGCAATATATGGGGCCCATCATATACTGTATGGAGCTTTATATGCGACTCATTATACTGTATAGAGCAATATGTGGGGCTCATTATACTCTATGGGGGCCGTCCTATACTGTATGGCACATTATATGGGGACCATCATATACTGTAGCATTATATGGAGCTCATCATAAACTGTATGGAACATTATATGGGACCAATTATTTTGTATGGAGCAATATATGGGGCTCATTATTTTGTATGGCGCACTATGTGGTGGCCATAATACTGTATGGAGGAATATACTGTCCAGTTTTTGAGCTATTGTAGAATTTAAAATAGATATCAGTCATGTAATGTAAGAAGTGAAGTATTTGGCATTGTACTATACCTATATTTCTCTGCAATATCGGAGCATCATAAATTGTGGTATGTGTTAACCCCTCTCTGACATCCGACGTACTATCCCGTCCATGAAACCGTGACAATCTGACCATGGACGGGATAGTACGTCATAGCGATTAGCTGCGCTCCCGGGAGGAGCGCAGCTAATCGCCGCCGGGTGTCAGCTGATTATCACAGCTGACACCCGGGACTGTGTGCCAGGAGCGGTCATAGACAGCTCCCGGCACATTAACCCCTGGCACACCGCGATCAAACATGATCGGGGTGTACCGGAGGCACAGGGGAGCATCGCGCAGGGAGGGGGCTCCCTGCGAGCTCCCCTGAGACCCTCAGAACAGCGTGATCGCGCTGTTCTGAGGTCTTCCTCCCTCCCAGGACCCGTATCCAAGATGGCGCCGGGGTCCTGGAGGGAGGCGGCTTCATCAGTGCCTGCTCAGAGCAGGCACTGAGAAGCCTGCAGCGCTGCCTGTCAGATCGCTGGTCTCACAGAGTGCTGTGCACACTGTGAGACCAGCGATCTAACATTTTACAGTGATGTCCCACCCTGGGACGAAGTAAAAAAGTAAAAAAAATAAAAAAATAAACATGTGTAAAAAAAATAAAAAAAAAAAATAAAATATTCCCCAATAAATTCATTTCTTCCTGTAAATAAAAAAAATAAAACAATAAAAGTACACATATTTGGTATCGCCGCGTCCGTAACGACCCCCCCTATAAAACTGTCCACTAGTTAACCCCTTTTGTGAACCCCTTAAAAAAAAAAAAAACAACAAAGCAAAAAATCAGTGCTTTATCATCATACCGCCGAACAAAAAGTGGAATAACACGCGATCAAAAAGGCCAATATAAACAAACATGGTACCGCTGAAAACTTCATCTTGTCCCGCAAAAAACGAGCCACCATACAGCATCATCAGCGAAAAAATAAAAAATTTTTAGCTCGCAGAATAAAGCGATGCAAAAATAATAATTTTTTATATAAAATTGTTTTTATTCTATAAAAGCGCCAAAACATAAAAAAATGATATAAATGAGGTATCGCCGTAATCGTACTGACCCGAAGAATAAAACTGCTTTATCAATTTTACCACACGCGGAACGATATAAACGCCTCCCCCAAAAGAAATTCATGAATTGCTGATTTTTGTTCATTCTAACCTCCCAAAAATCAAAATAAAAAGCGATCAAAAAATGTCACATGCTCAAAAATGGTACCAATAAAAACGTCTACTCGTACCGGAAAAAATAAGACCTGACATGACTATGTGGGCCAAAATATGCAAAAATTATAGCTCTCAAAATGTGGCGATGCAAAAAACTATTTTTTGCAATAAAAAGCGTCTTTTAGCGTGACAGCTGCCAATCATAAAAACCCGCTATAAATAGTAAATCAAACCCCCCTTTGTCACCCCCTTAGTTAGGGAAAAATAATAAAATTAAAAAAATGTATTTATTTCCATTTTCCCATTAGGGTTAGGGTTAAGGTTAGGGTTGCGGCTAAAGTTAGGGTTAGGGTTGGCACTAAAGTTAGTATTAGGGTTATGGTTGGGATTAGGGTTAGGGGTGTGTTAGGGTTAGGTTTGTGGTTAGGGCTGGGACTAGGGTTAGGGGTGTGTTGGGGTTAGGGTTGGAGTTAGAATTGGGGGTTTCCGCTGTTTAGGCACATCAAGGGCTCTCCAAATGTGACATGGCGTCTGATCTCAATTCCAGCCAATTCTGCGTTGAAAAGTCAAATGGTGCTCCTTCACTTCTGAGCTCTGCCATGCGCCCAAACAGTAGTTTACCCCCACATATGGGGTATCAGCGTGCTCTGGACCCCAAGAGTTATTGTGCAATTTGTCCTATTTCTTCTGTTACCCTTGGGAAAATAAAAACTGGGGCAAAAATATCATTTTTTTAAAAAAAAATGATTTTTTTTGTTTTTACGGCTGTACGTTATAAACTTCTGTGAAGCACTTGGGGCTTCATAGCGCTCACCACACATCTAGATAAGTTCCTTGTGGGGTCTATTTTCCAAAATGGGGTCACTTGTGGGGGGTTTCTACTGTTTAGGCACATCAGGGGCTCTCCAAATGCGACATGACGCCCCCAGACCATTCCATCAAAGTCTACAATCCAAAACGTCACTACTTCCCTTCGAGCCCCAACGTGTACCCATACAGTAGTTTTCTCCCACATATTGGGTATCCGCATACTCAGGACAAATTGGACAACAACTTTTGGGGTCCAATTTCTCATGTTAACCTTGTGAAAATAAAATATTGGGGGCGAAAAAAATAATTTTTGTAAAAAAAAAATATTTTTTATTTTTACGGCTGTACGTTATAAACTTCTGTGAAGCACTTCGGGATTCAAAGTGCTCACCACACATCTAGATAAGTTCCTTGTGGGGTCTACTTTCCAAAATGGGGTCACTTGTGGGGGTTTCCACTGTTTAGGTGCATCAGGGGCTCTCCAAATGCGACATGACGCCCCCAGACCATTCCATCAAAGTCTACAATCCAAAACGTCACTACTTCCCTTCCGAGCCCCAACGTGTACCCATACAGTAGTTTTCTCCTACATATTGGGTATCAGCGTACTCAGGACAAATTGGACAACAACTGTTGGGGTCCAATTTCTCCTGTTACCCTTGTGAAAATAAAATATTGGGGACGAAAAAATAATTTTTGTAAAAAAAATAAAGATTTTTTATTTTACGGTTGTACGTTATAAACTTCTGTGAAGCACTTGGGGGTTCAAAGTGCTCACCACACATCTAGATAAGTTCCTTGAGGGGTCTAGTTTCCAAAATGGTGTCATTTGTCGGGGGTTTCCACTGTTTAGGAAGATCAGGAGCTCTCCAAACACGACATGGCATCCAACCAATTCTGCGTTGAAAAAGTCAAACGGCACTCCTTCCCTTCCAAACTCTGCCATGCACCCAAACAGTGGTTTACCCCACATATGGGGTATCAGCGTACTCAGGACAAATTGCACAATAACTTTTGGAGTCTTGTTACCCTTGGGAAAATAAAAATTGGGGTGAAAAGATCATTTTTGTGGAAAAAATATGATTTTTTAATTTTACGGCTCTACGTTATAAACTTGTGTGAAGCACTTGGGGGTTCAAATTGCTCACCAAAGATCTAGATAAGTTCCTTAGGGGGTCTAGTTTCCCAAATGGGGTCACTTGTGGGGGGTTTCCACTGTTTAGGCACATCAGGGGCTCTCCAAATGCAACATGGCGTCCAATCTCAATTCCAGCCAATTTTGGTTGGAAAAAGTCAAATGGTGCTCCTTCCATTCCGAGCTCTGCCGTGCGCCCAAACATTGGTTCCCCCCACATATTGGTTATCAGCGTACTCAGGACAAATGGGACAACAACTTTTGTGGTCCAATTTCTCCTGTTACCCTTGGGAAAATAAAAAATTAGTGACTAAAATAATTTTTGTGGGAAAAAAATAGGATTTTTTATTTTCATGCCGGGCATTATAAACTTATGTGAAGCACTTGGGGGTTCAAAGTGCTCACCAAAGCTCTAGATAAGTTCCTTAGGGGGTCTAGTTTCCAAAATGTGGTCATTTGCGGGGGGTTTCTACTGTTTAGGCTCATCTGGGGCACTGCAAACGGAACATGACCCCCATCAACGTCTGCATTCCAAAACGTTACTACTTCCTTTCCAAGCCCTGCCGTGCGCCCAAACAGTTTCCCCCCCCCCACATATTGGGTATCAGCGTATCCAGGACAAATTGGACAACAACTTTTGGGGTCCAATTTCCTTGGGAAAAATCAAAAATTTGGGACTAAAAAATCATTTTTGTGAAAAATTGTTTCTTTTTTTTTTCACACCCAGGCATTATAAACTTTTGTGAAACACTTGGGGGTTCAAAGTGCTCACAACAGATCTAGATAAGTTCCTTAGGGGGTCTAGTTTCCAAAATGGTGTCACTTGTGGGGGGTTTCCACTGTTTAGGCGCATCAGGGGCTCTCCAAACGTGACATGGCATCCAATCTCAATTCCAGCCAATTTTAGTTTGAAAAAGTCAAACGGCGCTCCTTCCCTTATGAGCTCTGCTGTGCGCACAGACAGTGGTTTTCCCCCACTTATGGGGTATTGGCGTACTCAGGAGAAATTGCACAACAACTTTATTTGTCCATTTTCTTCTTTTACCCTTGTGAAAATAAAAAAAAGTTTGGAAAAGATCTTTTTTGTGGCTAAAAAGTTAAATATTCATTTTTTCCTTCCACGTTGCTTCAGCTCCTGTGAAGCACCTGAAGGGTTAATAAACTTCTTGAATGTGGTTTTGAGTACCTTGAGGGGTGCAGTTTTTTAGAATAGTGTCCTTTTGGGTATTTTATGCTATATAGACCCCTCAAAGTGACTTCAAATATGAGGTGGTCCCTAAAAAAATGGCTTTGTAAATTTTGTTGTAAAAATGAGAAATCGCTGGTCAACTTTTAACCCTTATAATTTCCTAAGAAAAAAATTTTGATTCCAAAATTGTGCTGATGTAAAGTAGACATGTGGAAAATGTTATTTCTTAACTATTTTGTGTGACATGTTTCTCTGTTTTAAGGGAATAAAAATTCAAAGTTTGAAAATTGCTAAATTTTCAAAATTTTCGCCATATTTGCATTTTTTTCAAAAATAAACACAAGTTATATCGAAGAAATTTTACTACTAACGTGAAGTACAATATGTCACGAGAAAACAGTCTCAGAATCGCGAAGATCCGTTGAAGCGTTCCAGAGTTATAACCTCATAAAGAGACAGTGGTCAGAATTGTAAAAATTGGCCCGGTTATTAACGTGCAAACCACCCTTGGGGGTGAAGGGGTTAAATGGGCCCACTGAGACTCTTTGGTCCGGGGCCCGCGTAAACCTGGAGCCTGCTCTGCCCCCTCCCCCACAACTTTAGCCAAATAACCCCCAGTTTTCAATGCGTAACTATTATAAAGTAAATTAAGGTTGCCAAGCTTAAGTAATAAGAATTGATGTCATTGGCATTGAAATGGGCACTGTAGGTGTGTTTACTGTCCTCCACTCCCTGCCGACTTTGCTTCCCTATTGACTTGCAATGGGTTTTGTGTTTCAGTCGGACCTTCGACTTTTGCTGATAGTCAGCCGATTTCGTTCGACTCGACTTTTGTGAAAGTCGGGTGTTCCGAAACCCGACTCGACCCTAAAAAAGGCAAAGTCGCTCATCTCTAGTAAAGACCATAAAAAGCAGTACTAAATAATATCGCATAATAGCCCATATCTCTGGAACCTTATAACAAATTGAAAATTAAAAAATGAAAACTGGAAACAATACTCAGGTGACAGATACAAACAATTTAAGAGCAAAAACTGGCCACTTTTAACTTGGTGACAGGTACTCTTTAGGCTTTTGCTCTGTTTTATGCTAAGATCTGTATTGTTTTATGCTTTAATATTTGCTGTGGACTGTATTACTATGCATGTTACTTTAAGAAGTATGATTAACCGGTTACCCATATGTACATTTTCATCATCAGTCAAAATATGAAGCAGTGTCAGGATGCTGAGTCTTCTTTAAACCAGTAAGTAAAAACACTAAAACCAAACAGGAGCAAAAGACACACACCTAACCAGGGAAGTACAAAGTTATATCTGGCAGCTTTCAGCTCCAAGCTTTAGTAGAGTCTGATGCTTTCTAACCGGCTGGAGCAGGGAGGTGATAACTTCATCAGGACAGCACTGCAGATCCCAGCCATGCTAACCTTAGTTGCTGGACAGAGCACACCATCCAGAGCATTTGCTTCTGACATCTCCTCTCTCACCAGCGCCGCCAACAGAGTGAATACAGCGGCGCCTGAAGACAGAACCACAAGTTGCAGGAGAAGGCTCTGGTGTAGAATGGACACATTTCTGTGGCAGATTTACTAATTTATCTTTAATTTTATACAGAACTTGTGCTAAACAAAAACTGCTCTTGATCTTATTTAGGCTTTTGTTGGTCTTTGGTCCACATTCTTCATTAAATATACTGCGCTCATTAAAACACTTGCAAAGAATATTCTGGAGTTTTCATGTCAAAGAGCACTGTGTAATTTTCAGACCACCTGACATCTGAAAATGGGGTTGCACAGTTACTGTATATCTGCAAATAACATCTGTTATGGTATAATTCTGAGGTTAGTGTGATGAGTTCATGGATGAACTCTATCATAATGCCTTATCTCTGTTTTTCTGCTGATACATTCACATATTTTTGCCTACATGTTTATTTAATTTTTTCTGATGATTATAGTCAAAGATGCACAAAAAAGTATCATTCTACAAATATACAGTATATACAAAAGCATATACAGTAATGACAAAAACTATTTACATTCTCTTTCAACTCTATGGTTTTACTTATCAGTGGAGGTGAGCGAACTTGTTCGGAAAACGTTAGTCAATCTCAAATTCTGCACAAAAGTAGCACAGTTGGATTCGTATTCGGCTTCCCAAGCATTTTTCCTCAAAGTTGGCAAAATTTGGACTAAGATCGGTAAATGAATGTGTTACCACTAATGCTTTTATTTTGACTTCGTCTAGGATAGTGATGTGTAATGAGCAGGGGGATGTGTTTTATAAGGGTAAGGGGTGTATCTAGGTCAGAGAAGCGGCAGAGTGTAATTTTTTTTTAATAGCTTAATGTGTGTACAATCTGGCAGCCAATCAGGGCACAGAAACCATAAACAACGTCATGGCACAAGGGCTTCTGTGATTGGCTGTTGAAGTCACATGTCCCTCTCTATATAAAAAGTGGACATCTTGTTTTGCTAGTGCGATTTCCTCAGTGTAACAGCGTCAAGAGGCCGCTCCTGCTGCTGCAAGTGAACTTGTCATTTAGTTAGATAGGATCCTACAGTCAGGAATCATGAGGCTCCATTTGCTAATCAAAATCATTAGGCCTAATATTGGGATTCAGCCAGGAGGCCCTATTTACTAATTCAAATCATTTGGGCCAAAACTGTTGCAGTCAGGAATCAGGAGGCTCCATTTTCTAATCAAAATTGTTAGGCCTAATATTGGGGTTCAGACAGTAGGCCCGATATTCTAATCAAAATAGTTTGAGCTAAAACTGTGTTGCAGTCAGGAATCAGGATACCCCATTTGCTAATCAAAATAATTAAGCCTAATATTAAGGTTCAGCCAGTAGGCCGTATTTGGTAATCCATATCGTTTGAGCTAAAACTGTGCTACAGTCAGGAGGCCCCATTTGCTAATCCAAATCATTTGGGCTAAAACTGTGCTGCAGTCAGGAATCATGAGGCCCCATATGCTAATCAAAAATGTTAAGCCTAATATTGGGCTTCAGCCAGGAGGCCCTATTTGCTAATCAAAATCATTTGGGCTAAAACTGTGTTGCAGTCAGAAGGCCCCATTTGTTGATCAAAATGGTTTGGGCTAAAACTGTTGCAGTCAGGAATCAGGAAGCCCCATTTGCTAATCAAAATCGTTAGGTCTAATATTGGGGTTTATCCAAGAGGCCCTATTTACTAATCTAAATCATTTGGGCTAAAACTGTGTTGCAGTCAGGAATGCCCATTTGCTAATCTAAATTTTTTGGGCTAAAACTGTATTGCAGTCAGTAATCAGTAGGCCCCATTTGCTAATCAAAATAGTTTGGGCTAAAACTGTTGTAGTCATAAATTAGGAAGCCCCATTTGCTAATCAAAATCGTTAGGTCTAATATTGGGGTTCAGCCAGTAGGCCCTATTTGCCAATCGGATCATTTGGGCTAAAACTGTGTTGAAGTCAGGAATCAGGAGGCCCCATTTGCTTTCAAAATTGTTAGGCCTAATATTGGAGTTCAGCCAGGAAGCCCCATTTCCTAATCAAAATCGTTTGGACTGAAACTGTTGCAGTCAGGAATCAGGAAGCCCCATTTGCTAATCAAAACCATTAGGTAAAATACTGGGGTTCAGCCAGGAGGCCCCATTTGCTAATAAAAATTGTTAGAGCTAATGATGTTGTTCCAGCACACTATCAAACAAAATAGAGATTGTTCATTTAGTGACAGGTGACTAACAGGTATGGGCCAAAGGCTGTGAAACAGTTTGTTAAAAGAGGGAAATTGTACATACAACATGAGTGGGAAAAAGCGAAGTCACGGTGGGAATAGGCTTGATGTTCGACATGTACTTTGTTTAGGTGTTAATGTGAATGAAAGCTCAACTAAACAAACACCGTCTCGTCGTATCCAAAGACAAGTGACAACTTATATTACTGGACTGGCTACTCGACTCCCTTTTTTGGCAGCCACACAGTAGTACACCTTGTAGATGAGGCTCAGAAAGATCATTTGCTCCAGTGGATGGCAAGCACTGCATCAAGTTGCCTCTCCTTCTCTTCCTCCACCTTAACAATACACAGTACATTCAGCCTAAACCCCCCAAAGAAATTATCATTGAGCACTTTGAACCCCTAAGTGCTTCACAGAAGTTTATAACGCAGAGCCGTGAAAATAAAAAATCATTTTTTTTCCACAAAAATGAGTTATAGCTCGCAATTTTTTATTTTCACAAGGTTAACAGGAAAAATTGGACCCCAAAAGTTGTTGTCCAATTTGTCCTAAGTACCCTAGTACTCCAAATGTGGGGGGAACCACTGTTTGGGCACAAGTCGGGGCTCAAAAGGGACGTAGTACCGTTTTGGAATGCAGACTTTGATGGAATGGTCTGCGGGCATCATGTTGCGTTTGCAGAGCCCTTGATGTGCCTAAACAGTAGAAACCCCTCACAAGTGACATTATTTTGGAAACTAGACCCCCCAAGGAGATTATCTAGATGTGCGGTGAGCACTTTGAAACCCTAAGTGCTTCACAGAAGTTTATAACGCAGAGCCGTGAAAATAAAAAAATCATTTATTTTTCACAAAATTAATTTTAGCCCACAATGTTTTATTTTCACAAGGGTAACAGGAAAAATTGGACCCCAAAAGTTGTTGTCCAATTTATCCTAAATACGATTATGCCCCATATGTTAGGGTAAATCACTGTTTGGGCACATGTCGGGGCACGGAAGGGAGAGAGCACGGTTTGACTTTTTGAACGCAAAATTGGCTGGAATCAATGGTGTCGCATTTGAAGAGCCCCTGATGTGAAAAACAGTGGAAACCCCTCAATTCTAACTCCAACCCTAACCCAACACACCCCTAACCCTAATCCCAATCCTAACCATAACCCTAACCACAACCCTAACCCCAACACACCCCTAACCCCAATCCCAACCCTAACTACAACACACCCTAACCCTCATCTAAACCCTAATTCCAACCCTCACCCTAATTCTAACCCTAACCCAATGGAAAAATGAAAATAAATATATTTTCTTTATTTCATTAATTTTCCCTACCTATGGGGGAGATAAAGGGGGGTTTGATTTACAATTTTTTTTATTTTTGATCACTGTGATAGGGTCTATCACAGTGACCAAAATGAAGCAATAGAAAAAATCTTCCTACTGTTCCGCCAATTTTTAACGGGAAGAAGATTGCGGCGCCCATGGGGGAAGGCCGGGAGACGGAGGGACACCGGGACTCGGGAGAGTACCGAGGGAGATAAGGGGGTGGAATCGGACGGCAGGGGAAAGCGGAGGGCAGAAGAGGGGAGGGGAGAAAATACTGAGGGCGGAGGCAGATCGCGGCCATCATTCGGTGGCTGGGGCAGATTGCGGTCTCCAGCCATGGCCGATGATATTGTAGCATCGGCCATGGCTGGATTGTAATATTTCACCAAGTTTCATTGGTGAAATATTACAATTGCTCTGATTAGCTGTTTCACTTTCAACGGCCAATCAGAGCAATCGTAGCCAAGGGAGGGCAAAGTCACCTCCCTGGGGTCAAGTACAGTACAGGTCCTCCTGTACCTGCAGGTTGGGTGACATTTCAGTGACCCCGGTCACCCGATTCACAGGAATACGATCCGGCCATGACGCCACATAGGCGTCACAGGTCAGATTGGCACCGACTTTCATGATGCCTAAGTGGTGTCACAGGTCAGAAAGAGGTTAAGACCATAGAGAGATTTATGTAGTTTGCAAATGAGATTCTCTTCATCATCTTTGATATAACCCTTAGGTTGAGTCATGTATAAGTCCTCTTCTATGTCATCATTTAAAAAAGGCATATTTTATGTCTTAATGTCTGACAAATATCTTTTGTACAGTAGCTATAGCCATTAGAGTCCTGAATGTGGCCTGCTTAGCAACTGGAGAAAATGTGGCATTATAATCTTCACCAAATTTCTGAGAATATCCTTTTGCGACTAAACTTGCTTCAAATCTGTGAACCTTGCCTTCAGAGTCATACTTAGTCTTAAAAACCCATTTATATTTTATTTCGTTCTTGCGTTGTGATAGTTTGGTAGTTTGAAGTTAATGAAGGGACTTAATTTCCTCATTAGCAGCATTAATCCACTTCAGTTTTTCATGGACAGGTAGTTGTTACATCTCATCCCATGAATGTGGCTCTGACTCAGGAAAGTGTTTTGACAGAGTAGGATAGATGCTTAGCTAGTATACCCTTGTTTGATCTTGATGATCTCCTGGTTTCAGTTTCACCTGATATTTCTGTTGCTTCTTCAATGGTTGAAGAACATTACCAAACTTCTACATCCTTTTCCTTGTTATTTTGAAATTGTGACTGAGATTGTTGTTGCTTCAGCTGGACTACTGGTATGTCATAAAACTTGAGCGACACGAAGTTCTCATCAATCTTTAAATCTCTGCTTATTGTGACATTGTTCGTTTCTGGGTACAGGATTCTATATCCGTTCTCTGTTTCACTGTAGCCCACCAGGATGCCCTCTTTTGCATGAGATTCCCACTTGGTACGTTTTTCTTTGTGAACATGTACAAATACTTTACTTCCAAATATTCTTATGTGTTGTAGTTGAAGCTTCTTGCTGTTCCATTGCTCAAATGGAAATTTCTCCGTAGCTTTACCTGTTAGTCTGTTTTGAAGATAGCAAGCTGTCATCATTGCTTCAGCCCAATATATTTTTGGAAAATCTGCATCAAATAGCATACTTCTTCCATTTTGTGTCTCATTACTAGAGATGGACGGACACTTGGATGTTCGGGTCCAGCGGGTTCGGCCGAACAGTTCCAAAAAGTTCGGGTTCGGGTACCAGAACAGTACCCAGACCTGAACCCGGACCCCATTCACTTGAATGGGGGGCCGGAACATCAAGTGTTTGCTGTGCTGTCATGTGGATGACAGCACGGCAAACATCGCTTTTGATCGGTGGTAAAATCATCACCGTCAGTCAGATAGTAGCGGTTCCCATGCTGTCAAAAGACAGTGTGAGCCAGCAGCTGTGATCGAAGGTATACAGCTTACCCCCGGACACTGGTGTCTGATGTCCAATGATGGGACTACCGCTCCCATCAGCCGACGCCTCCAGCCACTAATAACAGTATTTTTGATAACCAGCCAGGCAAAACTCACAGCCGGGGGCTGTAAACCACAGCTGTCAGCTGCAGCAAAGATGTTTATCACGCTGGTTTTTAATTTAAATAAATAATTAAAGAAAAAAACATTCTTTACAACCAGCCTTGCTTACAACCAGCTGACAGCTGTGGGCTTGTATTTTCATGCTGGTAAGGGGCCATGGATAATGTCTCCTCCAGCCTAAAAATAGTAGCACGCAGCCTCCCAGAAAAAGGTGCATCTATTAGATGTGCCAATTCTGGCGCTTTGCCCAGCTCTTCCAACTTGCCCTGTAGCTGTGGTAAGTGGGGTTCATATTTGTGGGGTTGATGTCACCTTTGTATTGTCAGGTGACATCAAGCCCACAGCTTAGTAATTGAGAGGCGTCTATAAGACACCTCTCCATTACTAATCCTATAGTTATATTGTAAATAAATACACATCCAGAATAAAGTCTTTTATTTGAAATAAAACAAAACACACTTTTACTTTTTTATTTAAAAATAACAAACACAGTTATACTTACCTAACACCCAATTCCACTGAATCCCTCGACTCCTGTAATAAAACAAAAATAAAAAAACAACAGTTTGTTGTTCTGTCCCACACCGTAATCCATGTCTGTTGGATAAACAGTTTCCAATCTGGATGGTGCCAAGATGCGACTGTCCAGGCTGAGAATCACTGGTGATTGAACCACTGTGAGTGAGCCTCAGTGACTAGCGGTGACGTCATTGCGGTTACCTCAGGTCACTGAGGCTGTGTTCCCATCCGGGATGAACTGCGGTGACCTCGGTCTCATGGTGCAGAGGCAAGTTCACCACAGTTCACCAGGAGAATTTCTCTGCGGTGAACACAGTTAAGTGTGGTTGGTTTATTCTGTGCCTTGTATTTTGCTAATTGATCTATCCCTGCCTGACCTTGGACCTTGTTCTGATTAACCCCTTTGCACTGAAACAATATCCTCATGGTATTTTGACCACAGACTTTTACCTGATTAAGACTTTGTCTCTTCCCTCTGTTTATGATGCATCCTCCTGCCCATTGACCTCAGAATCCTCGATTATCCCGACTCACGGCTTGTCCGTGAGAAGTGAATCTGTGTCAAATGTGTATACACTTTCCTTACATTTTTGATGATTCATTCTAGATTTCCAGACTCTGACATGTTTCCTTCAAATGACTTTTATTTTTGGGTTGATCTTGGGTTTTTGAAGTGGAGTTTGCTTTGGATATCCCACTGCTGCTTACACTTTCTGTCTTTCACTTATACTAATCTACAGGTTTTCCTCAGACATATTCCAATGTTAGATCATCATCTAAATACGTGTCTAGTGCAGTTTCAAGTTTGAAGAACGGCCCCCCGAAGAAGCCAACGCAAAACGCGCGTCGGGGCTGCGTGTCCTGGGATTCCTAGCGAGGCACTATGGGTGAGAGTGGAGATTTCTATTATATTCACTTTGTGTTACTGCTCTTGGAGTATTTACTTTAGATAGCCTGGTGGTACTATTTTTCAGATGGTACATTACAGAGAGTCTGTGTGACTATATGTGGGTCATTTACTGAGTCATTAGACCCACGTTTCTCCATGTTTACTTATGCACTTGCATGTTAGGCTACAGCAGTATCAGCGGTGTGACTTTTGTGTCATAATTTTTGTACCACCCCCACCTCTTATTACATGCATTTAATCTTATCTAGGACTAGGGAACTATATTTGGTTGCTTGTCTGCTTCCTCATTTATACCTTATGTTGTTTTTTGGTGTTATTTTATGGACAATTTGGATATTAATAAATATTGACTTTTTTACTTGTGATACTTTGGTGGTTTTCTGCACTTTGTGCCTTTGATGTTGGCAATTCATTCAGTGTACCACAGAATATATGTATATTCCTATCCTCTTGAAAATTCAGGGGAGGATTATCAATTATGTATTAATCATGCGTCTTGTTCTAATTTGCATAATTTATGTGAATATAGCCTAAATCTAAACTGCATGTGAATGCGAAACAAGCATTCTGGAATATGGATTGAGATATATATCTAAAGACTGACAAGGATCACCTGTTTTCACCTTTGGGGCACAGTGGGTACGGAAAGTATTCAGAACCCTTTAACCCCTTAGTGACAGAGCCATTTTGCAGCTTAATGACAGGGCCAATTTTTACAATTCTGACCACTGTCAATTTATGAGGTTATAACTCTGGAACGCTTTAACGAATCCCGCTGATTCTGAGATTGTTTTTTCGTGACATATTGTACTTCACGTTAGTGGTAAAATTTCTTTGATATGACTTGTGTTTATTTATGAAAAAAATGGAAATATGGCAAAAATTTTTGAAAATTTAACAATTTTCAAACTTTAAATTTTTATGCCCTTAAATCAGAGAGATATGTCACACAAATTTCTTAATAAATAACATTTCCCACATGTCTACTTTACATCAGCACAATTTTGGGTCCAAAATTTTTTTTTGTTACGAAGTTATAAGGGTTAAAAGTTGACCAGCGATTTCTCATTTTTACAACACCATTTTTATTTTAGGGACCACATCACATTTGAAGTCACTTTGAGGGGTCTATACGATAGAAAATACCCAAAAGTGACACCATTCTAAAAACTGCACCCCTCAAGGTGCTCAAAACCACATTCAAGAAGTTTATTAACCCTTTACGTGCTTCACAGGAACTGAAGCAATGTGGAAGGAAAAAATTAACATTTAACTTTTTTTGCAAAAACTTTACTTCGGAACCTATTTTTTTTATTTTCACAACTGTTAAAAGAAAAAATGAACCACAAAATTTGTTGTGCAATTTCTCCTGAATAAGCCGATACCCCATATGTGGGGGTAAACCACTTTTTGGGCGCACGGCAGAGGTCACAAGGGAAGGAGCGACATTTGACTTTTTCAACGCAGAATTGGCTGGACGCCATGTCGCGTTTGTAGAGGCCCTGATGTGTCTAAACAGTGGAAACCCATCACAAGTGACCCCAAAATCATATTTTTTCCACAAAAACAATCTTTTCACCCCAATTTTTATTTTCCCAAGGGTAACAAGACCCAAAAGTTTTTGTGCAATTTGTCCTGAGCATGCTGATACTCCATATGTGGAGGTAAACCACTGTTTGGGTGCATGGCAGAGCTTGGAAAGGAAGGAGCGCCGTTTGACTTTTTCAGCGCAGAATTGGCTGGACGTCATGTCGTGTTTGTAGAGGCCCTGATGTGTCTAAACAGTGGAAACCCCCCACAAGTGACCCCATTTTGGAAATTAGACCCCCTAAGGAACTTATCTAGATGTGTGGTGAGCACTTTGAACCTCCAAGTGCTTCACAGAAGTTTATAACATAGAGTCGTGAAAATAAAAAATCATATTTTTTCCACAAAAACGATCTGTTCACCCCAATTTTTATTTTCCCAAGGGTAACAAGACCCCAAAAGATTTTGTGCAATTTGTCCTGAGCATGCTGATACTCCATATGTGGGGGTAAACCACTGTTTGGGTGCATGGCAGAGCTTGGAAGGGAAGGAGCGCCGTTTGACTTTTTCAACTCAGAATTGGCTGGACGCCATGTCGCGTTTGTAGAGGCCCTAATGTGTCTAAACAGTGGAAACCCCCACAAGTGACACCATTTTGGAAACTAGACCCCCTAAGGAACTTATATAGATGTGTGGTGAGAACTTTGAACCCCCAAGTGCTTCACAGAAGTTTATAACTCCCGGGCATGAAAATAAAAAGTCATATTTTTTCCACAAACCTGATCGTTTAGTCCCCAATTTTTTATTTTCCCAAGGATAACAGGAGAAATTAGACCACAAAAGTTGTTGTCCAATTTGTCGTGAGTACGCTGATACCCCATATGTGGGGTGGGACCACTGTTTGGGCGCATGGCAGGGCTTGGAAGGGAAGGAGCGCCGTTTGACTTTTTCAAACCAAAATTGACTGGAATTGAAATTGGACGCCATGTCGCGTTTGGAGAGCCCCTGATACGCCTAAACAGTCGAAACCCCCACAAATCACACCATTTTGGAAACTAGACCTCTTAAGGAACTTATCTAGATGTGTGGTGAGCACTTTGAACCCCCAAGTGCTTCACAGAAATTAATAAACGTAGAGCCGTGAAAATAAAAAATCATTTTTTTCCTCAAAAATGATTCTTTAGCCCGCTATTTTTTTTATTTTCCCAAGGGTAACAGGAGAAATTGGACCCAAAAAGTTGTTGTGCAATTTTTCCTGTGTACGCTGATACCCCATATGTGGGGTGAAACCACTGTTTGGGCGCATGGGAGTGCTTGGAAGGGAAGGAGCGCCATTTTGTAATGCAGACTTTGATGGAATGTTCTGCGGGCGTCATGTTGTGTTTGCAGAGCCCTTAATGTACCTAAACAGTAGAAACCCCTGCAAGTGACACCATTTTGGAAACTAGACCCCCCAAGGAGCTTATCTAGATGTGTTGTGAGCACTTTGAACCCCCAAGTGCTTCACAGAAATTTATAAACGCAGAGCCGTGAAAATGAAAAATCATTTTTTTTCTCAAAAATCATTTTTTTAGCCAGCTATTTTTTATTTTGCCAAGGGTAATCAGAGAAATTAGAACCCCAAAATTGGTGTGCAATTTGTCCTGAGTACGCTGATACCCATATGTTGGGGTAAACCACTGTTTGGGCGCACGGCAGGGCTCGGAAGGGAGGGAGCGCCATTTGACTTTTTGAAAGCCACGTCGTATTTGGAGACCCCCTGATCTGTCTAAACAGTGGAAACCCCCCACAAGTGACCCCATTTTGGAAACTAGACCCCTTAAGGAGCTTATCTAGATGTGTGGTGAGCACTTTGAACCCCCAAGTGTTTCACAGAAATTTATAAACGCAGAGCTGTGAAAATAAAAAATCATTTTTTTTCTCAAAAATCATTTTTTTAGCCAGCTATTTTTTATTTTCCCAAGGGTAACAAGAGAAATTAGAACCCCAAAATTGTTGTGCAATTTGTCCTGAGTACGCTGATACCCCATATGTTGGGGTAAACCACTGTTTGGGCGCACGGCAGGGCTCGGAAGGGAGGAAGCGCCATTTGACTTTTTGAACGCCACGTCGTGTTTGGAGACCCCCTGATGTGCCTAAATAGTGGAAATCCCTCAATTCTAGCTCCAACCCTAATCCCAACACACCCCTAACCCTAATCCCAACCCTAATCCTAACCTAAATCCCAACCCTAATTCCAACCCTAATTGTAACCCTAACCTTAATTATAACCCTAACTCTAATTGTAACCCTAACCCTAATTTTAACCCTATCCCTAATTGTAACCCTAACCCTAATTCTAACCCTAATTATAACCCTAACCCTAAGGCTAGGTTCATTTTGCGTTTTACCAGCCCGTTCAACACATAGCGTTGACGGGCTGGTAACGGTATAGCATAACGCGATCGCGTTATGCTATACCCGCTAGCGCAGAGGAATCAGCAGATGATTCATCTGCGCTAGCGGTGACGGAGCCCAAACGCTGCAGCCCGCCTCCGAGGCTCCGTCACTGAATGATGGCACGTCGCAAACGCATGAGCTTTACGGCATGCGTCGCGATGCGCCCTCTAATGGGGATGAATGGCAGCGTTAACGGACTGCGTTACACCGCGTTATACCGCGGTGTAACGCAGTCCGTCTAACGGACTGCCATAACGCAGTATGAACCCAGCTTAACCCTAACGCTAATTATAACCCTAACCCTAATGCTAACCCTAACCCTAATGCTAACCCTAACCCTAATTATAACCCTAACCCTAATTATAACCCTAACCCTAACAGAAAAATGAAAATAAATATAATTTCTATTTTTTATTATATGTCCCTAACTAAGGGGGTGATAAATGGGGGGTTATGTACTGTTTTTTTTATTTTGATCACTGTGATAGTTTATCACAGTGATCAAAATGTACTTTTATGAGAATGAATGAAAAAAAAATTTGAATCTGCCGCCAAGCAGATCGGCGGGCGCACTGCGCATGCGCCCGCCATTATTTTTTTGCAGGAAGAAGACCGGGAGGATCGGAGGCCAGGGGGACCTGCCAGAGGACACCGGTAAGTATAGGGGGGGTTCAGGGGACACGGAGACCCTCATTTTCTCCCCTCTGATGTGCGATCACATCAGAGGGGAGAGAAATCTTTTTTTTTTTTTTTTGCGATCGCGTCTATGCTTGCATAGCCGCGATCGCAACACCGGGATCAGTGAATACCGACCCGGATCATGTTCTCTGGGGTCTCGGCTACCCCTGGTAGCCGAGACCCCAGAGAATATTTGCCCATCCCCCCCCCAGCACAGCGGCACATAGCGGCGGGCGCATGCTCATTTTCTTAACAGCGCCGGCACCGGGGGACACCGGCGGGCCCTGGGGCCGCATGGAGGGGATCGGGGGCCACATGGGGGTCCTGGGGACCCTTTTTCTCTGTCCTCTGATGTCCGATGACATCAGAGGACAGAGAAATTAAATGGCACAACTTTTTTTTTTTTTTTTTTGCTGTCGCCGTTATAGGGTTAATAACGGCGATCGCAACATCGGTGTCGGTAAAAACCGACCCGATTCATGTTCTCTGTGGTCTCGGCTACCCCCAGTAGCCGAGACCCCGGAGAAAATGCGCCTCTGGGGGACGCTATTCACTTTTTCCACAGCGCCGTTAATTAACGGCACTGTGGTTTAAGTACCCTTAATGACCGCTGCTAAAAGGCGTATCGGCGGTCGTTAAGGGGTTAAATTTTTCACTCATTGTTTCATTGCAGCCATTTGGTAAATTTTAAAAAGTTCATTTTTTTGGTCATTAATGTACACTCTGCACCCCATCTTGACTGAAAAAAACAGAAATGTAGAAATTTTTGCAAATTTATTGAAAAAGAAAAACTGAAATATCACAAGTAATAGACCCTTTGCTCAGTATTGAGTAGAAGCACCCATTTGAGCTAGTACAGCCATGAGTCTTCTTGGGAATGATGCAACAAGTTTTGCACACTTGGATTTGGGAATCCTCTGCCATTCTTCCTTGCAGATCCTCTCCAGTTCCGTCAGGTTGGATGGTGAACGTTATTGGACAGCCATTTTCAGGTCTCTCCAGAGATGCTCAATAGGGATTAGGCCAGGGCTCTGGCTGGGCCAGTCAAGAATGGTCAGAGTTGTTCTGAAGCCACTCCTTTGTTTTTTTTAGCTGTGTGCTTAGGGTCATTGTCTTGTTTGAAAGAGAACCTTCAGCCAAGTCTGAGGTCCAGAACACTCTGGAAGAGGTTTTCATCCAGGATATCTCTGTACTTGGTTGCATTCATGTTTCCTTCAATTGCAACCAGTCATTCTGTCCCTGCAGCTGAAAAACACCCTCCTAGCATGATGCTGCCACCACCATGTTTCACTGTTGGGATTCTATTGGGCAGATGATGAGCAGTGCCTGGTTTTCTCCACACATACCGCTTAGAATTATCACCAAAAAGTTCTATCTTTGTCTCATCAGACCAGAGAATCTTATTTCTCATAGTCTGGGAGTCCTTCATGTGTTTTTTTAGCAAACTCTATGCAGGCTTTCATATGTCTTGCACTGAGGAGAGGCTTCTGTTGGGCCACTCTGCCATAAAGGCTCGACTGGTGGAAGGCTGCAGAGATAGTTGACTTTGTGGAACTTTTCTCCCATCTCCCTACTGCATCTGTGGAGCTCTACTACAGTGATCATGGGGTTCTTCTTTACCTTTCTCACCAAGACTCTTCTCCCACGATTGCTCAGTTTGGCTGGACGGCAAGGTCTATGAAGACTTCTGCTGGTCCCAAACTTCTTCCATTTAAGGATTATGGAGGCAACTGTGCTCTTAGGAAACTTGAGTACTTCAGAAATTCTTTTGTAACCTTGGCCAGATCTGTGCCTTGCCACAATTCTGTCTCTGAGCTCCTTGGCCAGTTACTTTGACCTCATGATTCTCATTTGGTCTGACATGCACTGTGAGCTGTGAGGTCTTATATAGACAGGTGTGTGACTTTTACAAATCAAGTCCTATCAGTTGAATTAAACACAGCTGGACTCCAATGAAGAGTAGAACCATCTCAAGGAGGATCACAAGGAAATGGACAGCATGTCACTTAAATATGAGCGTTTGAGCAAAGGGTCTGAATACTTATGACCATGTCATATTTCAGTTTTTTCTTTTTAATAAATTTTCAAAAATTTCTACATTTCTGTTTTTTTCAGTCAAGATGAGGTGCAGAGTGTACTTTAATGAGAAAAAAAATGAACCCTTCGTCAGGTTTAGTGTTGTAATATAACCTCTCTGTTCCAAATCTCACAATGAGTTTGTCCACGTGGGGCATCGGATATGCAGATATGCATCACAACTGGAGACCTCATTCAGCCTGCGGTAGTCATTACAAAACTGTCACTCACCATTGAGCTTTGGCACTAAAACGATGGGACTCAACCATCCACTTTTCAACTCCTCAATCACTCCGAGGTTTAATATTCTCTTCCCTTCATTTCATATTACCTCCCAACTTGCTTCGGGAATTCTATAGGATTTGAGGTTTACCCTTACATGCAGTTATGTCAACACATCATGCTCCACCACCTGCGCATGCCCTGGCAACTCCGAGAACAGGTCACGTTTCCGCTTCAACAGCTCCTGACACTGTTGCTTTTGGGCCGGCATTAGAGTCTCTGCAATGGTGACATCGTCCACTGTAGCTTTGGGACTGGCTCTAATGCAAGGGGTTTCCAGCAATTTCTGATCTCGCCATGGATTGAGCAAGTTCACATGTTAAATTTGGTGCAGATTCCTTCAACCTGGCTGGTGTACCTTGAAATTCACCTTGCTCAGTTTTTCCACCACCTCATATAGGCCTTGACACTTGACTAAGAACTTGCTCTCTGCCATGAGGATAAGCACTAGTATGTGGTCCCAGGGCTGGAACTGCCTCAGCCTCGCTGATCGGTTATACACCCTGGCCTGTGCCTCCTGTGCCTGGAGAAGATGCGCCTTTACAATATGCATTACTTTCACCATCCTCTCCTGTAACTGGGCGACATGTTCTATGATACTCTGGTGTGGCGTGATCTCGGCTTCCCTGGTTTCCTTGGCGATGTCCAGGAGCCCTTGCGGATGTCGACCATACAGGAGCTCGAACAGCGAGAAACCAGTGGAAGTTTGAGGAACTTCTCTGACTGAAAAGAGCAGAAACGGAAGCAGATAGTCCCAGTCTCGACCGTCCTTCTCAATGACATTCTTGAACATGGCCTTTAAGATCTTATTGAAGCACTCTACTAGGCTGTGTCTGTGGATGGTAAACTGAGGTTCGCAGCTGGACAATCTGAAGGACCTTACACAACTCCCTCATCACCTTGTTCATGAAAAGGGTTCTTTGATCTGTCAAAAGCTACTTTGGCAGACCCGTCCCAGCAAAAATATGGGCAAGTTCCTGGGCGATACTCACAGCCAAAAAGTTCCTTAGTGGTACTGCTTCAGGGTACAGGGTCGCATAGTCTATGACCACTAGGATGTATTGATGCCCTCATGCAGACTTAACTAGAGGACCCACTAGGTCCATGGCAATTCTCTCAAATGGGACCTTTATTACAGGTAACGGGAGTAGGGGTGTTCAGAAGTGAGTAGAGGGAGCGGTTATCTGGCAGGTGGGGCAGGACCTACAATAATGTAGGATCTCCCGGTAACATCCCGGCCAATAGAACCTCTGCATTATTCTCTCCTGCGTTTTCTCTACCCCAGATGTCCCCCCAAAACATGTGAATGGGCCATGTCTAAAACCCTCCACCGGTAGGGTACTGGAATCAACAGCTGCTCCACTATCTCCCTTCCCCTCAGTGTGGTCACCAGATACAGTAACTTGCCATTGACTGCAAAGTGTGGGAACCTGGTGTCAGCCCCCGACTCTTCAACAACCCCATCTATCACAGACACATTTTTGAATGCCCCTTTTAAGGTAAGATCCTGCATTTGCGCAGTCTCAACATTTTCCCAGGAAACCTGCAGTTCAGGAACCTCAGCCTCACTGGTGTTATGTTTTGGTAGCTGAGGAGAGCAGGCAAAAACGGCAATACACCAGAGAGGTTGGAATCTACTGGATTGCAGTACCCTGACTAACCACCACAACTAAAGGCAGCCGTGGAGCGTTCCTACGTTGGTCCTAGACGCCTCGTCACAGCCTGAGAGGATAACTACACCTAAAGATAGAAAGAGGAAAGCTATCTGCCCCGGAGCAGATCCCCAAAGAACATAGAAAGCCCCCAAACATGTAATGGCGGTTAGACAAGAGGAAATACAGACACAGACAGAAAATAGTATGAGCAAACGTTGGGGCCCAATCTGCATAGATAGAAACGGATAGGAAGGATACTTACTGCAATCCAAAAAACCCTAAAAAAAAAAGCAAACGCTACTAATTGCAAAAACACCTGAGATCACACGACCTCTACCACCTAAATTAGTTCTCTGGTGTAACAAAACTCAGCCGCAGCCACTGAAAAAACTGGAAAAGGCAAATGAACAAACAACAGTGGCTCCAGAGGAACCGAGAGGGGCCCAAGCCCCCCGGGGAGGGGAACCTGGCCAATCTCACAGAAATGCAGAGAAAAATGCAAATGGTAAGCACAAAAACAAAAAACAGAAAATATCTTATCTGAGAGCAGGAGGAGAGGCAAGACTCAGCAAGCTTCAAAGTGAACCAGGAAACAAAGTTGAGACAGGAACAATTGATCACCGGCAACCATGATGGGGGGAAACCTCCCTTATATCCAGCCAGTCTGTAATTCCTGATTGCCAATCTTCATTGAATGGTTCAGTACTGTTTGTAACCACCAGAGGGAGCTTCTGCTCAGAATTCATTTCTAAAACATTCATAACAGTACCCCCCCCTTGAGGAGGGGTCACCGAACCCTCATTTCTGCAACCAGGTCGGTCAGGATGAGCTCTGTGATACGCACGGATCAGTCTCCTAGCATGGATGTCCGAAGCAAACACCCAAAAATTGTCCTCCTGACCATAACCTCTCCACTTAACCAAATACTGGAGTTTCCATCTAGAAAAACGAGAAACCAATATTTTCTCAACCACATACTCCAGATTGCCCTCAACCAAAACAGGGTCAGGAGGCGCAGCCATAGGAACCACTAGCTCGACAAACCTCTTCAATAAGGACTTGTGGAACACGTTATGGATCTTAAATGTCCCTGGAAGAAGTAAACGAAAGGAAACAGGATTAAGAATCTCCATGATCTTATAAGGTCCAATGAACCTAGGCTTAAACTTAGGAGATGCAACTCTCATAGGGATATTTCTTGAGGACAACCAGACCAAGTCCCTACTTTAAACCGAGGACCATCAGTCCTATGCCGGTTGGCAAACCGCTGGGCCTTCTCCTGAGAGAAGGACAACCTCTCCATTACCTGGTCCCAAATCTGCTGCATACGCTCCACAACAGAGTCAACACCCAGACAGACAGAAGCCTCCGTCTGTCCCGAAGAAAATCGAGGGTGAAACCCAAAATTTCAGAAAAATGGAGACATCAAAGTGGCAGAGCTTGCCCTATTATTAAGAACAAACTCAGCCAAAGGCAAAAAAGAGACCCAGTCATCTTGATCAGCAGACACAAAGCATCTCAGATAAGTCTCCAATGTCTGGTTTGTTCTCTCAGTTTGTCCATTGGTCTGAGGATGAAAAGCAGAGGAGAAGGACAATTGAACACCAAGTTTAGAACAAAAAGTCCTCCAAAATCTGGAAACAAACTGGACTCCTCTGTCAGACACAATGTTCTCAGACATCACACTCTTCTTCCACTGGTCTGGGACAAACAATTTCCCAACAGGGCAGCACTCGGGTTTATCCTCCTGACACCCTTCCAGAGCCAGTCTCAAATTGGGCGAGATGGCGGAAAGAACTACACCCTCTTTCAAAATAACAGCAGGATCAGATAACTCAGGAGAGTCCGCAAGGAAACTCCTCGAGAGGGCATCCGCCTTAACATTCTTAGTGCCAGGAAGAAAGGAAACCACAAAATTAAAACGTGTGAAAAACAAGGCCCACCTGCTGTCTAGGTTTAAGTTGCTTGGCTGATTCCAGATAAACCAGATTCTTATGGTCCGTGAGGACCACCACCTGATGTTTGGCTCCCTCCAGCCAATGTCTCCACTCTTCAAAAGCCCACTTCATGGCCAATAACTCCCGATTACCCACGTTATAATTACGTTCAGTTGGAGAAAATTATCGAGAGAAAAAAGCACAAGGGTTACTTTTAGAGGTCTCAGGATCTCTTTGGGGACAAAACGGCACCTGCCCCAATTTCAGAGGCATCAACCTCCACCTGAAATGGCAGAGAAACATCAGGCTGTCGTAGAACAGGAGCAGAAGTAAATCTCTGTTTAAGTTCCTGAAACGCAGAGACTGCCTCAGGAGGCCAATTCACCACATCAGAACCCTTTTTGGTCAAATCAGTCAATGGTTTAACAATAACAGAGAAATTACCAATAAATTTACGATAAAAATTGGCAAAACCCAAGAATCTCTGAAGAGCTTTAATGAAGTAGGGTTGGACCCAATCACAGATGGCCTGAACCTTGACCGGGTCCATTTCAATAACAGATGGAGACAAAATGAATCCCAGAAATGAGATCCTCTGTACGCCAAAAAGACACTTTGATCCCTTCACATACAGAGCATTCTTTCTCAAAATCTGGAACACAGTCCGAACATGTTTCACATGAGAGTCCCAGTCATTGGAAAAAATCAAGATATCATCCAAATAAACAATCAGAAATTTATCCACAAAATCCCTGAAAATGTAATTCATGAAGGACTGGAAGACGAAAGGAGCATTAGTGAGCCCAAAGGGCATCACTAGGTACTCAAAATGCCCCTCTGGGGTATTAAACGCCATCTTCCATTCATCCCCGTGCTTAATGCGAATAAGGTTATACGCCCCCCTGAGGTCAAGCTTGGTAAACCAAGTAGCACTTTTCACACTGGAAAACAGGTCAGAAATCAAGGGTAACGGATATTGATATTTCACAGTGATATTGTTCAAGAGACGATAATCAATACACGGCCTTAATGAACCATCCTTTTTGGCCACAAAGAAAAAAACCGGCACCCAAGGGTGAAAGGATGGTCTGATATGACCCTTCTCCAATGACTCCTTGATATAAGACGCATAGCGTCATGTTCAGGTACAGACAAGTTAAAAAGGCGACCTTTAGGGAATTTACTACCAGGCACTAATTCAATAGCGCAGTCATAGCTCCTATGGGGGGGCAAGGATGCAGATTTACTTTCGCTAAACACATCAGAAAAATCAGTCAAAAAGTCAGGAACATCTTGAGCCTGGGTAGAGGCAGAAAAAACAGGAGTGTTGGCATTAACACATTGGCAGCCCCAACTGGTTACAGACACATATTTCCAATCCAAAACAGGATTATGAGACTGTAACCAAGGGAAACCTAGTACAATAATGTCATGCAGATTATACAAAACCAAAAATTTGCAACTCTCCTGATGATCAGGTTCAACCCTCGTTATCACCTGAGTAGAAAACTGGGGTTTATTCTCTGCCAAAGGGGTAGAATCAATCCCCAGTAGGGGAATAGACTTCCGTAGGGGCACAAGGGAAACCCACAACGTTTAGCAAAATCAAAATCCATCAGGTTAATAGCTGCTCCCGAATCAACAAAAGCCTGAGCAGAAAATGTGGACAGGGAACAAATCAGGGTAACAGTCAACAGAAATTTAGTCTGAACACTACCCAAGACAACTGAGCGTGCAAAACGTCTTCCCCGCTTAGGGCAGACTGAAATAGCATGAGAGGCATCACCACAGTAGAAACATAACCCATTGCGTTTTCGAAACTCATGACGCTGTGCCCCAGAAGCCACTCTATCACACTGCATGGGTTCAGAAGCTGGTTCACAAGGCAACACTATTCCACGCATACCTCTACGCTCACGCAAACGTCTGTCAATTTGAATCGCTAATGACATAGAATCATTGAGACCAGAGGGAGCAGGGAAACCCACCATAACATCTTTTACATTCTCTGACAGACCCTTCCGAAAAAGGCTGCCAAAGCATCATCATTCCATTTGGTCAGGACTGCCCACTTTCGGAATTTCTGACAGTACAATTCAGCATCCTCAAACCCCTGATTTACTGCCAACAAGGTTTTTTCAGCTTGATCAGTGACATTAGGTTCATCGTACAATAACCCCAGAGCCAGAAAAAATGCATCAACATTACTCAAAACAGGGTCCCCAGGTGTCAGGGAAAAAGCCCAATCCTGAGGATCGCCGTGCAAGAGAGAGATGACAATTTGAACCTGCTGTGCTGCGTTCCCTGAGGACTTAGGTTTTAAGGCAAAGAACAACTTACAGTTATTTTTGAAATTCAGAAATTTAGCTCGATCCCCCAAAAAAAATCTGGCATGGGGATCCTGGGTTCCACAACTGGCAACCTAGCAAGATAGGTAGCAATACTCCGAACCTCAGTGGCAAGCTGATCCACACGGCCAGACAACTGTGCAAACTCCATTGAGAAAAAAAAATCCTCCTCAGCACCCAGAGAAAAAGGGAAAAAATGCAACAAACAGAAAAAAAAAATCTCTGACAACTCTGACAACCTTTTTTGTTTCCACCTATTTTTCCCTTCTGTGAGTACCATATAATTTTCAGTTGGGCCGGTGATACTGTTATGTTTTGGTACCTGAGGAGAGCAGGCAAAAACGGCAATACACCAGAGAGGTTGGAATCTACTGGATTGCAGTACCCTGACTAAACACCACAACTAAAGGCAGCCATGGAGCGATCCTACGTTGGTCCTAGACGCCTCGTCACAGCCTGAGAGGATAACTACACCTAAAGATAGAAAGAGGAAAGCTATGTGCCCCGGAGCAGATCCCCAAAGAACATAGGAAGCCCCCAAACATGTAATGGCTGTTAGACAAGAGGAAATACAGACACAGACAGAAAATAGTATGAGCAAACGTTGGGGCCCAATCTGCCTAGATAGAAACGGATAGGAAGGATACTTACTGCAATCCAAAAAACCCTAAAAAAAAAGCCAACGCTACTAATTGCAAAACCACCTGAGATCACAGACCTCTACCACCTAAATTAGTTCTCTGGTGTAACAAAACTCAGCCGCAGCCACTGAAAAAACTGGAAAAGGCATATGAACAAACAACAGTGGCTCCAGAGGAACCGAGAGGGGCCGAAGCCCCCCGGGGAGGGGAACCTGGCCAATCTCACAGAAATTCAGAGAAAAATGCAAATGGTAACACAAAAAAAACAGAAAATATCTTATCTGAGAGCAGGAGGAGAGGCAAGACTCAGCAAGCTTCAAAGTGAACCAGGAAACAAAGTTGAGACAGGAACAATTGATCACCGGCAACTATGATGGGGGGAAACCTCCCTTATATCCAGCCAGTCTGTAATTCCTGATTGCCAATCCTCATTGAATGGTTCAGTACTGTTTGTAACCACCAGAGGGAGCTTCTGCTCATAATTCATTTCTAAAACATTCATAGCACACTGGCCACTGTCTCGTCCTCGTCACATGCCTGGACCCACAAGGGGAACTCAACCACCTCTGACTGCAATGGGTATTCATTAGGTTTAGCTGGCTCCTGTCTGAGTCACTTAGCATCCCCACCTTCCCCCGCAAGTCCCAAAACAAGCTGAAGTCCCACCCGATTATCAAGGTCTTTAACAACCCTGACCACATGGGATTCAGTACCCCGGCTCATTTTTATCGATATTCTGGTGATGAGGTAGTCCTTGGTGTCCCTGTGGATACAGCAGACACCCACGTGTTTTCTTGGGATCAACTGGTGGGGAAGTGGGCTCCCTGAGTCCAAAAGTCTGACTCCTGCCACCAGCACCCATTTATGGTCAGTGGACATGACTGCAGCCCTTCTCCGTTCTGATAGTCCACACTGCAAGCGGGATATGCATAGTATGAGCAGCGCCCGCCTAGGCTGCAATCTATCTGCTCGGAAGACATAGGACAACGGGCCACTTTGTGTCCAGGACCTTGGCACTTCCAGCAGACCAAGTCATTACCAGCAGCCTTTGGGAAACGTTCAGCGACTCCTTGGGACCTTGGACTCCCCCAGTGGTGGCTCTACTACCCCTCTTTGTGGATTAGGGCTCCCGCTGAGTACCCCAGTATGGACATGCAGCATTCCCAGGCTCCTTAGGGACCTCTCGACCACCTGGTACCTTTATAAGAGGCCCACCAGGTCATCTGCATTCCAGGGGTCTCCCTGGGCAATCCAGGTCTGCACCGACCTGGAGAGGAAATGAGGGGGGGGTTGTGGAAACGCCAAAGAAATGCCACCCCACACCATTACTGACCCACTGCCAAACCGGTCATTCAGAAGGATGTTGTAGGCAGCAGGTTCACACTCAGCACATGTGATAGACGTGACAGAGTCTGGAGACGCCGTGGAGAGCGATATGCTGCCTGAAACATCCTTCAGCATGACGGTTTGGCAGTGGGTCAGTAATGGTGTGGGGTGGCATTTCTTTGGAGGGCCACACAGCCCTCTATGTGCTCGCCAGAGGTAGCCTGACTGCCATTAGGTACCGAGATGAGATCCTCAGACCCCTTGTGAGACCATATGCTGGTGGGTTGGCCCTGCGTTCCTCCTAATGCAGGACAATGCCAGACCTCATGTGGCTGGAGTGTGTCAGCAGTTCCTGCAAGATGAAGGCATTGAAGCTATGGACTAGCCTGCCCGTTCCCCAGACCTAAATCTGATTGAGCACATGTCTCGCTCCATCCACCAACGTCACGTTGCACCACAGACTGTCCAGGAGTTCATGGATTCTTTAGTCCAAGTCTGGGAGCAGAGCCCTCAAAAGAATGTCCGCAATCTCATCAGGAGAATGCCCAGGTGTTGTAGGGAGGTCATACAGGCACGTGGAGGCCACACACAATACTGATCATCATTTTGACTTGTTTCCACTTTAATTTTGTCTTGTTTTGATTTTCATTTAGACTTGTTTCCACTTTCATTTTGGGGGTCTCTCCAAATCCAGGTCTCTATTGGTTCAAAAATGTTGTTTCCATTGATGATTTTTTGTGTGATTATGTTGACAACACATTCAACTTTGTACACAACAAAGTATTCAATGAGAATATTTCATTCATTTACATCTAGGATGTGTTATTTGAATGTTCCCTTTATTTTTTTGAGCAATGAATATTGATTCAGTATCCCGGGTCAGGCGTCTCTTTGTTTAGCGGCACATTTGTGCCAGTGGTTGCACCCATGTTCACTGTCTTCGCTGTATGTATATTATATTGTCAATAAAGATAAGTTTTTATTAATTATGAATGAACCTTTGGTCATATTTTTGGTTTCCACAAACCCCCCCTCTTTCATGTTTGTCATTAGCGACCAGTCCACATTTTTGAGTCCATTCTAATTAGCAACCATTATACCTCTGAATATGAAGGCAAACTTTATATTTGTTAAATTGTTTTTTCTGCTGCTGATCACGAGCATCTGTTCACCGACCTGGAGAGGGAATAAATAAATTTGTCCATGACCACCCTCTCGACCATCTTGGCTGGAGTGGAGCATTCTTACTGCAACCATTTCTGAATCAAATGCAATAAGTAAAACATTTGCGAGGGGGAGGTTTGTAGCCATAATAATGATGAACCCTTTGGGTTCTGACAGACATTGTGACCCCTGAGAGTGCCAATATCTCTGTTTTTAACTTGGCATACTCTCAGGTATCTTGTAAGGCCAAGTCAAAATAAGCTTTCTGGGATTCACCAGTCAGATAGGGGCCAGCACCTCCATCAACTGCTCTGGGGGAAGCTTCTCCTGCTTTACAACCCGCTTGAACACAGTCAAATAGGTCTCTCATCACCCAATGTCATTTTCTGCATTGCTTATCTCACCTGGACTTGTTGAACGAGCTTCTGGTCTCCCACAAATTGCCTTGGCAAGCAACTCAATCTGCTGCTGCTGCTGTTGTCTGAACTGTTCCTGTTGTTATTGCTGCTGTTGTTGCATCTGCTAGATAAGCAGCTTTCTCATCTCCTGATGTGCCAGCTGTTGCTGCGGCTGCACGTTCACCAGATGCTTAATCAGGTCCTCCCTCTTGTCTGTCATCTCCTGGCTTATGGCTGTCTTTACCTACAGTTTCACCACAGTTGCTACAGGTGTTTCCTGAACATTTCCTGCATCCAAAACACCACTTGTGGTAGCTCAATTCACTCAGCAGTACACAGAGGTAGAAAACTAATTATGATTATTATTATTATTATTATTATTATTATTAAAAACAGGAACACTGTCTCTTTAAATCTTTTGTTGGTTTATTATATAGACACCAAAAAAGACCTGAGAAGTCAAGGTAAGAAAAATAGACAAACTTTATTCACATAATCACAAATAAAATCAAGGAATGTTAAAAACAGTAAAACACCACAGAAGAACAAAGGTGGGTGTACCTGGAAACCGACATCAGTATGCATGTATCTCAAGATATAATAGGTGAAAATATCACCAGGTTTTGCCAATCACACATGGTTCTAAGGTAATGTAAGTTCATATATAAGTATATAATGTTGCACATATTTAAAAGAGTTACAGTATATGAAAGAAATATGAAATAATAATAAATATATAATAAATAATAATACATAATAATAATAATACAATAATAATAAATATGAAATAATCTCAGTGGAAGATTGCAGCATATGTCTTCAAGGATCATCTACATAAAGTATCAGAATTACTTGAATATATGCTATGTTGTATGCGTATAATTATTTAATGGACCCATATTAGCATGAATATTGTATAGACCATGTGATTACTAATAAACATATGCAAACAAAGGAGTGCAATGAATATACACAACATTAGACATAAAATACATAGACTCAAGTAGTCATATAGCCTAAAGGTACTGTCACACTAAGCGACATCGCTAGCGAGATCGCTTAAGCGTCAGCGATTTTATGACGCAGCATCGACCTCGTTAGCGACGTCGCTGTGTGTGACATGTAGCGGCGATGTGGCCCCCACTGCGATGTCGCTGATTGTTCATGAACGTTCTGAGCCGTTTTTTGGTCGTTGGTGTCCCGCTGGTGAGCCTGAATCGCTGAGTGTGACACCATTTATGAACGACTTCACCAGCGTCGCAGGCGGGACTAGGTTTTCCCAACGACCGCAGAGGTCGTTATACAGATCGCTAACCGCTGATGAGATCTTTGTGTTTGGAAGCTAACTAGCGACCATATAGCGATCGCACCAACGATCTCGCCAGGTCGTGTAGTGGTCGTGATCGCTGGTGCGATCGCTAAGTGTGACAGTGCCTTTAGTAGGTAGCTGTATTAACATAGAAACAACATAATAAGTAACATAATGTGCATACAAAGTGGTAATATTACCTTATTGTCCAGGCACCCACCACACCCGACGCGCGTTTCGCAATGCAATGCTTTGTCTAGGGGTGATAGACAGCATAAAACAACTTGAAGGGAAAAGTAAACACAGCCCTTCAGGCAAAACAAGAAAATAACAACATAAAAACAAAATGCTGTAGCACAGTCCATATATTTGTGGGGAGCTGCCCGCTCTGGAGCAACGCAGGTTCAGTCTTTCCTCCTGTAGTAAGAGTTATTTTTAATGGTTTCAACACTTCAATTAATCAATACTAATTATTGATATGGTTTCAATCAGCTATACATATATATATAATATATAATATATATATATATATATATATATACTGTGTATATATATATATATATAATACATACACACACTTAAGCCCCCGTCTCACACAGCGATCTCGCTGCTGAGTCACTAGTTTTGTGACGCAGCAGCGATCTCCCCAGCGATATCGCTGTGTGTGACATTCAGCGACGATTAGCCCCCCTGCTGGGTATCGCTGATCGTCGCTGAATGTCCTGGACATTTTTTTGATCGCTGGTCTCCCGCTGACAGACACGCATCCTGCGTGTGACAGGCGGGAGACCAGCGATCCTCTGGTAACCAAGGTACACAGCGGGTTTCCAGGCGCGGGGCTGTGCCTAGAAACCCGATGTGTACCTTGGTTACCAGCTCCCTGCATCAGGGCGCTGGTATCCAACGTACACTGCGGGTAACTAAGCGATGTTACCCGCAGTGTCGCTGTGCTGATCGCTGCCCTGAGCTGCCTGTTTGGCAGCTCAGCAGCGATCATGTAGCGATACACCAGCGATCCTGACAAGTACATATCGTTGTCGGGATCGCTGTTGTATCGCTATGTGAGACCCAGGCCTTACGTTCAAGGAGTTATCAAAAGGTCATGGAAAGTTACATGTTTCAACCAGATGGTCAACTGTCCAGGGATTACAATTTTGACACTTATCTTCTAACAAAAGACCTTTGACATTCAAAGATTTCACTGACCCACTATGAATATCATCTATATGGAAATCCAATCAATTTATTGCAAGAACAAAAATATATCTTATGAAAATAAAGTGCAAACAGTGCAATTCTGAGCCAAAGACCAGCTTCTAAACAAGTCAAAATAGTAATGTCACTCATAAAGATACAATCAATTCATTGCAAATAGATATTACTTATAAAGTGCAAACAGTGCGACTCTGAGCTGGAAACCGGCTTCTAAGTAAATATAGATGAATAGGTAGTAATATCACCATAAAAATACAAACAATTCAGAGTAAAGTGCAAACTGTGCAAATCAGAGCGGACAATCAGCTTCTAAGTAATATCACTTGTGGATAATATAATAGCATGCTCCCTTAGAAGAAGCTCAATGCGAAACGCACATCAGGGGTGCCACGGTACACTGGAGGTAAATATGGCCTAACATTTAGCCGCTGTCTTTTTACACTGTTCCTGTTAGGGTTCGAGCTCCCAATGCTGCACAAGGGGAATCTTGAGCCATTTCCGCTGTGGTCCCCCATCCGTCTCCGGCCGCAGTGGAACCTGCTCAGCAGAGACGTCGGTCCCAGCGTCTTGCCCGGTCTAATACTGTGCAGAGACTTGCTGCTGCCTCTCCTGGATCTTCAGTTATAACCAGTGCTGGAGCAGGCAGATTTGGGACTAAGTCCTCTGTTTCTTCTTCTGAGCATGCACAGGGCAAGATCTCCCATTGGAGATCAGGGGTCACATGCTCAGATACACCTACGACTCCTATTGGTCCTCCGGGAAGGTCCTGTAGCTGTTTGTGATCTGAATTAGCTTTCTATTGGTCCTTTCTGGAAGGTCTTCTACTCTTGGCTGCTATAAAAGGTTGGCATAACCGCACGGCCGTGCGCTAGTATCAAACTTTTATGTGCTTTGCGCCAGCACGGTCATGTGTGTGTGTGGTCAGGGTGGCTGAAATACGCCATTACAATACCAACCTAATCGGTGAGGAGCTTGGTATGCTAGCTGGTCAGGGTCGGTGTCTTAGATGCCTTTAGAATACCGGCATAACGGTGAGGAGTTTGGTTGCCGTATTCAGGGCCTGGCGTACAGACGCCATAGATAGCGCATGACCACTTCCTATGTTCGCTTAGCAGTCAACTGTGTACCTGAACACAGTAGGGTTTCTCAGCGGCTCTGTGAAGCAACAGGGTTCGCTTTAAAACGCTAGTCAGAGCCCTAGTGTTTTACTTTGTGGCTCACTGAAGCTAAGTGAGTTCGCACTTATCGCCATATAGGCTGCGGCATTCCCGCTAGCGGCTCTGTGGATTAACAGAGTTCGCACTAACTGCCACAGCGCGCTACGGCGTTTATTTTTGCGACTCTGCGGGATAACAGAGTTCGCTACTTACGCCATCTTACTAGCAGCAGGCTCTGCCTGCACGGTGGACCCCGGGCTGCGAACGCACCTCTCTACATTATTTATTAGGTGCGTTCCGCAGACCCTAACATATTACTAGCGCCAGGGTCTGGCTAGTAAAATGGCGGATGAACAGCGTTTACAGCTGTACATCCAGCAGCTGGAGGGTAGGTTGGCGACTCTTGAGCGCACAACCTCAGCTGTGGATGTTACCGCGGTCGCTGTTCAGACTGCTAGCGTAGCTGCAGCCAGTTTGTTCCCTGCCACCTCTGCCCCTACATCGTCCCACCTCCCACTTCCAGACAAGTTTGCTGGTGACAGCAAGCGATGTCGGGGATTCATGAGTCAGTGCTCCATACACATCGAGCTTCTGGCTGCACGTTTCCCCACGGATCGGGCACAAGTGGGCTTTGTGATAGCTCTTCTGTCGGGCAGAGCGTTGGAGTGGGCAACACCGCTGTGGAGCGTGACGACCGTGTGGTGCAGAGCGCTCCTCGTTTTCTGGAGACTCTTAAAAAGGTTTTTCTAGGACCTCAGGTCACCCACGATACAGCGCTCCAACTGCTGGCAAGTACCCAAGGTTCGGCTTTGGTCAGCCATTTTGCTGTCCAATTTCGGACTCTGGCCTCGGAATTAGAGTGGCCAGATAAAGTCCTCATTCCCATGTTCTGGAGAGGACTGGCGGGTCATGTGAAAGACGCCTTGGCTACCAGGGAGATTCCTGCCACACTGGAGAAGCTTATCGCTATTTCCACCTGCGTCGACCTCCGTTTCCAAGAGCGGAGGCTGGAACGTGCCCAGTGTAGGCAGAGGGTTCGGTTGGCTCCTACCTTTGCCACCCCTCTGGAGTCGCCCGTTCAGGCGCCCGACCTTCAGGAGGCTGCTCCTGCGGGATCTAAATCTCGGGCCACTCGTCCATCCCTGATATGTTATATTTGCCAGCAGCAGGGACATTTTGCCAACCGATGTCCACAGCGGCTGAATAAATGGTCGCGCCCAGTAGACGAAGGAACAGGGTCACTGGACGCCATGACTTTTGCCCCTAAAGTGCTCCACAAGGGGATAATTACCCACGGTTCTACCACCCTACCCGTCAAGCTGTGTGTGGATTCAGGGGCAGAGGGGAATTTTATGTTGTCCTCCTTTGCTTCTCGCCACACCATGCCTTTGGTGTTGCTGGCTGAACCAGTGTCAGTACGGGTGTTGAACGGAGCAATTCTGCCCACACAAATCACACATCTGTCTGCCCCACTCACCTTGTCTATGTCTCCTTCCCATCAGGAGAATATATCATTTTTTATCTTCCCTGAGGTAAAGATGAGGTTTTGTTGGGATTACCCTGGCTCTGCCACCACTCTCCCCACATTGAGAGGTCTTCAGGGAGAATTCTGGGTTGGGGTAATTTATGTAAAGGCAGATGCATTAGGCATAGCATGCAGGTCACCACCACTGAGATACCCATAGACCTCTCTCCTCTTCCCAAGGTCTATTGGTCCTATGCCGATGTATTCTCGAAGAAGGCTGCGGAGACTCTTCCGCCTCATCGCCCCTATGACTGTCCTATCGACCTCTTGCCTGGAGCTGAGCCTCCTAGAGGAAGGTTTATCACCTCTCTCTTCCTGAGACAAAAGCCATGTCTCAATATATTCAGGAGAACTTGGCAAGGGGATTCATTAGGAAGTCGGTGTCACCAGCGGGAGCGGGGTTCTTCTTTGTGCAAAAGTAGAACGGAGAGTTACGTCAGTGCATTGATTATAGGGGTCTCAACGCTATCACCGTGAAAAATAAGTACCCTTTGCCGCTAATCTTTGAGCTCTTTGACAAGCTTCGGGGAGCAAGGGTATTTACTAAGCTAGACCTGTGGGGTGCATATAACCTGATTCGCATCGGTGAGGGGGATGAATGAAAGACGGCATTTAATACCAGGGATGGGCATTACAAAATATCTAGTAATGCCCTTTGGGCTCTGTAATGCCCCAGCTGTTTTCCCAAAGGGACTTTGTGAATGACATCTTCGGGATATGTTGACCACCTCGGTGGTAGTCTATCTGGTGACATTCTCATCTTTCTCCAGATATGGCCTCCCACCGGAGAGATGTCTGCACGGTCTTCGACCTCTTGCGAGGCAAATTCCCTATATGCGAAGTTGGAGAAGTGCTTGTTTGAGCAGGAGTCTCTACCTTTCCTGGGCTATATCATCTTAGCCCAGGGATTGGCTATGGATCCTGCCAAACTACAGGCTGATTGGATTGGCAAGAACCCACTCCCTTAAAGCGGTGCAGCGCTTTATGGGGTTCATTAACTACTATCGCCAATTCATTCCCACTTCTCTATTTTGGGTTTAGTTCCCTTGGTAGCCCTCACCAAGGAGGGTGCAAACCCCAAGTTGTGGTCAGAGGAGGTCACCGAGGCGTTCTCCTCCATCAAGTCGCATTTTGCCAGTGCTCCCATCTTACATCGCCCCGATGTCGATAAGCCGTTTATTTTAGGGTGGATGCCTTTCTGTTGGTGCTGGAGCAGTCCTTTTTCAAAAGGATGCCCAGGGTCAGAAGCATCCCTGCTTCTTCTTTTCCAAGACCTTTACACCAGCAGAGAGGAATTTTTCCATCAGGGACAGGGAGTCATGGCTATGAAATTGGCCTTCTCCGAGTGGAGACATCTTTTGGAGGGGCTCGCTTCCCCTTCCAAGTATTCACGGACCACAAGAACTTGGTGTATTTGCAGACAGCCCAGCGGCTAAATTCCCATCAGGCCAGATGGTCCTTGTTCTTCCCCCGGGTTTCCCATTTTACCCTCCATTTCCTCTCGGTGAGAAGAGCATTCGCGCTGACGCTCTATCTCGCTCCGTGGTGTCCTCTGAGGAGGTGGAGGAGGAGCCTCGGCTTATTGTCCCACAGAGAGCCTAAAAACGTTTGGCCCGGTTTTGCTTGAGTCTGTGCCTTCGGGCAAGACTTTTGTGCCCACCAATTTGCGACCAGAAGTACTCTCTTGGGCACATTCGTCCAGGGTGGGTGGACATTTTGGGACAAAAAGGACTTCTGAATTGCGGGCGAGGACTGTCATGGGTGTATCGCCACAAGGATCGTCGCGATTACACACTCTGACTTCTCACAGCTGAGTTGCTGTTTCTTTGTGTTTGGTAATGAGGGAGTTAATTTTACCTAGCTCTTTGCTAAGACTAGGTCCTGCCTCGCCCGGCTGTTTTGATTATGTTCTAATTAGATTCCTTCATATTACCTGCCAGTCGCTTGTTAGTGGCCGGTGAAAGCATTCATGTAGTCTAGCAGACTGGATCGGTTCTGAGAATACTTAAGTAAGAGCTCCTTAGTTGTTTTACTCTTACAGCTTTTTAGTTTTTCTCTGAGACCTTAGGTGTTCCTACTGTGTGTGAGTGTTGTATGTAAGACTTTATTTACTTTATTTCTTGTCTTTCTTGTATGTCTTTCTGTTCATTAACCGTTACCTGTTCATTCCCTTTGGTGGTATTCAGGGTCCTTCTTAGGACTAGAATACAGTGGCAGGGATTGATAGGAGACAGGGTTTACGCTGGTGGCCTGGACCTCTGATACCTTTAACAGTACCTCCAGGTTGAGGGATTAGTTAGGACCCCAGTTTAGGGTCAGCTTAGACCCCGGTCACCCTCTAGCCGGGAACAGCGTATAACGGATTCCGTTTTGACCCACTGGACATCTGTCAGGTAAATCTATGTTATCATTATCTATGCGCATGTTATATAGTATGTTGCCCTTTTGATATAGATTACTGACATCACATATATATATCTGCTATACAGCGTGACATTTTCACCGGCCATACTAAAGATTCTCTCCAGCTGTCATGGATCCAGAAACCCAGCTGGCCCGGCAGTTGCAGGGGTTGTCCATGGAGTTTGCAGACATTAAGTCCAAGGTTTTGTTTCCCCCCGGAGCAAACCAGATCTTTAACCTAAGGTTGCTCTCCCGGACAGGTTTATGGTGGGCGGGACAAATTTTTTACTTTCCGGGAGGCATGTAAATTGTACTTTCGGCTGCGGCCTCGGTCATTGGGAGTGAAGAGAGAGGGTGGGAATTGTTATCTCGCTCTTACAAAGGGGACCCTCAATCTTGGGCGTTTTTCTATTCCTCCAGGCTCCCGATCTCCAGTCAGTGGGTCGATTTTTTATGCCCTGGGTCTGGTATATGATGATCCGGATCGAGTTTCCCTTGCTGAAACAAAGTTACGTAAAATACGGCAAGGAAATCGTCCAGGGAGGAATATTCTTCTGAGTTCCGTAGATGGGCAACAGATACTCAGTGGAATGACCCAGCTCTTAGGAGCCATTTTGTCAAGGGTTGTCTGACAAATTAAAAGATGTGTTGGCTCAGTATGATTCTCCTCCATCAAATGGAGGCTGCTATGGCCCTCGCTTTCGCATTGATAGACGAATTCGGGGAAGACGCGAGGTAACTCCGCCTCCCGTGATGACTCCACCTACTACTAAAGTCCCTTATACTGAGGTTCCCCTGGTCTGTTCTGAGGAACCCATGCAGTTGGGAGGGACACTTTTTGTAGGAGGGAATTGGCGGTGCACCGCAAGAAGAAGGTGTTTCTTTTGCGGGAGAGAGGGACATTTTGTTGGGGGGTGTCCATCCCGGGCCTCTTTGAGCAAAGGATTAACCTGGGATGTGTATTTGTCCCCAATCCCTCCTTTTCTCGTGCCTGCGGAGGTGGTGTTGGTACTAGAATGAGAGGATTTTGTTTTTCTTGATAGTGGGTCCGGGGTAATTGGTGGACCTCGGTTTGCCCAGGTGCATGGTATGCAACGAGTGTATTGGCCAAACGGTCCCTATAGTCCTATGTTTAGACCTCTCGGTCAAGGTGCCTTGGTTCAAGCTGTTCATCATGATCTTCGAGTAGGGGCAAGAAAAAACAATTGTCTTGTTATGTGTTGGAGGGTCTACCTATTCCTATTGGTTTGGGACTTCCTTGGTTGGGAAACAAACCCGTGATTGATTGGAATCCGAAAGATAAGCCGGGGGTGAATTTTGCAGGAATAACTGCTGGCACGGTCTCGGTGGGTTGTGCTAGGGACTTTGTTCCTTTTCTGGAGGGACTTTGGGGAGATGTTTCAGAGGAGGGGTGTAAAGAGTTACCTCCTCTCGGCATTTTGAGGCTAATAAAGTTGCTTCCGATGCCTTATCTCGTCTTTCCCAGGGGCCGGGAAGACGGATGATCCGGGTTCCTTTCCCGGGGGAGTTGTATTGTCCCTGTATGCTCTGAGCTTGAGGGGGAGGTATTGGGGGTCATGGGGACGCCCGGTGGGACTTCCAGGGAGACTGATAGTTCCAATGGGTTTTAGACTGAAGGTTACGGGGGAACCGTTACAAACGGAGGGTGATAGGGGGAGAGTTTTGGTCTAATGAAGGTGACGATCTAGTTTGGTTGTCTACCAGAATATAAAATTAAAGTTTCCCCTGGATTGGGTCCCAGATTCTCGGGCCGTCGGACATTCCATAATTAATCCTGTGGCATTTCGTTGGCCCTCCCTCTAGTTTAAAATTCATAATGTGTTTCACAAGTCTTACTTAAAAATATGTGGCACCATCATCCGTCACCTCTACCTCCGCCTTCAGTAGTGGTCAATGATAAGTGGAATTCTGGGTCGAAAATCATTGACTCAGTCTCCGCCGATCCCTTCAGTACTTGGTTCATTGGAGGGGTAGGTCCTGTGGAAGGAGTGGGTCCCTGCGTTGATGTTAAGCAGATGATTGGTTGGACCTTCAACAACTCACCCGGGCAGACCTGGCCCTGAGGGTCCGGATCCCCCGGAGAGGGGGGGGGGTTACTGTCGGGTGATGCCACAGGATCGTCGGATTACACACTCTGACTTCTCCAGCTGGGTTGCTGTTTTTTGTGTTTGGTAATGAGGGAGTTAATTTACCTAGTTTTGCTAAGACTAGGTCCAGCCTGCCCGGTGCTTTGATTATTTTTAATAGATTCCTTCTTATACCGCCCAGTCTGCTTGTTAGGGCCGGGGAAAGCATTATGTAGTCTAGCAGACTGGATCGGTTTGGAAACTTAAGCTAAGAGCTCCTTAGTTGTTTTTATCTTAAGCTTATAGTTTTTTCTGAGACCTTGGGGGTTTTTACGGTGTTTTGTGGTGTTGTATGAAGACTTTATTTCTTTATTTCTTGTCTTTCTTGTAGTTTTCTGTTCATTAACCGTTACCTTTCATTCCCTTTTTTTGGGGGTATTGGGTCCTTTTAGGCAGAAACAGTTGGGGATTGATAGGAGACAGGGTTTTCGCTGGGGCCTGGGGCCTCTGTACCTTTAACAGTACCTCCAGGTTGAGGGATTGTTTGGACCCCAGTTTGGGTCAGCTTGACCCCGGTCACCCTCTAGCCGGAGACAGCGTTAAAGATTCCGTTTTGACCCTGGACATTCGTCAGGTAAATCATGTTTATAATCATGCGTTTTATTTAGTATGTTGCCTTTTGATTAGATCTGACACACAAATATATAATTGTATACAGCGTGACAAGGACATATGGTGGGCTAGGCCCCTGATCAGGGAATATGTTCGGCGTGGTCTCCTGCACCAAAAAAAAAGTCCCCTTAAATGGCCGTGGGTACTTTTCCCCCTTTACCGTGGCAGACAGGCCCTGGAGGGTCGGGAATGGATTTCGTGGGGGCTTACCCAATCCAGGCTGCACCATCATTGGGTGTAACCGACCATTTCTCCAAATTGTTGACTTGGTGCCTTTACCCATTTCCCGTCTGCACGGGCCTGGAGCATTATTTATCAGGATTTTTTCTGCCTACCGGTATGCCAGACAAAAAATTGTCAGTGATCGAGGGCCCCAATTTGCGTCTCGGTTCTGGAGGAGCTATGCCAGCTACTCAGTATTGGTTAAAAACCTCCCCTTGCGTATCATCCCGGAATAAATGGGTTGGAGGAGGGCCAACCAGACTTGTCCGATTTGCGACATTTTGTCTCAGCCAGGCAGGAAGAACTGGGCATCCTTGTAGTGGGCGGAGTTTGTCTAATAATGCTGTGGCTGACTCCCCGGACGAACCCATTTCTTGACTCGGAAGCATCCGCGGGTCCCGGGCCCATGTCCGTGTTTCCGCCGACTCCGAGTGGTGCTGGGCTGTGGGGCAAGGGGGATATTTGGGACCGTACCGGACGCCATCAAGGCCTCCAAGGAGAGGGGGTCTTCTGCTGTTCTTCGGCGCCCCGCTCCGACATTTTGCCCGGGCGACTTGTGTGGCTCTCTGCCCGAAACATCAGGCGCGATTAGACGACTAAGTTGGCACCTCGTTATCTGGGTCCCTTTAAGATTTTGAGCAGGTAAACCCTGTGTTTACCGCTTAGCCCTTCCCCGCCTTGGTTTCACCGACACCTTTCCGTGTCCCTTCTGAAACCGTGGTCCTCTGCCGGGAGTCGGGTTCCCTTTAAACCGATGTCATGATGAAGCCATTGTTGGGGCAATGTTGTACGAGAAAAAAAGTTTTATTTGGTGGATGGGGGGTTATAGGCCTGAGGATGGTCTGGGAGCCTGCTGAGCTATTCAGCTCCGCGCTCATCGCTGCCTTTGAGCGCAGCGAGGCCCTAGGGGGGGGGTAATGTTAGGGTTCAAGTTCCCAATGCTGCACAAGGGGAATTGAGCCATTCCCGCGCGGTCCCCCATCCGTCTCCGGCCGCAGGGAACCTGCTCAGAGAGACCGGCCCGCGTCTTCCCCGGGGGTCAAAACCTGGCAGAGACTTGTGCTGCCTTCCTGGATTTCGGTTATAAACCAGTGCTGGGCAGGCGATTTGGGACTAAGTCCTTGTTTCTTCTTCGAGCATGCCCAGGGCAAGATTCCCATTGGAGATCGGGGTCAAGCCAGTAAGCTACGACTCCTATGGCCTCCAGGAAGGTCTGTAGTGTTTGTGATCTGAGCCTTTCTATTGGTCTTTCTGGAAGGTCTTTACTCGTGGCTGTTAAAAGGTTGGCATAACCGCACGGCCTGTGCTAGTATCAAACCTTTATGTGCTTTGCCAGTAGGTCATGCTTGGGGTGGGGGGTTAGGGCGGCTAAATACCCATTACGATCCGACCTAATCGGTGGGGCTTGGTTTGCTGCTGTTCAGGGGGTGACTTGATCCTTTGAATACCGCATAACCATGAGGAGTTTGGTTGCCTATTCGGGCCTGGGCGTACAGACGCCATAGTTAGGCAGACCACTTCCTATGTTCGCTTGCATCATTGTACCGGCCATGGGTTTTCTCAGGTCTTGTGACGCAAACGGGTTCGCTTTAAAACGCTAGTCAGCGCCCTACGTTTTACTTTGCGGCTCACTGAAGCTAAGTTTTTGCATTATCGCCTATAGCGCTTTGGCACTCCCGGCTAGGGCTCTGTGGATTAACAGATTCCACTAACTGCCACAGCGCCTATGGCTTTTTTTGTTGCGACTCTGGGGAAACGAGTTGCTACTTACGCCATCTTACTAGCAGTAGGCTCTGCCTGCATGGGGACCCGGGCTGCGAACGCACCTCTTACATTATTTATTAGGGCGTTCTGCAGACCTAAATTTTCCTCTTTTGAACATTGCATTTTTTAGCAATATTATTTGATACTTTAGAGGAATGTAGTCGGGGGTATACATCTTGTCCTGCCCAAAACCCTGAAAATTTATTCTTCTATTTATTATCCAAAGGGTTTTACTTAGAACTATTGTCCTCTGATTTGCCAGTTTGCCTTTACTCGAATTGTTTGTTTTTTATAGTGATATTACTACCATTATCTAATTTATTAGAAGCCTTTCCAGCTCGAGTGCACTGTTTGCACTTTATAAGTAATATCTATTTGCAATGAATTGATTGTATCTTTATGAGTGACATTCTATTTTGATTTGTTTTTAAAGGTGGTCTTTTGCTAGAATTGCCTGTTTGCACTTTTAATTCTTTAAAATTTTTTTTGTTCTTCATAAATTGATTGGATTTCCTATAGATGATTTCCATAGTGGGGTCAGTGAAAATTTTTCCTTCAGTGACTTTTTTAGTGGCTTTGGTAGCCTCCTTTTTTTAAATTTTTTTGAAAATGAACATTTTTTTTAATGTTTACAATAAAATTTTTATTTTTATGGTTTTGAACAGTTCCTTTTTTCCCCCCCTTTATGATTTTTTTCATTTTTAAGTAAAAATTAATTTAGCTTACCAATTCTCATGTGGCATTTTTTTTTCATTCAACTTTGAATCGTTACAAAACAAAGGGTGTCGAAATGGAAAATTTTTTGAATAAAAATGTTGGAAAATTGAATAGTTTGTTAAGAATGGAAAGTAGTTTTGAGTTTTCGTGTCAATCCTTGCCAGAAAAGGGTTTTTATCAGAACGTGGACCTCAATGACACAGGGGAAGTAACAAGTATTTGGGGGGACAGCGCTTACCAAAAACCCCAGGGGTGGCTGCCAAATTTGACCCCCAAAGGATGATAAAGGAAAGAAAGCTGCTGCAGCTGTTGGGGGGGTCTGTGTTCGGCACTTCAAAGTTTGCATAGGAGATTGTAACTTGCATTTAGAGCTGCATACAGCATACGCTATAGAGCAAAGATTAGTTGCAATCGCTTTAGAGCCAAATAAAAAAACATGACAATAGGAAAAAGGAATTTTAAAAAATATGTCGAAAAAAATGGATAGTGTAGACGCAGGAGAAGGAGCAATCGTGACAGTTCCGACAGTGAGTAGATGAGGAGAAAAGCATGCTGACCCCAAATTTAACAAAATTTAAAATAGGAGATAAGTCTAAAGCGACGAAGATAGAAAGCGGCGGACGAGACTAAGGGGACACAGCGGGGCTAACAGGTTAGCTCAGGTACAAGCACTAACAGGAGAACATTTGTTAGCTCGGTTGTCAAAATTTGGGGGATGGCGCAATAGCATAATTTGAAAGTCAAGAGTCCGAGGATTGATAGTATTTGTTTGATCCCCTTTGGAGCAAAAAATGAGACTGAAGGGACACAGCGAGAATTCTCTCTGTTTTATTTGGGAGGATTTTTTGGCAAATGTATGACTTCCTTGAATTAATACCCCAACTGATGGGAGTCTCTTGCGAGGAGTTCAGGATTGGAAAAATCACATGCATGGTGGCATAATCGCAAACTTTGCCAATTTGAATGATCACTTTTTTTGTTGTAGAGGATTGGAAGGGGGCCCGATGCGCAATGTTGACAGTAATGATGAAAAAAAATTCTAAAGGGGCCCAGCTGCTTTTAATCCCCATTATTTTCCTTGTTGTGCGCTTATGGGAAATTTCACTACAGTCATAGCATGAATTTAATCTCTCAGTTTTGCTCTAGAGAAAGCAAAAGTGTCAAATGGACATTGAGAGAAAAAAAAAAGGGGGAAAAGAGTTTGATACCCAAATTGAAAAGCAAGAAAGGGTTGTTTTGTTCCTTAGTGTGGGTTTCCATTTCAGATATGAGGAATCTTTCTAGGCCTGTTGGGGGGGAGTGGCAAGATCGAGGAAAAAAGTAAAAATTCAAATCGCCAGAAGGAGGGTGGGGACAAAAAGAAGGGGGTTGGAAAGATAGAGGCGG